>OX276453.1:2175120-2490120 GCA_946251905.1 Cryptocephalus moraei
AATCTCTGGATTTTTCTTTTAAGTGTCACCTCGGAGCTACTTAATGGCGGCTTCATGATAATGGTGGGGAATGTACCTATCGAAACCTTTGCGATACCGCCCCTTATTTATATCAAAATCCTTGGCTATCACCAACATACCGAATTTATCACGCCAACATTCTGCACACATAGGGCGTTTTCACATTTACCGATACCGATACCGACACGATATCAGCACGGTATCGATACTAACACGATATCGGTAGGGTGTTTGCACATACAGCGACACGACGCATGTAATTATTCTCATCGAGAGTGTCATAGCGAGAGTTAACAAATTGTATTTGCTCTATTTGTTATACTTGAGACGTAAAAAAAGAAATAATTTAAGGCAATTATGGGTACATCCAATTCTAAAAGTGAGATATTTAGAGGGTACCTATTACACCTTATTTGAGAAGTTGGCTGATGACCCTAACAAGTTTTTTAACTATTTTCGCATGAGCAAAAATACATTTGATTACATACTAGATAATATAGTTAATAAGATCAAGAAGCAAGATACTCGATTTAGAATGTCCATACCACCTGAAGAAATGTTAGCAGTTTCAATAAGGTAAGTTGTTTACCGCATGTAGGTATTAAAAAATCAAAGAAATCGTTTTATTGAAAGTTACATTTGCTATATTACATATTTGTTAAATTTTTAAATCAGAAACGTAAGATAACTTATTTTCGATAAAACTCACAAACAAAAAAATTAACACAATAGGTAAGCATGTAAGTATCTTACTAAACAGTTTTATCAAAAAGTTCCTGGAACCTATTTGCCGCTGTATAATTTACTGAAAACGGTTGAGATGGTTGTTCTTGTTGGTGTTCCATCTGATTCGAAGTAGGAGGCGAATGGTAATCTAAGGTTTGGTGCGAACTTCGGCAGGAATCTGACTGGCTCAGACTCATAGCAGGTGAAGACAGCGGAACATTAACGTACTGATGTTGAAAATGTGATGGATTAAGATGCCGCTGTTGTACAGGTTGTTCACGTTGCTGTTTAATTCCTTTTATTGTCGTTAACACTTCCATCTGCAGATCCATCAATTCTGTTTCACTCATATCTCTTATATATGGCAGAAAGGATAATAGTAACAGTTCTTGGTCTGATCGAGGGTTATGTGAGCAAGAAGCATATCCTGAACATAGTTCAGTTGACTGTTTTCCTTTTTTTATTTCTGATAGGATTTCACGTTCAATATCATCCAATTGCCTTTTTGACTTTGTTATATGTTCACTTGGGGTTGATTGAGAAGTCGATGGGGCAGGCTGCGTGTGAGACGTCGGTTTATACGGATATCGCGAAGAAGCAGTTGACTGTGACTCTGTAAATTCCTCACCCTCAATGCTATCGTTCTCGGTTCCAGCCTGACTAAAATTGCTCTCTGTTTCATCCTTCTGTGCAATTTTCAACAAAAATTGTAGATGCTCGCTGTAGATATAGCGTTTTTTGTTCCTTGCCCAGATTTTGTTTTTAAAGATCGCAAAAATGCGTCCCTTATATTAGACCATGTAACGAAGCCTATTTTTCCGTGACTAGAACCATTGTCTCCCTCTGTCACCATTTGCGGAAATTCCGTAAAAATAACGATTGTCTCTCCGCCGTAACACCTGCAATATCCGAGACCAAGTTTAAACAAAAGACCACCAGTTGTCTCTCTAATCTACGAGCCGCAAACTACCCAAAATTATTTACTCGGGAGCTCTAAATACGAGAGGAAAATATGGGAAATCATCAGAAGTCGACCGACCGACTGGTGCTCCGAGACGCAGGTGTTAGTGCAGGTGCTCCGACTTAGTTCGACATTGCCGCTCCAGACCATCCGACCCGGAAAGCAGAGAAACCGTCCGTCCAAGGTATTGTAGTTAGGGAAATCCGACCGGCCCCCCCCCCTCACCGTCCCGTTAGGTCAGGCCGTCGAATTAGCTCTTCCCTGGGTGAGACTCGGGAAGGTTAATTTGGGTTGTTTGGGCAGGTACATCCCTGGGTGAGACTCGGGATAGACCTCCCCGAATACGACGCAATCAAGCCCCCCCCTCCACCGTTCCCGTTGGGTTAGGCCGACGAATTGACTCTTCCCTGGGTGGGACTCGGGAACGTCAATTCGGGCTGTTTGGGCAGGCGTATCCCTGGGTGAGACTCGGGATAGCTTCCCTGAACGCAACCCGACCTTTACTTGAACTACCGCGCATGCTTAGTTTCCCTAACGATTCCCGCGCCCGCGATTGAATTGACGCGAATCAAACCTGCTAAAGCGCATGCCCGTCAATTGCTAGACCGCCGAATATAGTTTTGCCCCGCTTGTTAGATTTTCCCCCATATTGCTTGCTCCGCTCTCACCGTTTCATAGCGCTTGCCTGACCGTTGCACTTAACTAGCTGTCCCATTGCCAATAGAATAGCCACCGACTAGATTAGCTAGACCGCCACGCACTATCCCCCCCCCCCCCGTAATAACCCACCGTAATAACCGCACCATGCACTGTTGCCCGACCGCTTCGTAAAACCGAGACCCCAACGTTTTCCGATGTACATAGTTGCCAAATCTTTCCGTTTTCCGTAGAGCTAGGGAATTTTGTACATAGATGCCGCTTTGCTATTAAAACCGTAAAATATATAGTTTTGCACCGTTGCAAATCCTTGTTAGCATGATTGTCTTTATTTTGATACAGTTTTCTACAATAAATTAGTTTTATTTGTTTTCCGAATTGTGTGTTTTATTTGCACGGACTTCCTGGCATTCTCCTGAGTATAAACTAACCCGAGGCTTTAGGGAGTAAACCCTTAAAAAATCTGGCGCCCGAGCAAAACCGTAAAACCGACTTTAAAGCTCCGAAACTCCGAAATTAGCGCCAATTCAACAAGTGACGTAACCTTTCAGCTCAGAGTCGTCGTGCCGCCGACGACACTGCTGCCGGCTCGAGGTAAACCACGTCACAAAATTGGCGCCCGAGCAGGGACCGTAAAACCGACTTTAAAGCTCCGAAACTCCGAAAATAGCGCCAATTCAACAAAGTGACGTAACCTTCCATTTACCTCAAAGAAATGACACAAGAACACTGGACACAAGTTGCCAATGAATTTCAACGTAAAGTTAATTTTCCTATGTGCATCGGAGCTATAGATGGGAAACACATTCGAATTGAAAACTTTTCTCATGCTGGATCCATGAATTTTAATTACAAGCACTATTACTCTGTAGTCCTTTTGGCAATTTCCGATGCAAATTACAATTTTTTATTCGTGGATATTGGAGCGTATGGGAAAGATTGTGATTCCTCCATTCTTCAAAATACTGAATTTTGGAGAAAACTAATGAGCAATGAATTAGAAATTCCAAAAGCAAGATCTTTAACACTAGACATGGGACTAAAAGTTCCTTATGTTTTTGTTGCTGATAATGCGTTTCCAATGAATGAGCATATTATTAAAGATTTTTCAAATCATAATTTGAGTATCAAACAACGTGTTTTTAATTATAGACTGCACAGAGCTCGTAGATATGTGGAATGCGCATTTGGAATTTTAAGCAACACATGGAGAATATTTCACGGAGCATTTAACGTTTCCAAACCTTTTTGTAAAAGTATTATAAAAGCTTGTATTGTATTGCACAACATAATTCGCAAAAAATATGGGTATTGCACAGACGATTTAATTATTTCTTCCGGTTCCAAATTACAAAACTTATCACGCGTTAAAACAGAGTCAACAAATAAAACAGGACAAGGTATTCGCACGTGTTTTGCAAATTATTTTATTAGTAAAGATGGACAATTGCCCTGGCAGTTATCAAAAATTTAAGTTTTGTTAAGAACTTTGTCAAGAATAATGTTAAGATGTTTGTAAAGAATAATAATAATAACAATAGTAATGCTTACCTGTCCTTTTCTTTTCCGCTTGGGATAATTGCTCATACCCATCCTCTAAATACTCAAAAACTTCCTGTCAACTTTTATCCCGCAGTATTTTGTTTTTGTTATTTTCATTGGTCTTATCCCAAATGCACGGCTTAGATTCCACCAATTCTATTAATGTTACTATATCGTATTTGAAAGCGGCTATTTCTGTTAAGATAAACCAAAAACACGACCACACCACAAATATCACATTAAAATATTACAAATTCGTCGACAACACGAGTGGAACAACTGCTACTCCTCGACATGTCGTTACCGGTAACGACGCGGTACCGATATATCGGCTAGTGTGAACGCATTCTCATTTATTTACATGAAATTACGCGTCCACCGACATCGTTATCGTTGTCGTATCGGTATCGTGTCGGTATATGTGAAAACGCCCATACGCTTAAAAGTATCATATGTCATGTCTGGACTTACGTGCTCGTCATATATATGTTTTAAATTAATATCATCTTGTTTCAACAACACGATTACGTTGCAGTTGTCGCGACAAGCTCTTTCGGGATCTTGCTATACGTCTGACATTGTAAGGCCATATTCTGACAACCTAATTAAAAGTCAATTACATCATATATTTCAATTATTTAAATATTATCGTAATCAGTTGCTAAGCGAATAATTATTACTATTGCATTTATACCTCGATATATTCGAACGCAGACTCAGCAGAATCGTGTAACACATTCAGTATGCTTCATAGGTCAACGTACGAATATATCACGCAACTACGAGGTATTAAATATAGGTGTATCGGCGGATTAAACAACTCAATTTGAACTCATCGTTTCATTAGATACAATACATTCGATATGACTGTATCCGTTGCTATCCACTGGTAAGAAGAATAAAGTGTATTGAAGCTGAACTCCGAGTTTTCATGTTCCTCAAAAGGGAACATTACAACATAAGTAAACGACATCGGTTCCCCGGTGGCGGCCCATGGAGAAGTAAGCTCGGACTTTATCTTGTTTATCACATGCGATATCATCAAAGATAAATATAGAGTTTTTTCGAGCATCCTTCGGGTCTTCTATATCCGCGCTGTCACTAAACGCAAAATAACCTATTCCTCGTACATTTCCCAACACTCTCCAACAAACGATATATCGGCTGGAACAGAGATTTGGAGTAGACGTATACGTTCTCAAAACGTAAACCGTTTGGATTGAAGAGTAAAGCGAGTATAGCGTTTGTCTTTCCACACCCTGAAGGACCACAGATGGCTGCGCGAAAACATGTTGGTAATAATTAACCATGTTCTGATGTTCCCCCCTCTTGCTCCTCCTCGATAAAATCTAGATTTTCTATGGGTAGCGTAACACCTTGTACTACAACCCTCATTTTGATTAACAACTAAACGTATGCTCGTGTGTGTATATATAGCGCAAGTGTCCCCCACCTCAGTAGTATGATGTTAACTTTCGAACAGCATAGTGGTAAGGGAATTGTTAATACACTCATTAATAAATTACCATTCGAGTTTCATATCCCGAACTATTCATTTTGTGGGCCAGGTGCGAAGTTACAAAAGCGTTTGGCTAGAGGTGACGTGGGTATAAACCCTTTAAACGAGGCCTGTAAGCAGCACGACATCGCTTCCTCCAAGTATTCCTCGTTGAAGGATAGACACAAAGCAGACGAGTTAGAGAATAGCGCTTGGGAAAGAGTGAAGGCGAAAGGCGCTAAAGTTGGTGAGAAAGTAGCCGCTTGGTTTGTAACCACAGGGATGAAGGCGAAAAGAAAGCTCGGAATGGGGAGTCGTTCGTTCATCGGAGCACTTGTGAGACTCACGTCACGAGCCCTGAAGCGATCGTTAAAAACTTTACCGTTAGAGGGAAATAATAATGTGCGAAAGCATTCTCTCGTTGCTTTATGCGCTGCTCGTGCAGCGCTTAGAAAAGCGCGTGGTCGTAAAAATATTCGAGTCCCACGGATCATCCCCATCACAAAATCTGGAGGATTTTTACCGCTTCTTCTTCCGATTCTAGCAGGACTTGGGTCGATAGGCGGCGTAATGGGAGGAGTATCTGCCATAACTAAGACCATAATAGATGCTGGCAACGTAAAGAAATAGGTGGAAGAAGAACAACGACATAATCAGGTCATGGAGCAGGAAATTGGTAAAAAGGGGATCCGGACTTTATCTCAAGAAGAATGTGAAAGGAGGATTTGGGTTGTAACTTAAACAAACAAAAAAAACTACCATTGAAGTTACCCAAGCGAGCTCTATACGATAACGAAATTGTTAAATACGTAAAAAAATTACAAGTTCCATACTTTCGGGGTGTTTTTATGCGAGACACTCTACCTAAAAGATCAAAGCTAAACGAGAGTGCTGTAGTTAATCTTGATTCGAATGCCAACGTGGGAACACATTGGGTCGCATACCGGACGCGTGGTCACCTAGTGCAGTATTTCGATAGTTTCGGTGATCTGAAACCGCCTCGTGAATTGGCTGAGGATTATTTCGGTAAAAACGTGCGAATCGTCTACAATCAAACACGACATCAAAATTTTATTTCCAAGAACTGTGGACATCTCTGTATCGACTCTCTACATAAAAATTGGTGATTTGGGGGTGTGAAGTGTCATGAGTAACATTTTTACGTTAAAGGGTCGATCTTCCACGCTCTCTATTGACTTTGCGAATCCCATTCCGCTGGACCCACAGTCGCAATACGGACTCGCGCTCATCGGATTCCATTCCTACAACAGTATCCTCAACGTGGAAGCAGGCACAAATTTTTATTATTTGGACAAGGGACAACCGCATTTCATCCCGATGCCTATGGGTGCTTATGATGTAACCGATATTTACAGGTATCTCAAGGAGTTTTTAGAGCCTAGCCACGCAGGGACTATGAGATTTTTCCTGCGACCCAATAATAACACGCTAAAGTGTGAGATTTACCATCGTGACTACAACATTGCTTTCACAGAGAAAGACTCTATAGCCGAACTCTTGGGAATCTCAAATACGCTTTTGACTGCCGGTACGGTACACAAATCAAGTCTGCCTGTTAATATAGTTCAAGTGCGAACTATTCACGTAGACTGCAACATTAGAGGAGGGTCATACTACAACGAAAATCCATCTCACACCATTTACGAATTCACCATCTAATTGCATCCAGTTTCGCTATCGACGAAACACCTCAAAATTTGATATATCTGCCGGTAATTGAAAATAACACAATAACACATATTACTCTAGAAGTTTTATATCAAGAGTTTCATTTAGTTGATTTTGGTGGTGAGGAAGTTCACAATCGATTAGAGCTCAAGCGATGGTCCTTGTGATAGCTGAACACGGCGGCGGCGGCACCTATAAAAGCACTAACCATTTGGGGGATGCGCCAGTCTCTAAGCGAAAGTGACGTGGCAAATTAACCATTCAAAATAGTGAATTTCTCAAATCGATCGGATATGTTGTCCAGCCGAATTTTCGACCTCTACAGAAAACCCATAGAAGATAATTCGATCATTGACAGGGAGTTCGAACATATCTACCCTACGCTAAATCGTTTGAAAACAACGATGTCGTGGAGATCACCATCAATCGAACCGACGTTTAGCTGCTCATGGATGAGGCGGCATTAGTCATCAAAGGCAAACTAACAAACACCGGAGCCGGAAACGTTATTTTAGTACATAAGGCTGGAGCATTCCTCTTCGACTCGTTTCTTATCAGTTAAACGGAATAGAAATGGAATATGTAAAGGACCCCGATATAGTGAGTCTAATACGAGGTTATTTTTGTTACAACGATGACGACGTTAAACATCTAATTATAGGAGGATGGTCCTTACGAAACACACCCCTACAATTCGATGTTCTGTTTTATCTGAGAATCCCTCTTTGGCATCTGTTAGGTATATTTAGTGATTACCACAAGGTTACGTGCGGCAGGCAAAACATTCGCCTAACACGAGCTCGCAACGATAAGAATTGCATAATTATTGCGTTTGGAGATGCGACTACCCAAGTGACTCTTAAGATCGACAGCATTGAATTAAAAGTGCCACATGTGACACCCAACCCATGAATTGAAACTCCAACTAACACAATATATTCGTAACGATGCTCCTATACTTATCCCATATAGAAAATGGGAGCTACACGAGTTGCCAGCCCTCAATGCTGATTCGACGAAAGAAATTTGGAGTGTAAAAACGAGTACTATGGTGGAATGCCCTCGTTATGTGCTTGTAGCCTTTCAGACGGATAGAAAAGATAAGGAGTCTGCAGACGTAACCCGCTTAGAGCATTGTGATATCTCGAATATCATAATGTTCTTAAACGGTCAATATTACCAATACGAGCGTCCTAATCTCGATTTTCAGAAAAATGATTATTCGGAAGCTTACCTCAACTACACAGAATTTTATCCGAAATTTACCAATAGTCCTACATACCAAAAACAGCCTTTATTAACATTTACCGAATTTAAATCCTACACCATATTCGTACTGGATTGTGCAAATCCTGATGAAAACATTAAATCTTCGACGGTGGATGTAAAATTGGAAATTGAAGCTAGATCAGGTTTCCCCGCCAACACCAGAGCATACTGCATCCTAGTTCACTATTGTATCATGGAACACCTACCGCTTAGTGAAATTGTCAGAAAAATCTCTTAAGTATACAAAAACATCTAACCTCGATGGATGGATTTTAATCATACGTAAGCATTCGTAACAACAACAACAACGAAGATGTCTCTCGATAAATTAGATAAAAACTCTCAATATAATATTTTACTTGACTCTATGAACATTTTTTGAATCTTTAACGGGTGAAAATGAACAATTTGTGGTTCTTGGTTCTTGAGACTTATTCTTTTTAATGAACTTTCTGTTTCTAACATACTCAGCTCCATTGTTCATTTTTACCTTATGTCTCCTATTATTAAAAACTTCAATAATTTTCCCTTGTTGCCATTCTGACCCTGGTGCTAATTGGCAGTAAACTTTCTCATTTACACAAAGTTTTGGAAGTTCTTTTTTATTTCTATTATAGTAATATTCTGCCGCTTTTTGTTGTTTAGCTATATCACTCTTACTGTATGGTTTATTTATTTTGGGCTTTAATTTAGTTTCAGTTAAAGGTAGTGGCATTCTTAATTTACGAGACATTAAAATTTCAGCCGAAGAGATACCGTCATGAATAGGTGTGTTTCTATAGTATAGAAGATCTAAGTTTATATCTTTCCGGTTTGCTAATGTCTTCTTGAAAGTATTCTTTGCTGTTTGGACATTTCTCTCCGCTAATCCATTGGATTGTGGGTTTCTTGGTGATGATAGAGTATGTTTGAATTCCCACTCAATTGAAAAATCTTTGAAGATCTTAGAAGTGAACTGCGGTCCTCCGTCTGTCACTACTTCTCTGGGTATACCATGTCTGGAAAAAATGGACTTTATATTTTCCACCACCTTGTTACTGCTTGTGTCCTCATTTAGGTTTACTTTTTCTATGAATTTTGAGAAATAGTCAATTAACAGCAAGTATTTTTTATTATATAATTCTGAAGCGGTTCTCTTGTTTGGGAATTTGCATACCTTTGACATATTTGGCAAGACTCTATTTTTTTCTGTCTGATGTCATGGTTCATGAATGGCCAAAATATCGATTCCTTTGCTAGTTGTATGCACTTCTTCATTCCCAAGTGAGCATAATGCACATTATTTAACATTTCCCCTCTCATTTCTTTGGGTATGACCATACTTTGTCGTTTGTAAATTACTTTATCATTTATTGTTAGTTCACTTTTAAATCTGTAGTAATATTTCAAGTTTTCTGGTAGTTTTGAACTATTCATTGGCCAACCATTTTCAATTACCTACTTTAACTTTCTTAATTCAGGATAATTTTGTGTTTTTTCTTTAATTTCTTTTAATTTTCCTTCTGTGACGTTGATTTCTGAAACAATCAAGCAGACTTGTGCATTGATTTCATTTTACAGCTCCCTACTGCACTGATTTGTTTTCACATAGGCTCTGGATAAAGCATCAGCTATTATCAGTTCTGTCCCTGGTTTCTATTTTACTTCTAGATCATATTTGTACAACTGGATTAACATGCGTTGTAGTCTAGCAGGGCACTTATTCAAAGGTTTTTTGAAAATGGATATTAGTGGCTGGTGATCGGTTTCCACCACTATTTTTTTCCAAACACATATTCGTGGAATCTTGCTACGCCAAAACAAATTGCTAGTGGTTCCTTTTCAATTTGGGCGTATCTTGTCTCAGCGTCTGTCATTGATCGTGATGCATACGCACAAGGTAATTTGTTCTGCAGTAAGACTGCTCCTAGTCCTGACTTTGAAGCATCTACTGAGACGGTTACTTCCTTTTTGACATCGTAAAATTGTAGAACTGGATTTGTGGTCAACGGTCGATTTCATGTAGGAGCGCAAAACGGCCGACACCGGCCGGTCGATCCCTTCTTATCGTTTAAGACTGTTCGATATTTGTGTGGACACTTTAATTCCGGTAGATGTCGCCAGCGGCAGAAATATTAGAACTAAACTGATTGTCCTAAAATTTTGACAGTGGTTGTAAAATAACTCAAATAATGGGTGAATGAAATCTAGGTGTACGGAAAACATTAAAATAACATTTAACATTACAAACGCACAATCGTGATTTCAATCAAATATATGAATTGCTGTAAGAACAAGTCCCAGCAAATAGGTAAATGAGAAAAATAATCAGGGAATTCAAGAAAACGAAGATAGTTTATTTAAAACTAAGTGTTCACGTACCCAATGTTAGTGTAAAAACACAACTAATCGACCTAATCGTTATCAGTCCAAGTGAAATATTCTTAAAAACAGTAACAAAAATGAACAGTTAACAACAACAAAAACAGTTAATAGTTATAATACTACCTACGTGAATAGACAACAAAAATCTTTAACGAATGAATAAGGCCCAATTTAATAACGAAGTTAATGTCTCAGAAGAAATGAATCACATCGCTGCTTCATTTCTTCTGGTGAAATATCTTCTTTGGCACATTCCGAATCATAATGAATGTCAGGCACATAATTCTTCTTTCGTAATATTTTCTTGTCAGGATTAATTTGCCTTTTTTGGTGAATCTTGGATTTTCTTGTGCACATTCAGGCAGTTGTTTCGCCTACTGTTCTATTTCTTTTCATGGCATTCATATGCCATCCAGGTCCTTCCAAGTGCGATATGGCTGCGCCAAATGATCTCGTTTGGTAAGAAATTCGTTTGGTGTAATTAACTCGTTTTCCTCCAGTGAATTTCGCAACCAACGCCATGTATCTAGGAAGAAACTAAAGTTATTATCCAATAAGTTGTACTTTTATGTTAAATACCTTTCAGCTTGATTTGTTGTTTCATTATAAGCTATTCGGTCTGCTTTAAAAATCACTGGTTCTAATATTTTTTTAATGGCAAATAGAAAATTTTCATCAACTGTACATAATATGTCATCTTCATCCTTTCGGTCGCAAAATGTACCACTAGAAAAAAAAACAATAAATGTTTTAATAATGAAACCAAATTGAAAAAGTTACCAGTTTTTATGACGACCAAAAATGTGATTCGGGATATTTGATATTTCGTTTCTTAGAGTTTCAGGATTTTTTGTGTTTCGTTTTATAGCTGTGCGCAATCCTTCTACAATTCTTTCAATTCTGGATATTCCGTTTTGTTTGGCTTTTAGCAATTTTCTCATACCTATTGAAAATGCTGTGTTAGCCGCCAATTTATGAATTTTTTCACTAACACATCTGGTGATATGATCGGCACACTCAATTTTAATTACCTGCCGACCATATGGAACTCTTTCTAAAATCCGTGCATATACACTGGAATCCCCATCTCCTGCGACAGAAAAGTATGTACTTATTAAATGCAATCAAGTTACAAAAATTTGGTATTAATTAATTTTATTTTAGATGTCTATGTGCAGATTACTTACCAATTAAATATTTGTAAATCACACCGTGTTGTTAAATACTTTCACAAAATCCCTCTACAATAATATTTTGTTCCATTGCAGTCGATGGACTGGTAAAGTTTAATGCGCATTCATGTACTTTTGGAGACAGTTGTTTTTTTTTTGTAAAATGAACATGCTGAACACATCTTATTTCTTACGCCAAGAAAAAGAGGCACCTTTGTGTCAGCACCAATCATGGGCGCCACTACATAAGGACAAGGGGGGCTATTCCCCCCTCCTGGATTTTACCGTTTTCTTGGTTTTACGTAACTAAAAGCAATGGATGTTAAAAGTTCAGAAGGGATCATTCCTTGCACCATCGTTGTTCAAGACCCATCAGGTTCTTTAGGCAAGACCTTTTCTACGAATAGTCATATGCTATCCCAAAGTAATGAAGTGAGTTCATAGTATTCATCCCCTAAATAATTATCTCCTATTAGTAAGTAATGGTGACTGGTGAGAAATATCTTAATTTTAATTTAATGCAACTTTTTTATTAAAAAAAATTAGCCCCCCCCCCTAACTTATTTCTTAGCGGCGCCCATGGCACCAATTATAATTGCCTAACAGAAATAAAAAATATCGAATAGTCATTATTTTAAAAGAAGTCAAAAATATTTGTTATCCAACTTACAACACCTGAAGCTGCATTATATCCATGGCCATATGATCTTTTGCTCCAACCTCCATCCGCAATTACAGTTATATAAGGAAGCCCATCAGCAGTAATTTTGCCATTGTTTTCTGCGGTTCGTTTTTCTTCTTCGCCATCCTTTTGCATTTCTTCGAACAAATGATCCTCCCAAGTCTAAAATTAGTTATCAAATTATCATCATGAGTTCTACTTATTTGGTGGTAAAGAGCTTTTAAATTTTTTGACAATAGTAACCCAGACAACACACAACCTCCTATGGACGTCCAGTATATGTCCATTTTAAAGCCATACGTCCAGGGACATAAATTGGACTTAAGCGAACATCCATCGGATGTCCAAGTCTGGACATCTACGGAATGTCCCTTTTAAGATGTCGAATGGATGTTCATTATGTGTCCATGAAATGTCCACACCGCTAAGAGTACAAACAGGACTAAAATGGACCTCCATCTTAAGTCCAATTTTGGATATCCAATGGACGTTCGGTAGAAACGTCGAATGGATGTCCAGTATATTTCCAGAGAAATGTCCATAATGCTGAGAGTTGAAACTGAACTTTAATGGACATCCACCAGAAGTCCAATTTTGAATATCAACCGGACGTTCGGTAAAAATGTCGAATGGATGTCCACTATATGTCCGCACTGCTGAGAGTAGAAACTGGACTTATATGGACATCCTTCAGAAGTCCAATTTTTGATATCCACCGGACGTTCGGTATATATAGTGAAATTTATAAAAGGATAAGTGTTTACTTAATCCTAATTTAAAAATATAAATGTTCATATTAGAAATTAAAATAAATTTAAAAGTAAGTAGCTTATTATGTAAAATATTTCAATAATCAAATATTTTGTGGTTATTGATATAATTGTTCATTGGAATACAGTATTCAATTCTGATTAATTTTTTTATAGCAATTTTCGATATTTTCAAAAATAAAGATAAGTATACTTACAATTTAATCTTAAGTCAAATCGTCAAATTCATATTTTTGGCAAATCTCGTATATAGGATAGAAAAAAAATGGAATCTGCTTATTTCAGTTTCAAGTTTAGATCATGCAGCATTTTGTATAAAGAATAAAATTTTTCGTAAATTAATAATAACAAAGTTTTCCATTTGATTTCAATACACGATGTATATCCCACAATTGAAAAAATATTCTACGTAATTAAATTTATTTAATTATTTCCATTCCAATTAAAGAATTGTGATGATCGAGGTTGCAGGTAATTTTTAAGGGTGGTATAAGTGGACTGAAACGCTTCGAGGTTCGATTGCAACTGACTTTATTTTATTCATGAATATTCGAATACAGGATCGTTGACGCTGTTTATTGCTTAGTTTTACAAATTATGGAATTAACAATAGTAAGGATATTTTATACGACGGATGTCGATGAACATTTTGCCGATTTACGCTAAACGTAAGTTTATACAATATTGAATAACTGTTACACTGCACCTGGGTAAACGTACCGGACGTATCGTTGAAATGTGATATTGATTATTAATGATGAATAAAGTTCATTAACTTGTATTATTCCAGTACAGAATATACAATTCGTTAATAATCGTATATAGAAATTGAACATGTGATTTATTGTAAAAGTGTGGTTTTATCAACAATGCAACTGAAATGTAGTGACTAAGTCAATATAAGTAACTACAGTATTAAAATAATTATGTTATTGATCAACCAAATAATAAAATATTACTTTTTCACACTGTTGAATTTGTTTCACTGTTGAAACACTGTTGAAAATCACTGTTGAAAAACCCGTTGTTAAATAGTGCGGCGAATAGAAATTTTGAAATTTCTTTAAAAACAATTTTCTGTCCATTCTGTTTCGCAGTCTCGTTGGGTAAGTGTTGTTCTTATGTTTTCGAATTCCTTATTTTGGATAATTATCTATTTTAGGTTAAATACTTTCAGCGTTTCGGAGGCAATAATTTTTACGACAAGGTAAACCGCATATTAACCCATTGCCTAACTGATAATGCAGCAATGGGTTTTAACTTATTCGGGCGAAAGGGAAATAGGATTTTTTCTAGCCTCTAATTATTTGAAGCAATGAAAAGTAAGTTTTCTGAACTATGTCTAATATTTATAGAGATCTTACAACAGCCTTTATAATATATTACAGGAAGCTGCTCTTCAAATTTTACTATCCAACAAGTAGAAAAGGCAGCCCAAAAGTGGCTAAGGAGAGCAAAAGAAAGGGACGCCAAAAAAAGAGTAATCTTTTAATATACTGTAACGTTTTTACTATTGACTAAAACTAAACACTACGCGATTATCCTAATTAATTTATTTCTAACTACACTTTAACACTTATAATTTATTTGACAGAGATGTTTATTTATTTAACGCGCCCGATCTCTCGCTCGAATGTTTACGCACCGGTTCTTCAACTGTCCTCCCTCGGGTCCGACATTCCCTTTTTATGGCAGGTAGAAGGCTTCTCGATCTTTCCGACAGTTTCGAAATAATTGCTAGAATGTTCGATTTTCCAGGAACCCGTTATCGCATCGAACTCTCTCGAGTCTTCCCGTCGGATTCGACCCGTCCTTCCCGGAATCGCAATTCGGCGAACTCGTGTAGCTCCCGGCGTGTTTATGCCGCGGCGAGCCGTTTCGTTACACTGCCCCCGCCTTAAAGATGTTTCGTCCCGAAACGTGTCCCTGACAGGCCCATGTAGAAATCTACAGTTGGTCCCCTGTCTGCAACGCGAGGTTTGGTGGAAATAACATGCCACGGTCTTCTTGTGGGGACTCCTCTCAGGATTCCAACAACACACCAAAATGTCTACCACGGTGAAGCGAAATAAGACCTCCAGCATATTCCTGACGACTCTCCAGTCCAAGGCGACCAATCCGCAAGCCAGTTTCGGGATAGCTAACGTAGTTAGATCTTCGCTAAGTAGGGTATCCCTGAGGTCATGTAGTGCGTCCCACAGGTCCAAATAGGTGGGCTTGTGAAAGGACCTCTTCTTGGTAACCAGGTAGAAGAGCGGCCGTTGTAATCCATCTTCCTTAATCCTCAGCGCTCGCCCGACCGCCAGTCCCTGCTGATGGAGTTCGTCCAGTTTGCCGAACCTCGTCCGAAACTCCGCGGCAATTCCCCGGGACATCCGCAGGTCCTGGGCCACGCAATGAACCAGCGCATACTCAGCCGGTGTTTCGAAGAGTTCCCGTTGTTCTTCCCTGGTCACACCGAATCTGGCCTTCCCGGTCCCACCATACGCAGCCATAAACTCTTCAAAGGAGGGCTCATCCTCTTGGGGCCGTAGTTGGCGCACCTGTTGGTCTTGGTCGTGGTCTCCCTCGAAAGGCGCTAATCGGTTGTAATGCACGACTCTGGGCTTCCCATTCGGAACTTTGCTGATCCGGTAGATGACGTCATTTATTTTTGTCTTCACTGTATATGGCCCTTCCCAGGCTTTCTGAAGCTTCGGTGATAACCCTCGTCTTCTTTGCGGGTTGTACAGCCACACCAGGTCCCCTTTTTCATACATGCCGCTGTCCGCACGAACGTCATAGTGATCCTTCATGCGGTCGCTGGCGATTTGGAGATTCGTCCGTACCATGTCGTGAATCTGGTCCATCTTTCTGCGCAGCTCTGTGACGTAGTCTTCCCCAGCCAGATCTTCTCCCGGTTTGCAACCGAAGCTCAGATCGCAGGGGAGCCTCATCTCTCGCCCGAACAGTACCCTTGCTGGTGTTTGGCAGGTGGACTCGTTGATGGCAGAACGGTAGGCCATCAGGAAAAAGGGGAGATGTTGATCCCAGTCTCGTTGGTGTTGAGACACTACCTTCGAGAGGTACTTGCCCATGGTGCGGTTCATCCTCTCCACCATTCCGTCAGACTGAGGGTGCAGCGCCGTTGTTCTAGTTTTGCGAATTCCCAATTTTTCGCAAACTCCCTGGAACAGCTCGCTCTCGAAGTTACGCCCCTGGTCGGAATGCAATTCCAACGGTACTCCGAAGCGGCTCACTAGCTCCTTCACCAGGACATCTGCGACAGTTGTTGCTGCTTGGTTGGGAATCTCGTAGGCCTCTACCCATTTCGTGAAGTAGTCCATCGCCACCAGGATGTACTTGTTGCCGCAATCGGTTTCAGGGAATGGTCCAGTAATGTCTACGGCGATCCTCTCGAAAGGACTTCTCACATTGTACTGCCTCATCGGGGCTTTCGGTTTGCGGTGTGGTCCATTGCTGGCGGAGCAAACTGTAAACTTTCTGCACCATTCACGAACAGCCTCAGAGCAGCCCACCCAATAGAAACGCTCGCGCACTTTCTGCAGGGTCTTCTTTACCCCCAGGTGGCCTCCTGAGGTTCCGTCATGGAGGTAACGTAGCACCTCCGCCACCTTGATCTTGGGCACGATGAGTTGGAATCGTCTTTCTGCGCCATTATCGGATTCAAGCACCCTCTTGAGCAGTACATCCTGTATCACCAGGGAGTCCCACTGTGCCCAGTACGATTTCAGGGTCCTAGAGGATGGAGCCACTTCCTGCCATTCCGGCCGACGTCCTTCTTTTTTCCACTTCAGGATCCGTCGAAGTTCAGGGTCGCCTTCCTGCGCTCACCGCAGCCCGTCTGGTGACCAGTCCTCGTCGGTGACCGTCGTACGGCAAGTAGAAGCCTCATTTACTTCTGCACGACTGCAATGGGAACATCCCTCCGGACAGGGTCTTCTTGAAAGAGCGTCAGCATTACGGTGGCTGGTTCCTGCTCTATGTTCGATGTCGAAGTCATATTCCTGAAGACGCTCAATCCACCGAGCTACCTGGCCTTCCGGGTTCTTGAATCGCAGGAGCCATCTGATCGCCGCGTGGTCCGTTCTCAACAGGAACTTCCTCCCGTACAGGTACTTGTAGAAATGTTCTACTCACTTCACAGCGGCTAACAGCTCCCTTCTGGTGACACAGTAGTTCCTTTCGGGCTTGGACAGGACTTTACTGAAGTAGCCAACGACCCGCTCTTGCCCATCTTGCAGTTGTGACAAAACCCCTCCGATCCCGTCGTTGCTTGCATCTGTATCCAAGATGAAGCATCCCTCTTGGGTCGGAAACCCAAGAACAGGGGCCGTCGTCAGGCGTCTTTTCAGGGCGTCGAAGGCTGCTTGGCATTCTTTATCCCAAAGGAAGGCTCGTTTCTCCTCGGTTAGTCGTGTCAGCGGCTTTGCGATGTCAGAGAACATTCGGACGTAATGACGGTAGTAAGTGCAAAGCCCCAGGAAACTCCGCAATTGATGCTTGTCCTTCGGTGTTGGCCATTCTTGGACTGCTCGCACTTTTTCAGGATCCACCTCGACGCCGTTACTGCTGACCACGTGACCCAGATAGTGTACTCTCGTTCTAAAAAATGGCATTTCTTTGGGTTGAGCGTCAGGTTAGCCATTTGGGGTCTCTTGAAGACTTCCTCCAGGTTTGACAGGTGTTCGTCAAACGTCCTCCCTACGACGATTATGTCATCCAGGTACACGAGGCACGTTTTCCAGGAGAGCCCTCTGAGTATGTTCTCCATGAGCCTCTCGAACGTAGCAGGCGCATTACACAACCCGAATGGCATTACGGTGAATTGCCACAGTCCAGATCCTACTGTGAAAGCCGTCTTCTCCTTGTCTGCAGGGTCCATTTCCACCTGCCAGTAGCCACTCTTCAGGTCCAAGGTGGAAAACAACTTCGATCCAGCGAGAGTATCCAGGGTGTCGTCTATCCGGGGAAGAGGGTAGCTGTCTTTCTTCGTCACGTTGTTCAGTAGACGATAATCTACGCAGAACCTGGTATATCCATCCTTCTTCTTTACCAGGACTACAGGAGATGCCCAAGGACTGCTAGATGGCTCGATGACTCCCTCTTTCTCCATGTCGCGAATGATCTTCTCCGCTACCTCCCGCTTCGCCTGCGGCAACCTCCTCGCTGACTGGCGGATTGGTCTCGCGCCCCCCGTATTTATCTTGTGTCTAACAATACTCGTTCTCCCAGAAGGTCCCTTGTCAGACACAAAAATCGATCGATATCTACGGAGTAGCTCAAAAAGCCTCTTCTTTTCGACTCCAGCGAGAGAATCGCAGGCGTCCACTAGAGCTTCCTCCACTTTCGCGACTCTGCAGCCAGCGCTCCCCGTCACCTGGTGGATCAGTGACGTCACTGGTGAGCAGGTTCCCACTTTGGTCCCCTTGCGGATGGTAACTGGGTAGTCATTGATGTTAATGAGCCGGACTGGAATTTCATCACCCAGCGTTACCAAGGTCTTCCCTACTAGAACGCCTCTGTAGTATGTGTATGTAGATTGCTGAGTTGTTAAAACGGAGTGGCAACGCTCCGATCGATTATTATACATTGACCAGTAATAAATGTACATCCGAGCAACAAGGTACAACAAATAAACAGTTATAGTGGGTCGAACCCCAAGTCTCTTATTCAACCTAGACGGTTGGGACCTTAACCAACAAGATGAAACATTACATGGCAATCCTGCCAGCCGTCTAGAGAGAATAGGAAGACCAGAATGGCCGGAAACGCCCAGTTTTTTTACAGACGCCACCACACAGAGAGGACAAGGGATTACCACAACAGAAATCCTACTGGTAGTATTGGTAGCAGCAGTCGCCGTAGGGGTGGTATACTATTGTTACAAAAGGCAGCGGAAAAATCTGACAAGGACCATCAGGCAAGAAATCCATCTTAACGAATTAAGAAGATCCAGGGATATCATCGTAGAACCACGCCACGACCAAGAGAGGCACTACAAGCTTGATAGAGGACTTCATATTCCAGAATCCAAGGTATAGATTTTGGGAAGTAATAGCTTCACTCCGAATCAGGTCAAGTCGGAACGCTGCATGACCTCTTCCACTCGGCGATAAAAATGAAGAGTTGCAGAAACCACAAGTGCGTCAGTGAGGTTCAAAGGTAGTATCGTACCGATTTATTTATTTAATGTAAAATAACAGCAACCTTGCATTAATATTTTTTTTTAAATAAATTAAAGAGAATATAGCGGAATTGCAAAATTTTTTTTTAGGATTTAAGATTTATTAAGACATTATAATCTTTTAGCCTTCTACATTTTGGATACACTAGCAAATTTCATTCTATTATATGTAATATTAAGTAAATAGGTAATAGATTTAATGGAAAGTAAGTTAAAGGAGATATATGAAAAGCTAACACAGCTCAAAATCTCTTTAACCAAATTAAACCAAGAAAAAAGAAAAACACCACTACTAAAAGCAAAGCTCGATGAAGCCAAACGTGTAGCGTCACTTGTAAGTACAGAAGTCGATATTGCGAAACAAAGGTCTGCTCGGGGAGAGTTAAAAGGGGAAGAACTTACTTTAATAAATGAAATTATAGCAAATATAAAAGTAACGTATAACGATATTTTAGGGTTTAGCAAATATATTGAAGAACCGGACGAAACGATTGAAACTGACAACGACGTGACAACAGAATTACCATCAGCAGCCATGAGCACCTTCGACTTGCGAGTTGCAGTGAACTTATTGCCCATGATGGACGGTAGAGAAGAGACAACAAACAGGTTAGTAGATGCAATTGAACTCTATGACTCTATGCTCAAAGAGGCGGATAAACCTCAATTAGTAAATTTTGTATTGAAAACACGACTTACATCTAATGCAAAATTAAGGTTAAAGTCAAGTTATCCCTCGGTTCTCGAATTAGTTACTGATATTAAAAATCACCTTTTGACGAAAAAGTCCTATACAGCCCTTCAGGCCCAATTACTTAATCTGAGACAAGGAGATCGTAGTGTTGAGCAATTTGGTAGAGAGTTGGAAGATCTCTTAGTAAATTTAACCATTTCTCAGGCAAACGGTAATGTAGAGTCTTATGCTGTTTTGCAACCAATAAACGAAAAGACAGCCATCAAACGTTTTGCAGACGGACTTAGAAACCAAAAGTTAAGTACGATAATTGCTGAGCGAAATTTTGAAAATTTGAAAGATGCTATCAGAGCAGCACAGGATGAAGAAAACACCAGAAGCTCCCATTCTGAAATAATGACTATGTCGCGACGAGGTAGAGGTAGTAATTTTGTACGTAGTAATTTTTCTAATCGGAATCGGTCCTTTTCTCAAAATAATCCATGTAATTTTAGAAATACAAATCACCAACGCGGAAATCGTAACTTCCAATTCCAATCTCAAAACAATAATCGTCAAAGTGGCCCTTCACAACATAATACGCGAGGTCGTTTTAATAACCGTAATAACAGAGGTACAAGGTCATGTAATAGATACCATAACATGCATTGTGCAGAAATAAGCAACAACCTAGGTCAGGAACAAACGTCTCATGTTTCAAATGACGATACAAACTCTAGCACTTCAAGAACAAATAATAATTCGCTAAATTCCAATCAAAATCAGTTTTTTCGGTGGTAAAACAAAAAATGGAAACGCAAAGATATTTACATTGTCGGAAACTTCATGCAGCTTTACAACTTATCAATTAGATGAGCGGAAAATAAACTTTCTAATAGATACAGGTGCATCGCTCTGCGCCATCAAATCAAAATTTCTAAATAATAATTATAGAATTTATAAGGAACAAATTGAAATAAAAGGAATAGGAGGAACAATACTGTCGGAAGGATATGTATATTTAAAATTAAAAGCAAAAGACTTAATTTTTCAACAGAAATTTTACGTTTTTGCATCGCTTCCCTGTGCCGGTGATGGCATAATTGGAGAAAATTTTCTTAAATATTTTTGTGGCATTATAAATTATGAAGAGTACACTTTGTCTTTAAATAATTGTGGAAATGAAATTTCACTACCAATGCACTCTTATAATAATGATAATAATCTCACAATACCACCACGATGTGAGGTAGTTCGGTATTTAACAACAAGCGTGACTGAAAAATGTGTGATTTGTGCAAAAGAACTTTGTCAAGGAGTATTTATGGCAGGAATGATAGCGAAACCAATTGACGGGAAAATACCAGTTAAAATTTTAAATGTTAGAGAAGATGAAGTACAATTAAAGAACTGTACACCCACAATTGAAAATTTGAACGAGTATAAATGCTGCGAGTTTGGAAATCAACGTGTATCTGTTGAACGAGTAAAAACATTATTTAACTTACTACAGTTAAATTATTTAAATTTAGAAGAACAAATAGAGATAGAGAATATTTGTGCAAAATTTTCGGACATTTTCCATTTACCAAATGATAAACTCACTACCACAAACCTTTATAAACAAACTATCATCTTAAAAGAAGATTCTACTCCAGCATATGTAAAACCTTATAGACTCCCTCACTCCCAAAAGACCGAAATAGATAAGCAAATTTCGAGCATGTGTGAAAATGGAATAACCGAAAGTACAAGGAGTGAATGGTCATCACCAGTTTTGTTAGTCCCAAAAAAAATCTGGCTCAAATGGTGAAAAGAAAAGTAGACTTGTTATAGATTATCGTTTGTTGAATCAAAAAATTAAGGATGACAAGTTCCCACTTCCGAATATTACGGACATCTTAGATTCATTAACAGGCGCAATATACTTCTCTCATTTAGATTTAAGTCAGGGGTATTACCAAGTAGAATTAGACGAAGATAGTCGCAAATACACAGCTTTCACGACCGATCGTGGACAATGACAAATGAAGAGACTGCCAATTGGACTTAAAACTAGTCCCAGTGCTTTCTCAAGAGTTATGACTGTAGCTATGTCAGGTCTAAACTACGAAAAATGTTTTGTGTACTTAGATGATCTAATTGTTTTTGGTAGAAACTTAGAGCAACACAACAAAAATCTTTTAACAGTATTTACAAGACTGCGAGAAGTAAACCTAAAACTTAACCCCGCGAAAGCGAATTTCTTAGAAAACAAATTTTATATTTAGGCCATATTATTACACCAGCTGGTATACTGCCAGACCCAGAAAAAATTTCAGTTTTAAAAAATTACCCAACACCACAAAATGTTAACGAAGTTAAAAGATTCGTTGCTTTCGCAAATTACTATAGAAAATTTATCCCAAATTTTGCTGAAAAAACAATAGCTCTAAACAAACTGTGACGAAAATATGCAAGATTCGAATGGTCAAATGAATGTGAACAAAGTTTTAATTTTCTCAAAAATGCGCTTATTTAACCACCTGTCCTTGAATATCCCGATTTCTCGGATAAAAATGAATTTATCTTACAAACAGATGCTTCTAAATTTGCAATAGGTGCAGTTCTCTCAAATAGAAATAATAAACCTATAGCATATGCCAGTAGAAGTTTAAATAAGGCAGAACAAAATTACCCTACTACTGAAAAAGAACTTTTAGCGATATATTGGGGAGTACGCTTCTTTTGTCCCTACCTTTATGGCAGACATTTTAAAATCTTAACTGACCACAGACCACTAATCTATTTGTTTAATCTCACAGAGCCTTCGAGTCGCCTAACAAAATTTCGATTAGGCTTGGAAGAGTATGACTTTAAAGTAGAATACGTAAAAGGAAGTGAGAATGTCACTGCAGATTCATTGTCAAGAGTCATTATAACATCAGAAGAATTGAAAAGTATGAATGAACGAGTGCTTAGAGTTATGACGAGAGCCCAATCTAAGAAAAGTGAAGATGAAGAACGAATGAGGGAAAGAAAGAATTCTACGAAAGTTTGGCCTGATCAACCAAATATAGTAGAACTTCTAAAACCACCAAAAAATAGCACAGAATTAGTAGTAACATCAGCTGATAAAATTAAAAAGTTACAATCAGATATTAGTTTAAAAGTTGGAAGCATTTCATATGTCTCATCGAAATCAACATTATATATACAACGGGAATCTCTATCGGTATCGGCGCGAGACGAGATGCTGAGAGACCTGATTGAAATATGTAACAAGTTAGTTATAAAGGAAGTTGTAATGTTGAAATATAATAATAATGCGCATTTTATTAAGGCTTTAGCAGCCTATATTAAAGAGTACTCTAACTGGCCCGGGCCTAAAATATGTATTGTCAGTGGAGTTGAAAAGATAACAGAACGAGACACGATAAAGTTAATTTTAAACGACTTCCATCTGCTCCCAACGAGCGGGCATGCAGGAATAAACCGCATGCTTAGTAATATTAAAAAGTACTACTACTGGCCAGGAATGGCAAAAGATGTGCAAGAATTTGTAAAGAAATGCGATAATTGCCAACGGCAAAAACACTAACAAATATGTAAAAGAACCGATGGTGATAACTTCGACTGCAACAGCATCGTTTCAAAAAGTTTATCTTGATGTAGTCGGTCCATTGCCAAAGGACATTAATAACTATTGTTACGCATTAACATTGCAGTGTGACTTGACAAAATTCACAGAAGTGTATCCACTTACATCAAAAGAGTCAGTAACAGTCGCAAAAAGTTTTGTTGAAAATTTTATCCTAAGATATGGAATTCCAAGCGAAATCGCTACAGATAGGGGCACAGAGTTCATTTCATCTATGATGACAGAAGTTTTTAATCTCTTGATGATTAAGCAAACTCAGTCAACAGCCTACCACCATGAAAGTATAGGTTCACTAGAAAATTCACTAAAGTTTTAGGCGCGTACTTGCGAAATCAAACGCAGACATACGACAGTTCATGGAGTTATTGGCTGCCGTATTGGAGTTTTTCCTACAATACGACAGTCCATACTGAAACGAAATATACACCTTTTGAACTAGTTTTTGGACATAAATGCGAAATTCCAAATAATTTACAGACCAAACTAGACCCAATAACAAACTTTGAGAGTTACCCAGTTGAACTAAAATACAGAATTCAAAAATCCCATGATGACGCAAGACAGAACTTACTGAATTCAAAAACCAAACGTAAACAGACTTATGACAAAACAATGAACCCTGTAAGCTATAATAAAGGTGATTTAGTTCTTATAAAGAACGAAGTTGGAGATAAAGTTAATGCACCTTGTTATTTAGGACCATATGTTGTAGTGGAAGACCTACGACCGAATGTAAAAATGATTAAAAGTAATAGGGAAGAAATCGTACACAAAAATAGAACCAAACCTTATTACTCTTAATTAAAAATACATTGTTAATTATTCATATTGTATACATTATTCTTTTATCTTGTGATAGATATATAAATATATTATAGACATATAGTAGTAATTATTTTTTTTTGTGTTTTGTATGAACTATGTAGGTAGATGAATAGTTATTTATGTACTTAGCTATAAACTTGCTTTCGTTAAATTGTTGTATTTACTTAAGTCATTAATTTACTCTTCTTTTATTTTTATTGTTTTAATATGATGGTTATTACTATTGATGTTATTGCTACTTATTATAGGCGGTTTATTAATTTTTATTTTGTTATTATTATATATAGCTTGAGGAGCAATTTCAGAAAAGTGCATTTACCGAAAAATTTTATCCATGTTAAAATTTTTCTGAAACTGCCCCAGGGAGATGTAGTATGTGTATGTAGATTGCTGAGTTGTTAAAACGGAGTGGCAACGCTCCGATCGATTATTATACATTGACCAGTAATAAATGTACATCCGAGCAACAAGGTACAACAAATAAACAGTTATAGTGGGTCGAACCCCAACGTCTCTTATTCAACCTAGACGGTTGGGACCTTAACCAACAAGATGAAACATTACACCTCGGCCCACCTCCACGTCGTGGTTCCAAGGTTCCACTACGGCAGGATTCCCTTTTCCTGTGACGCCTTGAAGTCGGGTCACCACTATCGATTCGCTCCTACCCGGCAGGATCGTGTCTTCTGTCAGCTTTATCTGATGGACCGTCTCACCCTTGGTGTGCAGGAACATTTCCTCTAGGCCGACCTGCATTACTTGTCGTTTCAAATTGAGTTCGAAACCGTGAGTCTTCATGATGTCCATTCCCAAGATGGAGTCCTCTTCTATGTCGGCGATCAGGAGTCGGTGTGGTGAGAATCGTGCAGTGCCGATCTTGATCTCGACGTCTACTTCTCCGTGGACGGCGGCAGCTTCGCCCGTAGCCGTTCGCAACCTCCACCTGGACTCCATCACTCTCTTCCCTCGCGTGTTCAGCAGGCCTGGCTTCAGAATCGTCTTGGATGCCCTGGTGTCGATCAGTAGGGTGTGCTTCCCGCCGTTAATTTCGCCATCCACGTACAGGCTGCCACCTTCACCTCTCAGGGTAGCTATCTTGATGAGGGGGTCTTGGAACGGGTATCGGGTCGGAGCTGCCCCCTTGGAGCCGACCCGCTTTAGTTTTCCGACGTCTGGGCCGTTGTTGGCTTCTCCACCCTAGGGCGCTTGCAGTCCCTTCGGAAATGGCCAACCCCTCCACACCCCCAGCATTTCGCCGGCTCCTTTTGTTTCCTTTCAGCAGTCCCTTGAGGGCGTTTACAACCTGCTCCAGGGCGTCCTCCTTCCGCTCGGCTTCCACGCCTGCGTCGTCCCCGACCACCGCCCGAACGCGGCCACAGCTCCTTGACGCCTCCGTCGCAGCCTCGTATTCCAGGGCCATCGAGAGGGCATCCAATGTGCTCTTGGGACGCGACAGCCGCACCGCCCGCTGCATCTCCACATCCCTCAAGCCGTCGATGAAGGCCGAGACCGCGAGACTCTCCGTCATGGATTCCGCTGCTTCGGGGTAGGCGACTCTGACTTACTTCGCGATGTCGGCTTCGAACTCCTCGAGGCTCTCTCCCTGCTTCTGTCGTCGGTTCTTCATTCGGGATTGGTAGACCTGGCCCAGGTGTGCGTGCCCGTACCGCCTCTCCAGCCTCTGGACCAGTAGGTCGAAGTTGTCCAGCTCCCCCTCTGGAACAGTCTGCAGCACGTCGAGGGCGCTTCCCCGGAGGGCGACCGTCAGGGCCACTGCCTTATCCCTTGGCACCCAGTTGTTGGCCTTCACCGCTGCTTCGAACTGCCGGAGGTAGTTCTCCCAGGGTATTTCCCCGTCGAAGGTTGGCGGCTTCACTCGATGGCTCGTAGTAGGGACTGCCTCAATCCTGGTTACCTCCTCCGAGTCGTTGAACGGATTACCTGAACTGGATATGTTTTGCGGACTGGGCTGGAAATGCATGGATTGTAATCGGTTCGCCAATTCTCGTAGTTGATTTTCCAGTTCCAATCGTTGGATTTTCTCGGTCTGAAGCGCGCTGTCAAGGTTTCCAATTCGGCTATCCAGCTCACCGTGGAGTTCGTCCAACTCGCCATGGAGCTTTCCCATTTCGCCGTGGATTTTTCCCATTTCGCCGTGGAGTTCCTTTATGTTGTTATCCAACTCACCGTGGATTTTCCCCATTTCGCCGTGGAGTACTTTCATGTTGTTGTCCAACTCGCCGTGGAGCTTTTCCATTTTAGTGTCCAGCTCGCCGTGGAGTTCTTTTATGTTGTTGTCTAACTCACCATGGAGTTTTTCCATTTTGTTGAGGATGAGCTCACCTTCTTCCTCGAAACCGAAAGTTTCAGGGTCGTCTCCATTGCCGGTTAAATATTCCTCCAGACGTTTCTGCAGCACCGTTTTCGACCCTGTCGTTTCGAGTTCTCGTTCTTCCAATTCGCGTTTGAGGTCCACAACTTTTAAATCGCGTAATTTCTTCATTGTTCTTAATTTATTTCACTAATTAAACCGCACTCTGACACCACTGTAACGTTTTTACTATTGACTAAAACTAAACACTACGCGATTATCCTAATTAATTTATTACTAACTAAACTTTAACACTTATAATTTATTTGACAGAGATGTTTATTTATTTAACGCGCCCGATCTCTCGCTCGAATGTTTACGCACCGGTTCTTCAACTGTCCTCCCTCGGGTCCGACATTCCCTTTTTATGGCAGGTAGAAGGCTTCTCGATCTTTCCGACAGTTTCGAAATAATTGCTAGAATGTTCGATTTTCCAGGAACCCGTTATCGCATCGAACTCTCTCGAGTCTTCCCGTCGGGTTCGACCCGTCCTTCCCGGAATCGCAATTCGGCGAACTCGTGTAGCTCCCGGCGTGTTTATGCCGCGGCGAGCCGTTTCGTTACAATACATATTTTCGTTTAATATTATTCAATATTTTTTTGTATTGTACATATATTGTAATTGTAGATTCGTATCGTTTAGCATAAAAAATTGTATTAATAGTAGCTATTAATACATGTGCGGCATTCAAAATTAATAGAGCGGTATATATTTAAACCCCAGTTTCCCTAATCCTGATAATGTCCAGATATGGACGTATGAATGGTCTTTGAAATTAAAATGGACGTCCAGTGTACATCCAAAATTTGTCCATTCTATGTATACCGCGGGACGTTCATAGGACATCATATGCATGGGCGCCCGCAGGGGGGTGCCAGGGGGGGCCATGGCCCCCCCTGGGAAAATCAACAATTCAATTTTAAATCTAATCTAAAAATTAATAAAACATCTTTTAATGTGAGAGAAAGGTAAATATCTCAAAATACACATTAGGCACGATACGAAGCAAGAAAGGAAATGAACACACGAGAGCTGACCATAAGGTGGAAACAAAACTTCTTTTAAATTTTCGAATAGCTGTTGTTTTTGTTTAATGTTTAATATTCTTTGTTGAAATGTTATTTATACCAAGAAAATGAGTCTTATCGTTTACCTGCAACTTTACGCAAAAATTTAAGACCAGTAGAGTAGTAATAAAGTGAAATACCAATTTTTTTTTAATTTGAGAATCATTTCCAAGAAATTAATACATTTTTAATATCCCAAGTAAGCCCAAGTACGGCTTTTGTCGGCACGCGCCAGAGTATTCCCATCTTTATTTATTACTGTTTTCGACGAAAAACCGCAATCAACTTGGAGAGTCAAAATCAGACACGGTATGAGTATATCTTTTAAAGGAGTGTAATCCTGAGTGTGGAAGATAGAAGACGTACTGTGAGTTGTGACAGTGAAAAGTTACGACTATAAATTATAATTGCTGATTACAAATTAATTACTTATATTATTAATCTTTGCATAATAGTGTCCATAGTGTCAATATGAATAACGATATTCGCAGTTTTTTTAAGAAGCGGCCAGCTGAAGACGCTTTGGTTGATACAAAGTCACCGAAAATACATAGAGTTAATGTTGAAGCAGAAGCAGGGTTTTCAGAGCAATCAGGTGAGCAATGTGTCGTTCCCTTAAAGGTTTGCCATAAGGAGACATGCCTTGATCTGGATATTGGCGAATATATAAACGTTAACAGTCATTATTTAATAGATGACAACCAAAAATCCGAATTATTGCTCAAACCTTTCATACCACCTAAAACTTACAATTTTAAAAATGATGTGGAATTGGGAAAACGACCTTTCGTTTCAAGTTGGCTAGAAAACGATAAATATGCTTCATGGCTAACGTATTCTTTTAAATTAAAGGGAGCTCTTTGTCGTCACTGTGTGCTGTTTCGACCTTCAATAGATCGCGGTGGAAAGCATGGTGCTTTTATTAGTTCTGCTTTTATTCGATATAAAAATTTTCATGAATCTGCAAAGGAACACATGAAATCACAATGGCATATGCATTCCGTTGCGAAGTCGAATTTATTCCTTAATTTCTTAAACTCTAGTAAATCTGATATTGTGTCCATGTTAAATAAATCTGTTCGAAATGAAATTGAGATAAACCGAAAAAAATGCTTGCCCATTATTGAAACAATAATATTTTGTGGTACCCATGACTTAGCATTGCGTGGGCATCAAGAGGGTGGTAACTTTAACGATTTATTAAAATTTCGTGTAGATTCTGGTGACGATATATTGAAAGCTCATTTAGAGCACAGCAGTGGCAATGCTAAGTATACTTCCCATCGTGTACAAAATGAATTAATTTCTATCTGTGGAAATGTAATTAGAAGTGATATTATTCAAGAGATAAATAGTTGTCAATATTTTTCTGTGTTGGCCGATGAAACTGCAGATATTTCCGGCACTGAGCAACAGCAACAGCAACAGAGAAACAAGTTTTAGACAAAACTGATAAATACGTGGTGAAAGAAGAATTTCTTGGATTTATTGCATTAGATAATCTTGATGCTCCATCAATTGCAAACAGTATTTTGCAATTTTTAGAAAAATCAAGTTTGGACTTAACAAAATTAGTAGGGCAGGGTTATGACGGTTGCACGACAATGTCAGGGCATTTGAACGGCGTTCAAAAAATTATTAATGCGAAGTACCCACAGGCTCTTTATTATCACTGCGCATCACATAAATTAAATCTTGTCATAAATGATTTAAATAGTGTTAATGCCGTACGTAATACTATTGGTACAATTAAAGATACCATAAACTTTTTTCGGGAGAGCGTATTGCGCAGAAAACTAGTACCAAATATTCCAATGTTATGTGAAACGCGATGGTCTGCAAAATATAAAAGCCTTCGAATTTTTAATGAACATTATGAAACTATATATATTGCTATAGAATAACTTTGCAACTCTGATGCTAACACTGCTACAAAGAGTAGAGGATTTCAGCTGCTTACAGCGATATCCAATTTAACATTCGTGATTTGTTTGAAAATTATTGCCCAATATTCTGCGCAGCTGGAACCGGTTACCAATATCTTACAAGCGGTGAATATGAATTTACATGAGGCACACAAACATATAAAGTTTTTATGTAATAATTTAAAAAGGCACAGAGAAAATTCACAAGAAATATTTAAGACTGTTTTTAACGATGTAAAACACACTTGTGATAACTTAGGTATCGATATTAAAGTTCCACTTATTGCATCAAGGCAGAAACATCGATCAAATTATGACAATTCTTCGCCAGAAACTTACTATCGTCTAAGTATTTTTATTCCTTATTTGGATTCACTGATTCAATCTTTAGAAACCAGATTTTTTGAAGAAAATAAAGATGCGTACATGCGATTCTGTTTACACCCTAAAAATATTTCCGGACTTTCCTGTAATTTGGAAGATGCATACAGTGCGTTTCTTTTAACTGTGGCCATAGGGATTTACATGATAAAAAATGTACCTTGTGTTAACTCACGTTTTCGTACAATTTTGGCTAAAATTTTTATTTTAATCAATAAATTAAACATTTTTCTATGAAATGCACTTTGCTAAAATCACATGGACACGTTTCATTTAATTATTTTCCCATTCAAAGTTGAAACTAATAAGCAAAGATAATTAAGCCACTAAATTCAAGGTGGCTAAAATGTCACTACCCTTAGTGACAAATAAATGTCAAAGTGCTCAAAGTCAAGCAAAAAATTTGATAATATTACAATTTATAAAGAAAATGTCGGTTTACACTATTCAAGAACGTGTGGGAATTGTTACGGCGTACATAAAAGGCCTGTCCAGCAGAGAAATTGTGGATAACTTTGCTGCCGCACATCCTACTCGGCCCATTCCCAGCAAAACAACAGTGCTTCAAATGTAGAGACCTGAGACCTGAGACCTAGGCGACGCCTTCTCAAGATTATGAGTAGGTATTTGCTATACTATACAGGGTGTCATGTAAATGATGCCCAAAAAAAGTACCACAATAGTATATTGAAGGTCTGAGAAAACCATATCTGGAAAGTTTTTTGAAATCGGAGAAAGTTTAGTTTTTTTAACCCCTAAATCCTGCCTAAAACCTGGAACTCCTATTTGAAAAAATGTTTAAAATAGCGCCACCTATTATTTGGAATTTTTTTATTGGACATAATTTACCTGACACCCTGTATAAATAACTCGTCATCTAGAAAGTTATTGAAGTCGATTATTGAATATAATTTTCGTCGACATATTGTGCTGGGTATATATTGTAATGCGAAAAGTAAACAGCGCGAGACGTGTTTACTCGTATCGGACCTGAGCGGCTACCTCAAAAGGAATTGCCGCGACGCTTAATTGAATTCTATAAAAAAAGACAGCTCCATGAATACTCCCGGATTATTATTTAAGGAAAGTAATTTATGATCCTCTGGACTTGTCTACATAATAAAAGATATTTCGAGTAATTACACGAATACCCCATAAGGTTCCGGATTACACTTGAGATGTGTATATAAGCGGGCTTGTGGTCGAAGATTATTATTAGACTGAAGCCGCGAGAGTAAATAGTGAACGAGCGAAATAGCGAAAGCGAGAGCAATTGAACTGAAATAAATTAACGATTAAGAGTGTGATATAAATTAATTAGTTAAATGTGTTATATAAATTAGTTTAGTAATAGTGCAAATAAATTAAGTAGTGTCTAGTCTATAGTGTACAATTAGTATTAGTGTAAATAAATTAGAAAATAAACGTTACAATATCAATTCCCTGCGCCCCAAAAATTTACACTCACAAAAATATTACAGTTCCCCGTAAGAGATGCGAGGGTCACTTACCCACATCCCCGCACGAAAGGTTTGTGAGCGCGTCGGTTTGTGGCCGACGTTTCTTCAATAACTAGATATAGCTAAGTATAATATTTTTATTGTGCAGATTACTTTTAAATATTATAGTCCTGATGTAATATTTGGATACATATTTAATAAAATTATACTAAATAATTTGATTAATTAAAATCCTTCGGAATGCACCTATAAAAATTCATTTCCTTATGCACTAGGCTAATTTTTCAAAATAGATCGCAAACTTTGATGACCCTAGAATCTAATGCAGAAAACCGCACCTCGATTCACAAAATAGGTAAAAGCGATGAACTTCGGCAACCTTGTTCTAGATCGACGGGGGACTTTTGACTCCACCTGCAAATATATTCGCTACGATTTGTTTGGCCAGCAGCGGTTTCTGCCCGCCTTTGTTGGTAAATAGGACGTCTTTATAGAGGGGCGGGACTCTTAAAATTAATAAATCACTGAAATCACTAATTTAAATAGTTTATGGTAATAACTGGATTAGTATTACATATCATTCTATTTTTCCTGTCTTTGTGAGGCCCAAAATCACTTTATAATCTTCACATGCAACTTATTGCAGTATTTAGTAATTTCCATATTCAACCTGTAATTTTGGAAGTAATTTAATCTGTAAAGTCTGTAATCTAATTTTAACAATAAACTATTCGTAGAGACGTTGTCACAGAGATTATGAACCGTCTAGTGAAAGAAATTTGAAATTTAACTGATAAGTTTGTCTTCCAGGCATCAACGAAAATTGCATTGTATGGGGTATAGGGGATATGGAGGTATCGAACAACCTTAATCCCTCAATCCCTGTACCTTTAATCGGCCTGGTGCTATTCGACCCCCCCCCTGGCTCTACGGACGGTCAGTGGTAGCGGCACACCTACATGTATATAAAGTTGGCGACCCGCATCTAGCGGCCGGCAAAACGAAATACCAGGTAATTTGTGTCCTTTTTGTGTCTTTTTTGTACCGCAAGAAAGAATTTTGTAGCTCTCACCATCGACGAGCTACAAAAAAAACTGCCAGCTTAAACTGAACCTAGCGGCCATTGCGATAGCGTGCGAGTGGATTGACAGAAAAAAAAATTTCAGCTAGAAATTTGTGTCTTGAAGAGTACTAAAAGGACATGGGGTCAGAATTTTAATTTGGCCAATTTTTGGCCAAGTTGGCTCAAGTGGGCTAGATGGGGCTGCGAATCGGCCAAGATGTGGAAGAAATGTGCTCTTCTGTCTCCGATTCGTCTTGGAATGAAATTTCGAGAACATAGTCCTATTTTCAAATTGGTCAATTTTCGGCCGAATTGGCTAATGGACAAAACGTGTCGCCCAGAATTCAAGAACCCGCGACGTTAGTGAAACATGTTGCATCTCGGAACCTTTTGGTATTCTGGGGCCCTGGTACTGGCCCAGACCCTGAACACAAAAGCCCAGGCGACGTGCAAAGACCAGTTCGGCCACTCCCAGTCAAAATACCGACTCTTCAGTGCCGGCCGCTGTAGTTACAAATTCGAGGATCCCCGACATTAGTGAATAATGTTGCATCTCGGAATCTTTTGGTTTTCCGAGGCCTCGGTAATGGCCTGGGACCTGGACACAAAAGCTTAGGGGACGTGCAAAGACCACTTCGTCCACTTCCAGTCAAAATACCGACTCTTCAGTGCCAGCCGCTGTTGTTACAAATTCGAGAACTCTCGACTTTAGTGAAACATGTTGCATCTCGGAATCTTTTGGTGTTCTGGGGCCTTAGTGATGGCCTGGGACCTGGACACAAAAGCTCAGGGGACGTGCAAAGACCAGTTCGGCCACATCCAGTCAAAATACCGACTCTTCAGTGCCGGCCGCTGTAGTTACAAATTCGAGAACACTCGACTTCAGTGGAAAATGTTGCATCCTGGAATCTTTTTGTGTTCTGAAGCCACGGTAATGGCCTGGGACCTGGACACAAAAGCCCAGAGGACGTGCCAAGACCCCTTCGACCACTTCCAGTCAAAATACCAACTCTTCAGTGCCGGCCGCTGTAGTTACAAATTCGAGGATCCCCGACATTAGTGGATAATGTTGCATCTCGGAATCTTTTGGGGTTCTCGGGCCTTAGTGATGGCCTGGGACCAGGACACAAAAGCTCAGGGGACGTGCAAAGACAACTTCGTCCACTTCCAGTCAAAATACCGACTCTTTAGTGCCGGCCGCTGTAGTTACAAATTCGAGAACTCTCGACATTAGTGAAACATGTTGCATCTCGGAATCTTTTGGTGTTCTGGGGCCTTAGTGATGGCCTGGGACCTGGACACAAAAGCTTACGGGACGTGCAAAGACCACCTCGGCCACATCCAGTCAAAATACCGACTCTTCAGTGCCGGCCGCTGTAGTTACAAATTCGAGAACTCTCGACTTTAGTGAAACATGTTGCATCTCGGAATCTTTTGGTGTTCTGGGGCCTTAGTGATGGTCTGGGACCTGGACACAAAAGCTCAGAGGACGTGCAAAGACGACTTCGGCCACTTTCAGTCAAAATACCGACTCTTTAGTGCCGGCCGCTGTAGTTACAAATTCGAGATACCTCGATCTTAGTGGGAAATGTTGCATCTCGGAATCTTTTGGTGTTCTGAGGCCTCGGTAATGGCCAGGGACCTGGACACAAGAGCCCGGGGGACGTGCCAAGACCCATTCGACCACTTCCAGTCAAAATACCGACTCTTCAGTGCCGACCGCTGTAGTTACAAATTCGAGAACTCTCGACTTTAGTGAAACATGTTGCATCTCGGAATCTTTTGGTGTTCTGGGGCCTTAGTGATGGTCTGGGACCTGGACACAAAAGCTTAGGGGACGTGCAAAGACGACTTCGGCCACTTTCAGTCAAAATACCGACTCTTTAGTGCCGGCCGCTGTAGTTACAAATTCGAGATCCCTCGATCTTAGTGGGAAATGTTGCATCTCGGAATCTTTTGGTGTTCTGAGGCCTCGGTAATGGCCTGGGACCTGGACACAAGAGCCCGGGGGACGTGCCAAGACCCATTCGACCACTTCCAGTCAAAATACCGACTCTTCAGTGCCGACCGCTGTAGTTACAAATTCGAGAACTCTCGACTTTAGTGAAACATGTTGCATCTCGGAATCTTTTGGTGTTCTGGGGCCTTAGTGATGGTCTGGGACCTGGACACAAAAGCTTAGGGGACGTGCAAAGACGACTTCGGCCACTTTCAGTCAAAATACCGACTCTTTAGTGCCGGCCGCTGTAGTTACAAATTCGAGATCCCTCGATCTTAGTGGGAAATGTTGCATCTCGGAATCTTTTGGTGTTCTGAGGCCTCGGTAATGGCCTGGGACCTGGACACAAGAGCCCGGGGGACGTGCCAAGACCCATTCGACCACTTCCAGTCAAAATACCGACTCTTCAGTGCCGACCGCTATAGTTACAAATTCGAGGATCCTCGACATTAGAGGAAAATGGGTGGAAAATGTATATATATATATATATATATATATATATATATATATATATAAACTAAATAGTAACGGGGATGCAGCCTTATCTTGGGACTTTTTTTTTTTTTAAAAGAACACTTTTTAAAAAAAAAAGTCCCAAGATAAGGCTGCATCCCCGTTACTATTTAGTTCATTAACTAATTCAGCCGTGATTACAAAGTTCTATATATATATATATATATATATATATATATATATAAATGTATATATATACATATACTATATAGATGTTTTATATATGTATATGTTTTATTTATATATATTTGAAAATTTGTAATAGACACTTTTAATTTTGTAAAATTCCCCTTGTGGTCTCCCAGTCCTTTGAAAGTATATTTTAGGGAAGAACAAGAACCGGGCAAGCAGTATAGTTTTTTGATGATTTGGATTTCAATGCCAACAATGAGTTTGATGACTTGAACTTCCATCGAAATACGCGACCTCTAATGAAAACCAGAAAATAGGCGCTGATTGAATATTCCAAGAAAACAAAATGCGACGGAATTTGGTGAGAATACAGGTTCTCCACGATTTCACTGATATTCGAAGTCCTCGGACTGGATTTTCATGTTGGAAACGGGTATTATCAGCTGGCAAGTATCAAATTAACTGTCAAATTATCAATAATCTCCACTCACTGTACGAAAATCTGCGTTGGAGATTTGAAGACCATTAATTCAGCAACATTTTTCACTATTGTCGGGATCCTCGAATTTGTAACTACAGAGTGGCCGGCACTGAAGAGTCGGTATTTTAACTGAAAGTGGCCGAAGTGGTCTTTGCACGTCCCCTGAGCTTTTGTGTCCAGGTCCCAGGCCATCACTGAGGCCTCAGAACACCAAAAGATTCCGAGATGCAACATTTTCCACTAATGTCGGGGATCCTCGAATTTGTAACTACAGCGGCCGGCACTAAAGAGTCAGTGTGTTGACTGGAAGTGATCGAAGGGGTCTTGGCACGTCCCCTGGCCTTTTGCGTCCAGGTCCCAGGCCATCACTGAGGCCCCAGAACACTAAAAGGTTCCAAGATGCAACATTTTCCACTAATGTCGAGGATCCTCGAATTTGTAACTACAGCGGCCGGCACTGAAGAGTCGGTATTTTGACTGGAAGTGGCCGAACTGGTCTTTGCTCGTCCCCTGAGCTTTTGTGTCCAGGTCCCAGGCCATCACTAAAGCCCCAGAACACCAAAAGATTCCGAGATGCAACATTTTCCACTAATGTCGGGGATCCTCGAATTTGTAACTACAGCGGTCGGCACTGAAGAGTCGGTATTTTGACTGGAAGTGGCCGAAGTGGTCTTTGCACGTCCCCCGGGCTTTTGTGTCCAGGTCCCAGGCCATCACGGAAGCCTCAGAACACCAAAAGATTCCGAGATGCAACATTTTCCACTAAAGTCGAGGGTTCTCGAATTTGTAACTACAGCGGCCGGCACTGAAGAGTCGGTATTTTGACTGGAAGTGGTCGAAGGGGTCTTGGCACGTCTTCTGGGCTTTTGTGTCCAGGTCCCAGGCCATTACCGTGGCTTCAGAACACAAAAAGATTCCAGGATGCAACATTTTCCACTGAAGTCGAGTGTTCTCGAATTTGTAACTACAGCGGCCGGCACTGAAGAGTCGGTATTTTGACTGGATGTGGCCGAGGTGGTCTTTGCACGTCCCGTAAGCTTTTGTGTCCAGGTCCCAGGCCATCACTAAGGCCCCAGAACACCAAAAGATTCCGAGATGCAACATGTTTCACTAATGTCGAGAGTTCTCGAATTTGTAACTACAGCGGCCGGCACTAAAGAGTCGGTATTTTGACTGGATGTGGCCGAACTGGTCTTTGCACGTCCCCTGAGCTTTTGTGTCCAGGTCCCAGGCCATCACTAAGGCCCCAGAACACCAAAAGATTCCGAGATGCAACATGTTTCACTAAAGTCGAGAGTTCTCGAATTTGTAACAACAGCGGCTGGCACTGAAGAGTCGGTATTTTGACTGGAAGTGGACGAAGTGGTCTTTGCACGTCCCCTGAGCTTTTGTGTCCAGGTCCCAGGCCTTCACTAAGGCCCCAGAACACCAAAAGGTTCCAAGATGCAACATTTTCCACTAAAGTCGGGGATCCTCGAATTTGTAACTACAGCGGCCGGCACTGAAGAGTCGGTATTTTGACTGGAAGTGGACGAAGTCGTCTTTGCACGTCGCCTGGGCTTTTGTGTTCAGGGTCTGGGCCAGTACCAGGGCCCCAGAATACCAAAAGGTTCCGAGATGCAACATGTTTCACTAACGTCGCGGGTTCTTGAATTCTGGGCGACACGTTTTGTCCATTAGCCACATCGAGGTTTAAAAGTGACTAGAGGGAATCTGTACAATTGCCTATGTGCTAAAATTTTACTGTAAACAAAGTAACATCAATATGGCCGCCTAGCCCTCAAAACGTAAATAGTGTGCAGGGACGGATTGAAGTATTTTTGTGTGTAATAGGGTCCATAAGAAATGTACTTTTTGAGTATAACATATTTTTATTTGCATCGAAATATTCTAACAAATTACAATTCACATTACATACCACGATGGATAATTAATTTATTATATAGTTGTCGTAAAGAATTTGATTTGTCCATTTCACATTTAGTTAAGTAATTGATTCTAATAGAGAAATACTTGTAAGCAACAGATCTAATTAAATGAATCAGGTGATTTTCAATTTCAGACTGCTCAAACATATGTTTTGATAATACAAGAAATATGGAAGTTCCTACAAATTCATTTAAAATGTGTGAGGTAAGAGACTCCAAACTGAAATTTTTATTTAATATTAAATTGCTACTAATTTTTAAACAACGATTTAAAAATTCTTCACATTTTATACATATTTTTATTACATCATTGGAGGGATAAACTAAACCACCTCTTTGTTTTATGCCTATGAGGTCATAAATTTCTTCTTTTTGGTAGCAATTTAGTAGTAATGCTTCTATACAGGTGTCACACTTTAATTTAGTTTTTAAATATCTGGCAACATAACCAGCAATGTAAACTACTACTTTTTCGGTAATTTCATTTAATAGTATTTCATCAAGTTCGTCTGCATAATCGTGATCAGATGCACTCGACTCTAATATGGTTATTTCAATATTAGAGCTGTTATTAATAATTTCAATACTTTTGCTACTATGTGATGAAACGTGCAAAATGGAAATATTTTCAAGGGGTATGCAATTTCCAGTTTTACCCTCTTTAAACTGTGCATGTACTAATATTTTTCTATAGGACGCTATAAATTGTCTAACAGTGGGGTTATTATTATTCCCCAAAGAAGATCTTATGGAATGGAAAAATAATTCTATATGATCCTGATTAAATTTATATGTTGGAATATATTGTAATGTGTTATTTTTGTTCAAAATGTAAATAGCTTTTAAATTGCGAATATTAATTGTTGCACCTAAGAACCCTGTTTTACGGTTTGAATTTAAGACGAACTGATGAGAAGACTTCATTTTTAATTGTTCAATATAGTTTTCAAAATAATCTAGGAAATTAAATACATATTCATCATTGGCGGAGTTAAGAGCTTGTTTATATCCTCTCATATACATATTTTTAGAGTTGAAAATATCAAAGAAATGGTTTAAATTCCTAATAAAAGTTGCAGTAGCGTGAACTTTTTCGAATTCTTTTAATTTTAGAACATCTGCACAAAAAAGTAACGCATCAGCAACTGAATCACTAAAAATTTGTGAAGCCAAACTTACTTTCATTATCTGATTTTGAAAATTTATGTGGGAACGTGAAAGTTTATTTGCAATATGAAATTTGTGTTTCTCCTGGAGATTAACAAGGTTTTCTAAATACTTCCAACTGATAGTTTCATCTTTTTCGTCAATAAACTCTTTCTTATCGTGAAAAGCATTTCTAATCATTTTAATTACATGACAAATATCTAAAAATATGTAAATTATTTGCTTTGTAATGGGATGAGTAAAACAAAAAGTTTTACTTTCAAATTTACATCCTAGTGATTTTATCATTGTAATATTTGTGGCAGCGCCATCAAATGTGATGGAATTAACGATAATACCTGTTTCATGCAATAATGTTAGGCATTGAAGTACTAGATGTCTTTTCTGTTGAGATGAAACACCCTTTCCCAAGAAATACCCTAGAGGAATCTTCCACCTCATATTTACTGCTGTTAATAGAAAAACCAAGGCTTGTTTGGCAAGCTCATTAGAGTCATTACTATTACCATCAAACTCTGCTCCGAAATCTTCATAACCATAATATTTACCATTTGCCCATTCTAAATGTGAGCGAATGGTTATTTCGTCAAAGACAAGGTTACCAACTATTTTATAATTTGTTACTTTTTGTTTTAACTTCACTGCATCAAACGTTTCTTTTGTAAACCCTGGGTTACCATGTATTGACCTGTACCACATACCAATTACTTTTGGATGTGGCAAACAAGTGTTAAACTCTGATCTTACATAATTATATGCCTTTGGCGAATAAAAATGTAAGGTCATTGCAAATTTACGTAATTCAGGAGAATATTTTCCTGTTCTCAGCAACTGTCGTTTGCATAATTCTTTAGTAGAAACGGACATCGGCAGTAAAATATCTAAATTGTCTACACTTAATAATTTCTCCTTACGAAGGTGTACAACCATTTTCTGCAGAGTGGCAACTTTCTTCTTTTTTTCGTTTTTCGCTTTCCTTTAAGTTTCTTAATTCTCTTCGAGTTCTTTTGTAACAGGTAGTTATTCTCATAAGATCCTGTGTTAATTGTTGGCGAGAAGCGAGGTCCATGTAGAAGTGCTAAAAAATAATTGTCATTGTAAAATGTTACAGGATATAAATACTGGTTGCAATTATTATATATCTAACTGTACTGTTATATTTTTATTTTTATTATTATTTTAGTTATACTATTTTATTTTAAATTTTCAAAAAAACAAATTTACAATTTACAGTCGAACATAAATTTTGGGTGCACAATGGATATAAGTTCTGTGCGTGCTACCCCTTACTTATATCTTCTTATACAATGAGATTAGTAATATGACATTACATACTGTAGGGCTTTATACATATATAATATTTATAATACTACATATGATATCTTACCTCAGAAGTTTGGGTAGATTGGTCAGAATAGGAAACTGTGACTGAGGTCTGATTAGATGACGATGGAACTGCTTCACCAACTAAATTTCCAGCATATTCCTTTCCATAATCTAAGGCATGCATTGGTTCATCACACGGTTCATCATATATTATCTTCTCTACGAAAACATTTGGAATAACATTTTCCCTCAAACGAATTCTTCCACAAGCAGAAGTCCTGTCGAATGACTCCTCTGAAAAATGAATGGAGCAGACAACGGCCGTACTCGACACTTTTCCCTTTGTGATACCAATGGCCTCCAACCAAGCCTGTCTCCTACATTCATCCTTTGGAATTCTTGAAAAATAAAAAGTTTTATTGGTATTTAGTAATTCTTTACTATGCATATAGTGGAGCACACAGCTAAATATGATTCCATGAAATCGGTTTCATTCCAACATTTGATGACGTTACAAAAAAGAGGAGACACAAATCATTCTGTCAGAAAAATGAATAGTAATTTCTTAGAATTCTATTAGCTCTATACAATAATACCGTCTATGTGTTGATAATCAGAATCGAGTTCATTATAATAGAAAATAATTTTTAAATTTGGTTTTATGAGATATACACATGACACTAAAACCTTAATCAACCTAACTACAAACTATTTAACCAATTCTTACTAAAGAAGTTAAAGCCGTCATCAGAATGTTGCATTATTGATATTTTGTAATGCTTTTAGAAAGTCTATAGTCTCCGTAATCCGCACACATAGATCGACGACAAAATACCCCCTTCACATTTTTCTCATTGTCACAAAGTCCTTTCGTGATAATTTACTTAAAAAACATACTTCATCGATGAATATTTGTGATCTGAGAGTATTTTGTCACCATTGTGTGCAAACTGCTGAGAGACCTTCAAGAAGCAGGAGATAACCACAATTTTTTATGTCTAATATAAGGGAAGTAATAATCAATACAACAATTAAGCTCAAACTTCTAATATCGCTACATTTCTTTTTTCCAGAAGGCCGTTTATACAATTAATACTTTAAAAATATCTAAGTCCGTACCTGTGAAATGATAGATGATGTACATTTTCTTTGTTTCCCTGCGTGTTTCCACAACCAGGCACCAAACACATCCTCATTGTTTTTTTTAAACGTGTCACAACAGCTGATATATGTACAAATACTTCAGAATGCCGAGCAAACTCTTAAATCAGCGAAAACACAGCGGAAGTAATTCACCACACTACGTACCATCAATATGGCGGCATTGACATAAGACGTTTCGAGATAGCGGGCTCGACCTTCCCTCTAGTCACTTTTATACCTCGATGATTAGCCAATTCGGCCGAAAATTGACCAATTTGAAAATAGGACTATGTTCTCGAAATTTCATTCCAAGACGAATCGGAGACAGAAGAGCACATTTCTTCCACATCTTGGCCGATTCGCAGCCCCATCTAGCCCACTTGAGCCAACTTGGCCAAAAATTGGCCAAATTAAAATTCTGACCCCATGTCCTTTTAGTACTCTTCAAGACACAAATTTCTAGCTGAAATTTTTTTTTTCTGTCAATCCACTCGCACGCTATCGCAATGGCCGCTAGGTTCAGTTTAAGCTGGCAGTTTTTTTTGTAGCTCGTCGATGGTGAGAGCTACAAAATTCTTTCTTGCGGTACAAAAAAGACACAAAAAGGACACAAATTACCTGGTATTTCGTTTTGCCGGCCGCTAGATGCGGGTCGCCAACTTTATATACATCACACCTACGGTGGGCAGGGTGGACTGGGGACTGGACACCTTCCCGAAACTTCACTTTACGAACTACGCTCACCGGTTTAACTTTCGGACTAAAGCTCGGTCGGGTTGACTTGAATCGATCGATACGAATAAATAAAGTTGATGAATCGAAAGACTTGCACGATTGTTTCAAAATTAGGTACATATTTAGAAGGCACCTCGACAAGTGAGAATAGGTTGAAAGTATATTTGGGAAAGAATGCCAACTGGTCGTATTTTCATATATTTCTGACCTTCGAAGCCGCAGTTGTCTAATCGGGAAGACGAAAAATTGCAGTTTACTTAGTTTCGTCGGTTATTCGCAAAGGGCAATAGGTGGAGACATAGCTTCTACGCCACCGGGAAAATTCACCTCGTTACAAAACATTGCCAAGTAAACCATAGCGAATATTATGGGTACTAAAATAGAGTCTTGCGGTTTGTTTTTTGATAGAATACACCCATTTTTTGGAGCATCGCGCGATTGCTTAATATTGGGAGTATGGGTTTGTTAGAGGTGAAATGTCCATGGTCAGTTACGGAAATGACTCCCCAAGAAGGCATTGAGAAGAAAAACATTACCTTCTCTATAAACGATGCAATTAATAAAACCACAAGTGATTTTATTTTAGTGAATGCTGTGCAGACGTGGTGCAGACTTTTGGTGACTTTCAATTATTGTAAGTTGAACGAAGTGTGAAATGATCTCTAGAGAGAGTGGACTGTATAGATCTCTCTTTGGCTCGTGGGTGGCTGCGGAGATAAATCTTGTCTCCATGTTGTAAGGCTGAAGACGGTCTTGTAGATTGAAGATCAGGGCGTGACGTGATCTCTTTGAAGTTCTTGAAGTTCTTGTAGGCGGAGATCAGGGCGTGATGTGATCTCTTGAAGTTCTTGTAGTTGGAGAGAGGGCGTGACGTACTTCCCCCGGTTTGGATCTGAGGGCGTATCGTGCAGATCCGGGGTTTGAGGTTCTAGTAGTTTGGAAAGAGGGCGTGACGTACTCTCCGGGTTGAACTCTGTTAGGTTTTGGGTTGTCGGGTTAAGTGGCGTGAAGAAAGATCACAACACACTGTCGTTTTGAGCATACATCGTATACTGCTTTATTACCAAAATTTCACAAGCTTTTATACACTTCAAATTACATTGGTTAAATGGCAAATTAAGTTTTGTTATCTTTCGGCGTCCTAGATTGTAATTCCCCTGACCTAGCTGTGTGCTTGACCTTACGGAGCGCGTTTGTTATCATATTACGAGAACTGGTGTTATGCTTGCGCGACTGATTGTTGTTGTAAGATTTTGAAATTATCACTTTGATCCGCGCTCTTTCGTCCACCTAAGCGACTCAGTTGTTTTAATACCCTCTTTAATAGTTATTAATTACTTACACAGAGAAAAAAGTTGAATAAAGGTTATTAAATATTTAATAGTCGTAATTAAAAACTTGAATACTATATGGGACAGATATACAGTTTAATGGTGATAGGTAAAATATTTTCCTGACTTGGTATACCTGCTGCAGACACCTTTGTTTAGTAGTTCATTGGACGTTAATGAATAAATCTATTTATACTCAACCCACTACTATTAAAGTGTGTAATAACACTAACTCGTCAGTTTAATAACCATTAAACAGTATATAGTTGGCTTTGATATATTGCAATATTATTTTAAGGGCCTTCTTCACCTGTAGTAGGTTTACACTTCGATAGCGGTTATTTAACAGTTTAATAAATTTTCAATACTTTATATCTGCCTGAAGAGAAAAATCATGCTATTGCAGAAAAATAGGTGATAGCTGTTATAGCCCATTTAACTGATGTTTAGTGTATCCTAAAATTACTATCACTAAAGAATACAATTACTTCAGAAATCATATTTACTTACGCTTGGATCTTAAGTGACTTGTCTCTGGAAAGTGTAGGGTATGTATACCTGAAATATTCCAAAAAGGGTCATTCTGATTCCTGTTTTTGGATAGCTTGGATGGTTGCATATAGTAAAAATTAAATATTTTTTCTACGAGAGCAAAGTGTGCACCCATAAACAAAAACATTAAAAGTCAAGAATCACAATGATCGTTTTTGGTCCATTTCTTCTCAGCAGGATGCAACCTACAAAAAAATCAGTCAGCCTGAACAGTTTCATTTCTCAACATAACGGAATAAATTTTTCAAAAGATATACTCTCTGCTTTCCATTTGATCATATTATTCTGGATTTATTAAGGAGAGAATTATTTCATATGTTTTAGGTATCACACACAAAGATGGAGGTTAGAGTAAGAAAAAACACTGATTAAAAAACATGCATATATATTTTTAATTTTAATTAAAAATTATTGCACTGTAAATGAAATTAAAATAATTCTTTTATTTATAACAACATATTAAACTTGGAAAATAAATTTTTAAATGCAAATACAAATTTCAAATACCCTAAAAAATAACTTTGACTTAAAAGACTGACAACAATGCAGCCCTATTCTATGATATACTATAAACTATAAAGTATTCAAGGTGTGTCACGTAGATGGGACATTAGCCGTATATGGAAAAGTACTTGGAATTTATATCTGAAAATTTGCATCCAGGGGTTTCCTTGGATAACCTTTATATTTATAGTAATTACAATTTCACATCACTTGATGCGGCCATTAATTTCGTTATTTCTAATTAATATACTCCACTTTTTATTATATTTTTGGGTTGCACACAAAATTTATGTATTTTATTAAAAAAAAATGGGTCGTCTTGTATAGTCAATTAGTTGAAGAACTCCTATAATTTTCTACAATCATACGTACCGGCACCTGGAAAAAGAAACTTGAATTTCAGTTCTTGCAGGTCTCCAATTTTTATCGGAGTCTTTGGAATTTTTCTTCAATGTAATTGGGCTGAATAAAAATGGTAGTATAAGCATAGTTTGGGTGGCCTCATCTGAATAAGAGATAATAATTATAACCTAAAATTGTTCTCAATTTATTTATGATTACCTTTAAGCTGCAAGTAACTGAATTTTTCTGCTTGTGACGAAACCAAATAATACCTACTTGAATGCCATTCTCTACTTACCCATGGAATTTTGCGAAAACTTCGCCAAACCCCACTGTTCTAGAGTATTCATGTATTCCATTTCTGCAACGTCCAGCGTCCACAAATTTTGTAACTTTTAACAGTTTTTACACACGCACGCTGGAGAACAAACTTTATGGGAGAACACAGCCGAAATGGGAAAGATTGACATGTGCGATCCGATTTTTGCATCGTGATTACCGAAAATTGCCGAACAGTATAAATCTAATGAAGTGTTATCTGTCCTTATTAAACTGGTAATAACGGCAAAACTATTTCTTCCACTCATCAAAAGCAATTAAGATTGAGGGGCAATTATATTAATCTTAGGTGAATTGTTAAATACTGAGTATTAAACACCTTCATATAAATATGTCAGGCAGAAGAAAGGTAGTCTGTTACAACACTATTGTTCATCTGCCACTGAAACTGAATATCAGAAACATTTTTTTACTTGCTGTAATGGTGTAAAAGTTTATTAACATATTTATGGTTATTAAATTTTTCTCAAATGTACTTGTATACCTGGGACGTTTTTCTCTGTGTAATAATTGATTACGTTATTAGCAAGCACACTAGATTAATTTCCTGACTAAGTTGTTCTAATTAATTTTTGAGTACTTAATTTGCAAGTAGAATTTTCACCTAAGATGTTTTTAATAACAAGTTACTCTAGTTCTATTTAATGGTTATTAATCCCTAATTGAAGATTATGTTCCGTAAATTCCCTATTAAATCCCTACAACCCTACTTAGCTCTCTTTTATGTTGATCGTAAAGTCAACATAAGTATATATTTTTTATTTTATAGCATGTAAGTTTATGAGGTAAACATATTCAGTTTTCATGATCAGTAATAATAACGCAAAGAGAAAGAAATCGTTTCTCAGTAAACACTACAAAGGGGCCAAAGTTGAAGAAAATTCATCACATCACGTTGTGGTTGATTCAGTGAATGCTGATGATATTTGCTATCCTTCAGTATCACTAATAATACCTCTGGAGTTGACGGATACTGCAGTGCAGGTAGAACACAACGGTTCTTTGCCACTACCAACTCCAATATATGTTTCTGCGGAAGCAGTTGAGGAAGTATGTATTGAGGATTATGTTGAGCTCTAATCCATAAGTTTCAATGAAAACTCTTAATTTCAGAGTGATATAATCCTATTTATATACAATCACATCAAGTGAATTTAGCAGACATAATGAAATCATTGAAGATACTATTCTTCAGCAGTTGGCGAAGTGGGCATTAAAGAAGCAGGAAGTGCCCAATACTAGTTGGCCTTTACACCCAGTTTCCTTTTTTCGAAATGGAATGTTCCGTAAGAATAATTATTAGAAAATGAAGCATTTAAAAATAAATCAATTATAGTGCTCTTAAATTACTTGGTTTATTTTTTTATTCAAACTATCATTTAATTAGAATGAAATAAATTGTTATTTCAGACTCGTACCTGGATAAGATGAAGCATAGCAAGATAGCGGAGTACGAGAGTGATCTTGATGAAGATAAAGCTAGTAGGAGCGTTAGAAGGAAGAAAAAAAACAATTTTTCATCAGATGAGGAATTTGGAAGTTCAAATGATGAGCCTGAAATTTCCGATCCTCCAAAGAGAAATCTGCCAAATTCCCAGGAAGTAATCAAAGGTATTGACTTCTTCATCATATTTTTTTCCGAATTTTAGTTTGTTATAGTTGTATGAAACTATTTTTGATTCTTTCGTAGTTTTCAATTAAAAAAATATTTTTATAAACTTTCTGATTTTCAGGTTATAAAAGTAATGTGCTATCCGATAACAATGATAATTATTATGCATATCTTTCCAGCAAAGGTATGGGACAGATGCTGTTGGGGAAATAAGAACAATTTCTGAAGAGATTCAAAAAATTTAAATAGAGACCCAAATGAATACAAGAATGAATCCATATTCAATAAATTTCCATTTCCTATTAATATCATGGAAAAATTTAAAGAGGCTGAAAATTTCTGGTCGGAGGAATCAAATTTCAGAGCATCTGTAAGTAGCTTTATATATTTTGACTTTCAAATTATCGTGAATTCACGTATTGTGTATCATAATATTATTAATAGTCACAAATATTTTTGTAGAAAATTGTTTTTAAATAACACTTGCAATTATTAATGATGTTTCGAATGTCCTTTTTACTAACTTTTTAAAAATTTAATTTTACTAAATATTTTCTAGGTACAGGAATTTTCCAAAATTGGAGGAAATTCCATATATGAGTTTGTTAAAAGAGTGATGTCTCTTATCATATACAACAATTTGGCAGCTTCATTCACATGGTTCGGGACCAAATCCAAAGATTCTTTGGTGAAATCCAAACTGGCAGAAGTTTTATTAAGTACGTTTAGACTTTAGGATGATTGACAATAAATTTCACAAATTCAATAACGGTAGGCGATATCTTGAAAACTAAAAATACAATTATTCATTTCATTCTGAGTATTTTGTTATATATCTTTTTGGCTGGGTTGTTTCAAAATTATTTGTAGTAAAAATTGAATCTAGGTCAATAACTGCTCAGTCAATCACCCCCAAATCTCGATATTTAGGTATGTAATAATTTGTATTTTTTTTAGGAGCAGCTGATAACTATACTATTAAGTGTGATAGGAAAATGGTTGAGGAGGCAGCTAGGAAATATTTAAAAAGAGCCAAAGAGAGAAGTGTTTCAGAAAATCGCCAATTAGACCATTAATCTGCATTCGTTCATTATTTTATACCCATAAAGTTCATTTTTAGTTCCTACAAAATACCCATTGTACTTGAATGGTTCCTTAATTTTGTGCATTTTACATTTTGCTGTATATTTTAATATGTAGGTATAATACCTGTTGGTTTTTATTTAATTATAATGTTCGTTGGTCTAACTATATATATCATTTATTTTACTACCAACTTGAAAACCTCCATGAAAAAAGGCAGCCCACGAATTTATAAAATGGAATTCTATATGCATGTAACTAGGGACGGGCCCGAACTGCACCGCTTTGACTTTAGCCACCCCGCTGCGTTAAGTAGGGATAATTACTTACGAACCGCTCTCGGAAACCAGGCGAAGCGGTGGATAAATGTACGCTCATCGGTGACGAAAAATGCGGTTGGACATATTGCCGCCAAAGATATTGAAATATCGGGCGAATATTATACTTGGGACATCTCGATGAAACAATACCACTGGCGGACTAGTAGTACTTGTCATATTAAAAAAAATAACGTTTTCTTAATTTTAAAATTTAAATTTAGTGTTAAGAGATTTGACGATCCCTTAATATTGAGTTGGTGGTAACATATACTATTTTATTTGGTTTCACTGGACTACACTCACAATTTCTAAGAAATTCGTATGAACTTAAATCAAATTGTAATAAATATATTTATTTATTTAATACTAAACAGGTTTAATATTAAACTTACTACATATTGCATATCTTTCAATTTCGGAATACAAATTGGATGCATATTTAAACGGGTATTCAGAGCATATTTTTCCAGCTCTAATTATTACCTACGACCTATACGTATAAATACCTTGTAATTTAGTCACAAGAAGAACAGTATTTATTCGTTACCAAATAATAAGTAATACTTTTTGTCATTGCAAAACAGTTTGGTAACAGTTCTTATCACAAGTATCTATTTCATTTCCAAAAATTTACGCGACCGTACGGCGTACGGCGTACGCATAGCCACTTCCTTCATTCCTTTGGATTTTTCACCGACCGTGGTTAGGTAGCGACCCTACTTAACGTAGCGGGGGGGCTAAAGTCAAAGCGGTGCAGTTCGAGGCCGACGGTAACTAGTGTTGGGATCGCCCAAGCGAGAAAGTATTCGACTACTCAATTATCGAAATCGTTTGGTTTTTCCCAACACTACATGTAACAGGACGTCCTATAATATCTGTGGCTTGGTACAAGAAGTGACTAAGTCCATTTTTTTGGACTATTGACACTTTTGACTTGTCACTTAAAGAACGGCGCCAATTTATTTGCAAGAAATGCTTAAGTCTACCATTTAGGTAGACTTGGCAGGTAGGTATTTATGGTAGACTTGAGCATTTCTTGCAATGAAATTAGCGCCATTCTTTAAGTGACAAGCCAAAAATGTCGATAGTCCAAAAAATTGAATTAGTCACTTCGTACCAAGCCACATATATATATCTGAAGTGGATGCCCCATGGATGAACGAAATGGACACCTTATGGATATCCAGTAGGGACATCCTATAAATGTCCAGAAAGTACATCCCATGGATGTCCAGAAAGGACATCCTATGGATATCCAAAAAGGTGGAAAGTGAATGTCCCATGGACGTCCATATGTAAGCTAATGTACAAAACCTGGTCATCCATTGGATGTCCAGCTTGTCCAGAGCAGTTTGTCCAATGAATATCCAATGGACTAACTTGTGTTATTAGGGATTAGCATTGTCGAAGAGGAGCGAATAGAAAAGAAGTAATACAGTTATTAATAGCAGTTTGTTGATATGAAATTTCCAAATAGTAAACGTTTCTGTTTTATATTTGTCGGTTTTTTTTTAATATCAATTACAACTCTTAATAATTTCATATTTTATGATTTTTATTTTTAAAAATAAATATGTATTACTTATTTATCTCTTCTCAGCAAATCCATTACACGTTTCTAATATTATTTTAATACGTGCCACCTACTATCCAATACTGCCGCGACGAGAAGCCATGAAATACGCCTGATATTTAACTAGAAATTGGGTTTTAGTCACGTCAAAGTAAGCCTAAAAACTAAAAAACTGAGAATTTTCTGCGGAAAGGTCCGGTCGGGCTGATTTTTTTGCAAATTTTTTGCAAAATCTTTATTGAGGCATGACTTTCAATGTTGACGAAAAATGGATTCAGGGCACTTCAAAACCCGAGAGTGGAAGGTTTGGCCCGCTTGAGACGACAATTTTATGAAGTAAGTAACCTTGGGAAAAGCCAAGAATTCCGCAGAAAATTCGCAGTGAAAACCTACTTTGACGCGACTATTTGTAGCGGTTTTGAAGACCAATTACACACTTCATTTTTACGAATTTTTACCAAATTTTTTTTATGGAAAAGAGCAAAGATTAATCTAGGATTATGTAGGATTATTTTTCCCTATGTTCATTTGGTTTATTAAAGGTTGTACTTGGAAATTAAGCTCAGAATCCAAGTTTGTTGCTTTTTGAACAAATTGACACTTTGTATACTTTGAAACAGTCTGTTATTCGTGTCAAAAACCGATGCAGGAGATCGAAAATGACCAACGGTCGAGCAGCTTAAGTGGTCAATATTTCCGTCTATTACATTTTATATGAACGTATTGCATCATTTTTAGGGGGAATAAAACTCATTCTTTCTCATACATCTATTTTCTTTTATTTATATTTTGTGTTGACAATACCTGTCCACTTTAATTTTCAATTAGATGGGGAGACCGTTTTACTAAAACACTTTTGATATTAAATAAAAATTAGTCATAAACACGTTTTCCTTTAGATTAATTATTTTGATACGGACATTATATATTAAGTTCGAACATACGAAGTAGGTACCTACCTACTAAGAGGAAGTAAAAAAATTACATAATTTACTGAAGTAATTGGATAATAATTATTTAGTGCTAAGAGAAATGATTACTAATTACAATTGTTTTATTTCCAGGAATTGGGTCTCTTATACAATATTTTCTCATGAAGTCGTCCCCTCATTTATTTTCTATATATAAATTCATCATACATAATGTCGACAAATGGAAATTTTAAATCACAGTACGTACTGACAATAAATGTTCTTTCTCTCTGTGTTTTATATTTTTAGTGCACCTTTCCCTTGCTAGAGAAAGATAGAAAAATTCATTATTCGTGCTCATTTTTAAAAATACAGTAAATTTTGAGTATACGCTCATAATTTTAAAGCAATAATATAAGAAAACGTTGAAAATGTTTATTTGTACGTGATATTGGCTCTAAAACTTACTACCGGGCGATCAAATGAAGGATGATTGGTTTTGACGAGAATCATGTGAAGAATCATTTGCTCAAATTAGAATGTACAATGCAAGTATACAATTATCCCAGCAACTCTAAATATGTTAATGCTTTAAGTTTTTGGTGGTTCATAACTTTCACAACTTGCTTCAAAAATAGAATTGATGTTACTAAGTAGAGAGTAATCTCATTCTAATTTCTTATTTCAATTTAGCCCTTCACACAAAAAAGAGGAACTTTTTTAATAAGATTTGAATAATTTAGTCCACAACAGTGATAGATTTGTCTTGAAACACCCGTTACATTTTTAATGACAGCAGTAATAGTCTGTAATATAAAAAAGGGATATTATGCGATTTCCATTATGAAAACACAAACCCCGAAAACTATTAAAACTGTTATTTTTTGGCACAAGACGTTTAGGCATATGCAACAAAATTCTATTCGTTTAAGAAAATATCAGATATTAAAACGAAATTATATGCGTATATGAAAAGTAGGTAAAAATTCTGGTGATCTAGTTATCACATGCTCAAACTCCATATAAGAGAGCTTCTCATCTCCGTCCACGTCAGCTTCCTCGATCACTTTTTCTGCGATTTGCTGTCTATCTTCTGGAGTTAGCTCGTGAGTTTGTCTTGTCAACAAGAGTAAGGCTTGGTCTATGTCTTTTGGTCCTATATGTTGATCGCCATCAAAATCTACGAAATATATAACACTTTAATGACCAACAAAAACAAGTTTTTCTTAAATAAGATGGAAAGGAAATGGTGTCCTGAACGAATAAGAACAAGTTAATGATTGTACATCAACCTCGTTTATATCGACCTCGCTTTTATCGATCCCTCGGATATAACGACCTGTTTAGAAAATCCCGGCCGATTGCACTTTAACACAATGGTATTAATCACAGCTTTTAACGTCCTCGGCTACAAGCATCCCTCGGATAATACGACCCACAACTCAGAGATTCGTTATAGTTACCTGATTCGTAGAAAAATTCTGCTTTAATATCCATAATCCTGTACCATCAGGATAATTAAGAATCTAATCCCCCTGATCCCATTCTCACTAATGACCCCTAATCAGGATCAGTCGTGTTAAGAAGGGAGGTAGAAACAATTTTTGTTAGAGTTCCTTTTGAAGCTCTGCGTTTAGCGATCAGTTCAATTTAAACAATCCGAGATGGCAGATCACTCGAATAAAAAGCGGCGCGTAACGTTGAAGGTTGAAGAAAAATCCAAAATTATCCGATAAATTCTCGATTTAGATTAGGTTAAAGGTTGGATTAAATTTTATTAATTACTTATAGGTATGTTGATAGTTATTACGGATAAATAAATATTACGGATAAAACAAATATTTTTACTTACTTATTATATTCTACTTAGAAGGACGACTACATACATACACACCTATAAGATAAGTAGGAAAAAACATAATATACAGATATATATATATATATATATATATATATATATATATAAGAAAATTTGCGACTTAACCCTCTAATTCCGTCAAATAACCATAACCACCGACACGTGTTTCTTCTTATATATTTATATATATCAGGTGTTTTTTTTTTTAATTTGACCTCATAGTAGGCCGTGGATAGTGTTTGTGAATGCGCCTTACTAAAGAATATCAAAATTGACATAACTTCACTTTTTTAATAAAAATTGAAACTGCTCCAATCAGTTAATAATGTCTTGAAAAAGACAGCTCACTCATCTACGCCTAAATAATAGAGCCAAGCTGTCTTTATCAAGACACTAGTAACATGTTAGTAACTGATTGGGGCAGTTTCAATTTTTATTAAAAAAGTGAGGTTGTGTCAATTTTGACATTTTTTAGTAAGGCGCATTCACAAACACTATCCACGGCCTACTATGAGGTGAAATTTAAAAAAACACCCGATATATTAATCTTAGGAAAACAAGTTCCAGCTTATGAGGATGTACAGTTCCGTAACACATCTCGTGAGACCTATGTCACATGACCTTGAGCGAAACCAGATGGACCTTTGCGGTACCAAGGGGAAAGAGGAAACTGATTCCAGTGGCGGGTAAAATAGTTTCTTGTAAATAAGAAATTGTTGCAACATTTATCGCCAAAAATAAATTAAAGTAAACTGGTAAATTTCCACACCACCTATGAGGTATTACCATGGCGCGTTGCCATTTTTAAAGGGATGATTCGCCTGCAGCCATACAACCCAAATAAAAAAACTTTTCAACAAAATAACTTAAATAAATAAACAAGTCCTTAACAAAATAACAAATAAATAAATTCTCAACAAAATAAAATAAAAGATAAATTCTCTAGGTATAAAATAAATGAATTCTTTAAAAAACAAATAAACTCTATAAAGAAATAAATGCACTGCGTCCCCATATGACAAAATAAAATAATATAAACTGTGAAAAATGGACTCAACCTGATAAAATGTTTCTTAGCATGCTGTTCGTGCAGGTAGTCTGGTTTGGAGAAGTTTTTTCGGGAGACCCCGAACTTGACGTTTCATCAGAATCGCTATCATTACCAAGAGTAATAAAAATCCGTTCTATTACTCTGTCTATTCGTGGGTCTAATCCCCAAAATTTTTCTTCTTCTTTGACAACGTGTTGAATACATTTTATCCATGCATTAGCTGTAACAGCACTCACCGCATTTTCTAAAAGAATTGTTACACCAGCTATTTTAAATGATACGTTTTTACGTGCGACTTCGCTTTTTATTTGGGCCCAAATTAGTTCAATAGGATTTAACTCGCAGTGATATGGTGGTAATCTTAAAACCCTAAACCCCTTTTCCCTAACGATTTCATCCACGACTAATTTTAAATAATTTTGTTTGTATTGACGAGCAATTCGAAGCAATTCCGGTTTGAGCATGGTGTCGTCGCAAGCTATATTCTTAGATTGTAACCAATCGAATAGGTCCGCTTTTCTCCACTGTGATGTTGGAAGTGGTTCTGCACGACGGCTGTGGTAAGGCGCATTATCCATAACAATAACTGAACAAGGTTCCAAGCGTGAGAGAATGGATTTGAACCACGTTTCAAACACGTCCGAATTCATATCTCCATGATAATCACCGGTTTTTCGTGATTCGAAAACGTTTAACCCACCCTCCACAAAACCTGAGTCACTTCCGATATGTGTAATGATTAACCTGCGTCCCTTACCCGACGGTGATCTTAACCCGGTCGAAAGCCCTTCCAGAAAAGCTGTTCGATGATCTGTAACGGACAAATCTTGCCACACTTTGGAAACCGTATGCCCGCGTTTATCCATGTCTCATCCAAACAGTAGATCTTTTTCTCGCCGCGAAATTGTCGAATTTGTCTCAAATAATCTCTACGCCAAAAAACAATGTCTTCTTTCTCTACCACCGCGCTGTTACGTTTTCTCTTGCAGTATTTAAAGTTCATTTCACGCATAGTACGAATTAAAACTCGTCGTGATATCTTAGGCAAAGTATCGTCATTTTGTATATCGAGATGAATTTTCTTTAATCTCAGAATTTCGTTTCGAAAGAAGAAAGAATGGATTTTTCGACGAAAAGCACATGATAGTCATCTAAAATCATTTTTCGCGGATCCGTTTTTACCACTTTTCTATTTCCGGCCGTTATTTCCCCACGCGAAGGGTGTCCTCGTAAAATCCTAAAAATTGTGGCTTTCGATACTTTTGTAAAATCCGCACACATCTCTGTCGCGTCGTGAACCGTTAAAGCGGGAAAACGCGCGCGAATCCCTTCATACACGTTCTTCACCATTTACCGCTCACCCTGTGTTAAGTAATGTGACTTTACCTTTTTGTTCTACAGAGTGCTGCTACAGCTAGGTTCACATTCATTCATTTTGTTACGTGGTACCTGGTATTCACTATACACTAATATTTTCGCGAGATAACCGCGCCACTCCGCCAATGGTTTTCGGCGCACACTTCACAGGTGCAGCGACGATGCCATTTTTTCTCGGTATTTACTGGTTCGGTGCGGGAGGAAAAGAATAAGACGGTAATACTTGGCAACGCCAAATAAACGCGCGAGGGTTTTCTGGGATGTTGCCGTTCGTACAAAAAGAACCTATCATAGTTACGCGTACATATGATTTTAAAAGATTTTACGTGTTGCATTGAAAATTAGAAACAAAAATTAAATCTACTATTGCAATACCTAAATGTATTAGCTTGTTATTCTGCAACACTTATGTTTTTGTGGCGTTTTGTCATTGAACATATGTTCATAATGTTTCACAATACATGTTTCAACATGTTTCACAATGTGAAATTTTGTGTGATATATATGGCAACGCGGTATTAATGATGTCAGTCTCAAGAGATGTGTTACTGGGGAGTAGTCACCAAAATAATCAGAGAATTTATTATGGTCCGAGAGCCGGCTGCAAATTTTTGTACCGATCGCGTAACCACTCGAAAATTCGAGAAAATCAAAGTTTTGCATATAGAGATTCCAAAAGTGTCATGGTGCCAGTCAAATTTTGGCCGAAAGTGCGTTAAAAAAATTTTTGATTCATTAATTTTTCGACCGGAATGTCTTTATAGCGTAACCAAAAAACACTTGTATCGGGACATGCGCGACACTTAGACGATGCGAAAAATGCATTGGTGCCACCTCTCATCTGGCCGCGTCGCCCCGGCACCAGCGCGCAAAGGGGTAGGTTTTTGTAGTGAATTGTGCCCATCACGTAACCACTTGATCGAGGTATCAAATTAAAGGTATTGATGTCCCCGATAAAAAAATCGAATGGTGCCACTTCAAATCTAGCCGCAAGTGCCTGGCACCAATGATTTTATGCGCGATTGTCGCGGGCCGTTATCTCGATTATTTTCCATTTTTCTACTAATACCTTTAGAATGAAAGTTGTACAGATTTATATTATGACCATTTATTGTTATAAACAGTTGCGAAATGTATAATTTTCAATACATATACGACTAAGTAGGCCTTAGGAAGGGGATTTCCGTGCAGTTTCTTGCAAAAAAGTTGCTTTTTTGATATCGACGGCGTCATATCAGAAGGGTGTATGAACCAAAAAGTAAATTTCACAAGAGACGTAAAAAACGTTTTTAAAATCGAAATATTTGATGAAATTGCTGTTTCTTCTATTACAGTAAGATAAGAACATTATAATGTACTGGAAAGTAGAGTATATATACGCCCTTCCGATGTATCAGACGGAATGATTATTATATAAATACTCCCGAAAATCCCAAAAATGACCATAATAATATATTGTTTTATTACAGTAAATCATTGGCATATAATGGTAAATCATAATTTATTAGTCTCCAAACTCATTCGTTATTTTCTGTAAATAAATATTTAATGTAATATTGTAATCTATAATATTACTATAAATATTTATTTATAATTTATAAACTTTATGTAATATTAATAAACGGTTCTTTCGCTGTATCTAGTCTGAATCAGAATCTGAGCTTGCGAGTTCATTTTCTGATTCCTCAATTTCATTGTCACTATCAATTATTGTTGAGTTGACTACAACTTCGTTCACTGTGCCAGGAACTGCATAACCAACGAACCAAAGTGGTTTCAGTTTGTCATCTTAGAGAACCCACCCGTATTCTAATGGATCTAAAATTTCGCACTTGTCCAAAGTTGCGTTACACCACCAAGAGCTAACGTAAATTGAACGCAAAATTGTTTGTTTAAAAGTTCTGAAGCAGGGTGAGATCAAGGTGGAGTCGAAGCCTTTCATTTTACGTATGAATCGCTCGGTTTCAAATGTTGTAGAATATAACCTCTGAAAAATTGAAAATCTACACTCATTAACACTTTTGCAGTTTTTAACTGAATACATTGATGACACGTATTCTTGTAAGGTCTGAATCACATTAAATTCATTTTCATTTTCAGAATAACTTTCGTCATCGAAAATATTATTTTGTGAACTTAGCAGTTGGAATGCAGTTTGGAAATTTTCATTTCTTTCGAGAATCTTGAAAGGTCTTACTTTTCCTTTTCTGAAAAAAGAAGCTGTGTAATCACACCCAGTAAAAGCATGGAAACCTGGCAGCGACTGACACAAACGAGTTCCCAATTTCTCACCTAACAAATTGCAATTCACAAAATCATGTTCATTTTCTTTGGAAGTTGCGCTCGATAGCCAGACCTCCGCGACGTCTAATTTGCTCAGATTGGCCAAAATCACAACTAAAACGTCAATGTCAGATGATTTCACAAAACTTTCGAATCAGGTGGTAATTTACTGATATGGTAGATCATCCGTGTATCCGCCTCTTCATGGTGACATATAAAATCTTTTTCCTCGGTTTTTTTCACCGAGCCGTTTGACGATTCGTATGGAAAGCAACTGTGGCCCACCGTCAAGTAAATTTTTTTATTCACAAGAAAAGTGCTAAAAGATTACTCTCCCAGTGTTCCGATAAAAAAACAATGAGTGAATTCTTGAAATTTTGATTTTTCAAGCTTTTCATGAAGTCATTGGGTCTTTTTTGATGAGGGCCTTTTATAGTATAGGAAATTTGCTTTTCATCTTTAGTTGGATTGTGTATTAGTACATATATTATGTAAAAACTTCGGATTTAATTTCAATAAATACAGTCAAACTTGCGAAAACACTGAATTTAAATTCAAAGTTAAGTAAATCTTATGAAAGAAATTAAATTGTGATATGAAATAATCGACTATCAAAAAACTTCATGTAATAATTTTTTGGAAATATTTCATTTCTTGCTATTGTAAAATCACAGTATTTTGAAGGTCATACCATTGCTATGTTTTCGGCATCAATCGTGTCTTCAATGGTAACATTGGCAGGGTTTTGTTCGTCATCTCATGGAGCATTTTCGTGTTCTGAGGTTTCGGGACACTCGTACGGAATGGGTTGAGCATCTTTGACAAAAGCGTTCGATGTCTCTGGCTGCGAATGTACAGCATTTTGTGGGAAAAGTATCTCGTACTCTTCTTTTTGCTTTACCTTCACGATTCGAATTTTTCTGTAACAGGTCTCGTGATATCTAACATTTCCCGGCGATTCTTGCGAAATTTGTACATCCCCGTGCAAATAGTTCTTCATTTTTCGGTACTTCATGATATTGATGCATTTTGTCTTCAATCCATCCGAATCAGAAAACTTCTTGACCTCGGTATTACTTTTCCCACATACGAAACAGTCCATTTCTGTTAACGAAATCTCACGCGGAAATTCCCCAGTACGGCATGCGCAGATTTTTGTGCAAGAGAAACAACGTAACTGTAACGTCCCTAGCATTTAGGTACAATAAAAGTATAACAAAACAAATAATTTCGAATGCACGTGCTCCTAGACGTTGTTGGCTTATGATGTACACGTACCTATAGCGCGGCCACATTTATTTCATATAATTTATTCATGGCAGTAAAACATTAGGGCGTCTTAAATACTAAAGAAGTGCGACAAACTCGAGGAGATATGACGTGATATGGCGGTAACGGAATAATGCAGGGACCTATTATAGGTACCTACCAACATGCGTTTACTTCTCTCTGTCTATTTGTAGATACAATCCCAATACTTTTAAAATAATAGTCCCCTATTAGTAAGTCCTTCCCTGTATTAGGTAGTCTTTCACCCGCCGATAGTCAAAGCGCCCATCGTTTTCACACCAATTCTCGAGTACTAAGCCCATCAAAAATTTGACTACCATGAATAAATTATATCAAATAAATGCGGCCGCCCATATATCGAGGGCGTCATATCAGAAGGGCGTAAGAGCCACCATGGTCATTTTTGGGATTTTCGAGAGTATTTATATAATAATCATTCCGCCTGATATATCAGAAGTCTACTTTCCAGTACATTGTAATGTTCTTATCTTACTGTAATAGAAGAAACAGCAATTTCATCAAATATTTCGATTTTAAAAACGTTTTTTACGTCTCTTGTGAAATTTACTTTTTGGTTCATACACCCTTCTGATATGACGCCGTCGATATCAAAAAAGCAACTTTTTTGCAAGAAACTGCACGGAAATCCCCTTTCTGAGGCCTACTTAGTCGTATATGTATTGAAAATTATACATTTCGCAAATGTTTATAGCAATAAATGGTCATAATATAAATCTGTACAACTTTCATTCTAAAGGAATTAGTAGAAAAATGGAAAATAATCGAGATAACGGCCCGCGACAATCGCGCATAAAATCATTGGTGCCAGGCACTTGCGGCTAGATTTGAAGTGGCACCATTCGATTTTTTTATCGGGGACATCAATACCTTTAATTTGATACCTCGATCAAGTAGTTACGTGATGGGCACAATTCACTACAAAAACCTACCCCTTTGCGCGCTGGTGCCGGGGCGACGCGGCCAGATGAGAGGTGGCACCAATGCATTTTTCGCATCGTCTAAGTGTCGCGCATGTCCCGATACAAGTGTTTTTTGGTTACGCTATAAAGACATTCCGGTCGAAAAATTAATGAATCAAAAATTTTTTTAACGCACTTTCGGCCAAAATTTGACTGGCACCATGACACTTTTGGAATCTCTATATGCAAAACTTTGATTTTCTCGAATTTTCGAGTGGTTACGCGATCGGTACAAAAATTTGTAGCCGGCTCTCGGACCATTAAGAGGCCAGTTTTAGATTTACTCTTCGTATATTACTTTCTTCTTGCTTTCGGAAACCATCGTTTCCTTCTTTAGTAAAAATACTGAAAACAGTTACAATTAATTTAAATCAATATTACCCATTTGTACCTTATATATATATATATATATATATATACACGGATTTAACGATCATCGGATATAACGATCTATTTTTCAGTTCCCGGGAAGGTCGGTATAAACGAGGTTGACTGTGACTGTATAAAAAAGGTGTTTTATACCATGAGACAACTTAAGTTGTAAAATGTTAATTTAAATCAACAAGGGATTATCCAAATACAGAAGTAATGGTTGAGTGCACCTACCGTAAATTTTGAAAGCATAGAACACTTTGATATCTCTAGAAGCTTGTTCACTGAAGACTGAAAGCATATCTAGAAAGTCTTCAAAGGATAAGTTTCCTTTTCCATCTCTGGAAAATACCTCGCATATCCGCCTTTTAAAAGGATTTTCCTAAAACAAAGTTATTACAAAATTGACTTACAAGTGCAATCACAATGTTACGTATAGTTCCGGTATCTTCTCTATACTATCTTCCAATGGTATCCTTACGCTTACAGTCTCATTTTTTTTCATCTGTTTGGGTACTAAATCTGGTCTTACTTCTCGGAATCTCTTGAAAACTCTTAAATAGATTGGAATGAAAAAATCAAGAGGTGATGGAAGATAAACTGAATAATCTTTAAGTTAATGACATTAAAAATTTATGAGGATAGGGGAACACTATTAGCGGTAAAAATAGAAAGCGCCACTTTTAACATTCAGATAGTAAAAGTAAAAGTGTAGAATTGAGTTCCACAGCGTGAAATCACAACTAATAGTTCATAAAAATAAAAAGAAAGAGTTATCTTATCGATAAACGAAAATAGAGACCGTAAAAGCAGTAAATGGTATCTTCCTTGTTATCTTCAGATTTAAGGGGATATTAACAAATTATTGCTAAACAATTAAGGTATAATCATTATATTCGAGACGGTTTTCTAAAATGGCTACTGTAAACAAGATAAAACGTTAGTTGATGTATACTAAAAGTAACGTAATTTATAAAAAATCTGGTATGATGTATACTGGTATAGTTCTCGATTACCTCAATGCTAGTGCCTTCTTCTTTATCTCTGTCCTCCCTTTACCTTCTATATGTATCCCTTGTAAACTAGAGTGAACATGAAATGCCCGTGGAACTTAAAAACATTTCATGTCGTTTATATTTTTTCGTTAGAATTTTTAATCTGAATTTAGTTTTAAAAGCATCAAATCGCAAACACGACACGTATAAAATGTAATTATAAAGTAATTTAAGCAGGGCCTAGACTAATTATTACTTTAGGTTACCGACGTCGCTCAATTTTTGTGACTAGTAATAGATTATGACCATAAAACAACTTTACTGTAAACCATGTATGTTCACGTTAAACCAATGTTCATTTCTACTAACTTTAAGGTGTGGGGTATGGTAATTATAAATACGGCATTTTTGGTGGAATTTTAAAATTAGTAGTGCACCTATTTACATATGCGGATAACAAAGAATATCTCAATACACGCATTTGAAAATGGAATATTAAAATTTGATAGATGTAATAGAGTAGGATAGTGAGGATATGTGAATGTCATTTCATTTTTTTCAAATTAGTTGTTTCGTGAAAACTGCAACTACCGATAAAAATAATTTACCATTTCTATTAATTTACATTACATTTATATTATGGTGAGTTATTACCATCGCAACTTTTAATTTCCACACAACCGTTACTAAAACGATAAAATTCTGGGATAAAGTTAATAACCCCACCGCTATTTTGTTTACTCAATGGAGGCACGTTAACAATAACTCTACTCTGCCCTTTTTCTACGTTCAATTTTCGCCATTATTAAGGGTCATCTATTTTGATATCGAGATTTGGGGAAATTTCCACAAATTGTAATGTTTGCAAAATTACATGTATGAATTAATGAGAATAATGTAATTACTCACCTTAAGATCTCCTTTCTGGTAAAAAACGTGCAATCCTAAAAGCACAACATTAAGGTAGAAATGAAACAGAAGGACCTCGGCAGTTTTACCTGATAATTTTCCAACTGTTGATCCGTGAATGTCACTAGTTTATTACCCATTGTAATGCATGACGAATGATGAAAGATTTTTTTCTGTAAACTAAAAAGCTTACGCCACCCCCATCACCATAGTAACTGGGCGCGGCAAATGCACGCCAATTTATCAAATCTTTATATTGATCCAGAAGGAACAATTATTTAAGTTCTCATTATTGGGAAAAATGAGGGTTACTATTTTACCTAAATTACTTAAATAATAAAAAAGATTTCGACATTTTCTTTTATAATTTTTGATCATATGGTAAAAATTTGCTGGAACCAGGAAAATTCTTACATAAATAAAAGCAGTCGTTTGGCATTTTCACATTTATTAAGCACTTTTAACAAGCAATTTATCCACATACTGTTACTAAAAGTTAAAATTGATATTGATATTGTTTAGTTATTCCCATAATTGTCTCCTGAATAAATGTAATTACTGTTAATGTTTATCGATACATGAAAAATGAAGTAGCTGTACAATTTTTACATGTTATTACATTTACCTTGATATAAAATTTATTAAAACTCTTATTTATAATAACAGCTACCATTCTATGATTTCACTTTGTTCTAGTCATAAAAATCCTTAGCAGTTTCATGTTTTCCTCAATATAGAACTTTGAGTTACAATTCAGTATCCAATGCAAACATTTTCTTATTTTATGTGAAAAGTTAAAAAAACGTTAATATAAATAAATAAGAACCTAAAACATTGGAATAAGAAAAAGCATTTACATTAGTTACAAATCAACTAGTTCTAATTTAGTTGGAAATAGAAATTCTGTCACAGCTACAGTTGAAAATTTTAGTACTTTAAATATACAAAAAACTACAAATACGTGTATATTTCCTTAAAAGATTTTAGTAAACTAATAAAATTTTTACTGTAGCTACAGTCAATTTCGCCTGTACATCTCTTTGGGGAATATCATAAACTGAATATGCATTTACATATTGGTATATGCATTCGCATGTTTAGTCCATTCTCACTGGTTACAGCATATTTTGCCTAAAATCTAGTGATGAATCTTTTCGCTATATTTACAAATTTTCCGCTAGGGTAGTTATAGCATGGATTTATGAAAAACGTTTCCTACAGACAATGAATATTTTATAATGACTGGAGTTTTCTTAGACAAGGTAAGTAGCAAGTTGAAGTCTCAATCGATAATCCCTTTATAGTCTTTACACTAGTAATTTGCGTGAAGTTTTTCCTATTTAAACCCATTTGTCCCATGATGACCAGACCATTACCATTACGAGTTCTATGAAGCTGTAACAATTCTTTAAGATTACATCTTAAAGAATAATCTACATCAGTAACATCTTTAAGATACAACAAAACAAAGTTCAAAAATTAACATCTTTTGTTTATTGTTTTTTCGGAATTTCTCTCGCATTAAAATTTAAAAAAGACGACCAAGAAATTCCTAGTTTTAAATAAAACAAAAATAAGAAAACCAAAAATATTGTTGGTAATAAAAATAATAATGAAAAATAAGTCGATATTCAACAACCAAGCTTAATATTTACTATTAAATTTTTTGTATAAACTGATTGCATGCTTATTTTACCCATTTTTCGGTGCATATTTTACAGTCTTTGATAATAGTCATCGCAAACCTTGGTCAGAATGATCCATCGAATTATAATTATACGTACCCAAACTCGTAAGATTGTCGTTCTCATTGCTTGACCAAGAAAAATTATTGTGTTCTTTAACCAACAATCCTAATCCTTATGGTGAGTAAAATTGAGATCTGAACAAAGTTGCTTTGTTTAACGGAATTTAGCGGAACCGGTTTGCAAGTAATCGCAGTCTAAACCATAATAACCACGTTATGGAAGGGGGTTGCAAACAATCTGTCAGGGTTTTGTTTCTTCTCTGTTTACACATCTATTAGTTCTCTGATTATTTCATGATACCTGACAACAGAAATAAGAACCGGCGTTTAGCATATAACCATGTAAGAACAATGCAAGGTTATCTGAGAAAACCAAGCCTGTCAGAAGCAAAGTGATTTGTGTTGAGGCGAAACTTTTCAAAATCGACAGTGGCACCAATAATGCAAAACCGCGAATGCTCATGTTGAAATTAATTAGGCTTTAGTCAAGTGGTTTCGTCAAATCAGAGGAAGGGACGATTTTACATGAGAAAGTAGAATTTGGAAAGAAAGTGTAAGACGACAATCTCCTGTGCAGTGTGGCATGGATCGAAAGATTTAAGAAATGACACAATATATCGTGTGGAAACGTAGTAGGTGAATCTGTTGGGATTAATGAAGAACTCGTTTGGTTATTGAATAAGTGGCCTGAAACTCGACAAGGGTACAAGAAAGAAGACATTTTTAATATGGACGAAACCACTTTATTTTTTTGAGTTAACACAAAGCCAGACATTGAAGTTGAAAAAAAAAGTTTCTGGTGGTAAGTGGTTTAAGTGATTACTAATTTATGTTTTGGTAATATAAAAATCTTCAAGACCTTGTCGTTATCAAAATGTGAAATCTCTCTGTATGGGCTCCCTGTAGTCCCTGATTCCTAACAAAGGTTCTACTTGTCCGCCAAAAATGGAACATTTTATTGTTATGGTATAAATATGCAATTGCTTCCTGCAAATACAACAGCAAAATTGCAGCAACTAGATCAAGGCGTAAATAAAAATCTAAAATCATTATAGACATTTTCCGAATTATGCGTCATGGACAATACAACATTTCCAGTTAATGTTTTATCTGCCATCAGCTTATTACAGAAAACGTGCAATATGTAACAAAGCGCATAATAAAAAAAAACGATTTTGCACATGCCAAGTCACGGATTCCAGATGAAAACAATGTTTGTGAAACACTGCCGATAATTGGTTTGAAGGACGCAAGTGAAAAAATGAGAGAATTAAGTTTTGCAGGGAGCCCTCACCTATGTCCAACTTATAACTAACAAATATAACCTCTACATTTTTATTTACTCACCAGGGCACCCTTATTCTTTTTTATTGCTATGTAGGCAAGCATTAATGCATGTAAAGATGCTTAGAGCATGAATGTGTATAAGGGAAGTATACCTATGTTCTATATCGAATGCAACAAATCTTGGATTGAACGATTCTTTTTTTACATTCTGGAGTACAGATTCTTTATAGGCGAAATTGACTGTAGATGACATTACATGAGGATATTCTACTAGGAAACATATTAGTAATAAGAGCGATCCAACTTGTGTAAACATACAATTTAGATAAAAAGAAAATTACCATTTTCCATTACAAACACTATAACATGATAAAAATTAAGAAACCCTTAAGAAAAATCATTCATTGACTTGAACAGACATGTATTCAAATGCAGATAGTATAAACTAACACTGCCACATAAAATCTGATGGAGCACATTTCAACAGCAAAGAATAAGTAATAAATTACACAACAAAATTTACATACAAATCGAAATGACTAGTACATATCGAGTTTTGTCCAAAATTATAACTATTACATATTATGGGTAAAGGTTTGAAATGTATAATGTCAATATATAAACAATAATTATAATCGAGAAGAATTTTGTCTTTAAACACTTATGATGTAATAAACCTACTTAAATTATAAATCTGATCAGTTTACCAGTGAAGTGAAGTATAATCAATGCATCTCTAAACACATTTTTAAAGTTTAAATTTTATTTTTTACTAAAAACTAAAAACGGTGAAATACATATGGTTTCTAACAATCAGTTGGATCTTAGCTATAGAATGAATGTTGGATAAACTTGACATATACACATTCTGTACATCACCCAAAATATATAACATATATATAGGTCATTCTCGGACACGTCACCGGACTGAAAAATAGAAAAAAATGTAACACTGGCAATGTTTAGGGTAACTATTGAATAATTTAATTCCAAATTTTGGAGGTCCAAAAAAATTCTAGGCTTCAGCTATGGGGAGTTGAAGGAGCGGAAAACTCAGATTTTCGCGAAAACACGAATAAAATGAATTCCTGTAGCTCTCTTCAACTGCCTTCTAGGGCAAAAAGTTATTAGAGTTTTTTGTTGGTAAAAAGACGTACTTTAAGAAGTAATTTCCTTGGTATGGCTAAAATACGCAATTTTTTTTTAGGCCCATCTGAAAACTCGATTTCAGGGGTTTTTGCCAAGAACCCAAACGAAAAAATTCACAAAGGCTTCTTTCATCAAGCAGAAAAAGCCCTGAAGTTCTTGGAGTGGCAAAAAATTTCCTGTTCGAGAACGATACTAAAAACTGGTGACTTCAGCTGCTAGGGTGAACCTGGTATACCGTCGAATGGCAGGAATATACATCAATGTTGATTTCCTGACTCTGCAAGTCATTTTTGATCCCTAGACTTGCACTTGTGAGTTTGGAAAAAAGCCATAGCTTCAAATTTCAATGTTGGGCCCGTATTTATTATTTTAAATAATGAACACAAGAGTTGTATGAAAAATGTTAAATTTTTCAATGTCATACCAATATTTCCATCCAAAACTTATGTCAGAAACTAGAGAAGCTGCGCGATCACGCATTTATTGCCAAACAACAGTCATCTTACTACAAAGATCTTAAGAAAACATTTGGAGAACACGAAGCCTTGCTTAATTTGGATTTTGCAGAAAATTATGCATTTGTAATCCAAAATTTCATACCATGTATGCACTGAAATAATGATCAAGCAACAGTATTTGTGGCGTACATCAATTATAGAGAAAACCAGGAGATTAAACGCCGAGGATGTGTCGTCATGCCAGACAATTTGATACATGATATTGTCTCTGATTATATCTATCAGTGACTGTTGTTAAATTATTTCAAATCTAATTTTTTCAAACTTACAAGTGCAAGTCTGGTGATTAAAAAGGACTTGCAGAGTCGGGAAATCAAGATTTTGGTGTATTCCTGACATTCGACGATATACGAGGGTTCACCCTAGCAACTGAAGTCACCAGTTTTTAGTGTCGTTTTCGAACAGGAAATTTTTTGACACTCCAAGAATTTCAGGGCTTTTTCTGCTTGTTGAAAGGAGCCTTTGTAATTTTTTTCGGATTTTTTCGTTTAGGTTCTTGGCAAAAACCCCTGAAATCGAGTTTTCAGATGGGCCTAAAAAAATTGTGTATTTTAGCCATACTAAGAAAATTAATTCTTAAAGTACGTCTTTTTACCAACAAAAAACTCTAATAACTTTTTGCCCTAGGAGGCAGCTGAAGAGAGCTACAGGAGTTCTTTTTATTCGTGTTTTCGCGAAAATCTGATTTTTCTATTCCATCAATTCCCCCGTAGCTGGAGCATGGAATTTTTTTAAACCTTCAAAATTTGGGATTAAATTATTCAATAGTTACCCTAAACATTGCCACTATCAAAAAAAATTTCTATTTCTGAGTCCGGTGAAGTGTTTTTGTTGGTCAAAAAAATTGAAACTACACATTCTTTCAGTTAATATATACATACAATAAAATAATTTATTTGCATTTAAACATTTAACTGATAATTGGAATAAATGTATTTTATTGTCCATTAACTGAATGAAGGTTGCCATAATATGAAATTTATTGTTGATATAATGTATTTACACTTCAAACATAACAAATCTAAAATTAAAAATTTTAGGATCATCGACATCATTTATTATATTATAGCACTTACAAGTTTCTTGTGCTAACCTACAGCTTCTTTTTTCTGGACCTCAAAAATGTAAGATCATATTAACAACAATCAAATAAGTTAAAATAGAGCATTCCTAAGAAACTATTATATACAAATTAGTTTCTCATATCAGTGAATCTGAAAATACAAATAATTGTTGTCTTCAATTATTGTTATTAACAATAAAATTACCAAACTGCTGTGATTCCCGCCAAGTATTATTTGAATTTAAGGTATCCGTACTACTTATCGTATCTATTGAATTTGCATTCTTAACTATTTCACTCTGTATTCTAAAAAAAAAAATTTAACAAAGTCTGTTCCAACTCATATAATTTTATACTTACATATTATCGACTATCCCAGTTTCTTTGCCGTTTTTTGTCATACCATTCTCTCGATCTATCATCTTAGTCCCATTTACTTTGTTCTCTTGATCATCTCTACCCCGATCATCAGCCTTATTTTCATTTTTCTCATCTGTACACTATAAATGACAAGTAAATTAAAACTAATAATTAAAATAATTTCCTAAGATATTTACTTGTGTGGATAAATTAGCATTATTCTTTCCTCTGGTCCTCAACATAATAGCTTCTACTCTCTTGCGTCGTGCTTCCCTTTCCTTTTCTTCATTTTTAAGCCTTTCCTGCAGTTCAGCTTTCTGCCTTTCCGCATCTTCCCTAGCCTTTCTTTCAGCTTCCTCTTTCAATTGCTTCAATTTCTGTTCCTCTTCCTTTTTCAGTCTCTCTTCTTCTTCCCTCCTTTGTGCCTCTTTTATGGCCTACAAAATCACAAATTGGTAACAATAATTCACTCACTTAAGATACGTTTCAATAAGCCATACCCAAAATTTAGAATTTGAAAACTTGTATGAAAATTATGAAATAAAAAAGCGAGGTATCCCTCTTAGGGAGCATTTTTCAATAAAACCAGAGAGTAGGTGCATACTTTAAATAATTACATATTCTGGATCCTTCCTGTGATAACAAACACCCTCGCACTTTCTTCTTCAAATTTGAAATAGTATATGAGATAGATAGAACAGAGGTAATAAAGTTTTGGTGAACTGTATTTGAAGTTATTAAACATTTAGATGTTTCAAGATTGCTTGTGTTAAACAACTTGTATGTTTTTACTTTCGTAAACAAATACTTAATTTTTAGCTTATCGAGATTTTCTGGGTAAAACAGAAAAAATGAAATTTGTGAGTTATGACTGACTAGTTCAACATTGCAGAGATTTTTAATATCATGAGTCGGGTGTTTAGGAATGAGTTCCTTGTTGGGCTTAAAATATTATAAGATTGGTAAAATTGATTCTATTGGTTTTTTTTTATTCTAAACCAGAAACAATCCACAATCCTAGTTCATCCACTTCAGTTTTCACAGGAATTACTTCATGTGTAATTAATCTCCTCAGATTTAGGCTCAAAAAAAATTTTACCTCTTTTAGTCTTTCTTGTTCAGCTTGCCTTTGTATCTCGATTAACTGTCGCACTTGCTCTTCCTCCTTTTGCTGCCTTTCCAGTTCAGCTCTGGCTTCCATCTCTAAACGTAACCTCTCCAACTCTGCTTGTCTCTCAGCCTCTTCTCTGACGAGCCTTCGTTTTTCTGCGATAGCCGCCTTAGCTTCTTCTTCGGTGTTAATACGTTTTATCATCGAAGCAGTCATTTCAGTATTCATACTACTTTCTCTATTCTCAGAATTGATATCAGCAGCAGTCTTTGCAGTAGTTTCAGGTTCAACTGGCTCTACTTGTTTCTCAGTAGTTTGTGGTTTGATTTCGACTCCTGTTTTCGTTTCCAGGACTGGTTCTACTTTCAACTCTACCTTTTCAGGTTCATTTACTTTCAGTTGAGACTCACCTTTTTTGTCGTTTTCGGACAATACTTCAACATCACTTGATTCAGGCACATGTTCTTCATTTAATTTCCTACAAATATTCAGTATTGTATTGTATTTCAGTATTGTATATGTCAGTAATTTCTTAATACATCATTAATTTACTTAAAAAACAATGAATGTGGCGTCTCAGAGACAGCTGACGGAAGCGAAACTTCAACTCATTAAATTTTAGAATCTATCATTACTATTACAATGAATTATTGAAACATGTTGACTGCACTATAAAACATACAATCCATTTTTATGTGTGTATAAATATTGAAATAGTATTCTATAACAATATAACAAAAATAGATGTGAATAAATTGTTAATTGATAATAACCATAGGTAGCAGTCTGTCCTTGGACATTAGTTTTTTTTTGTATGTGAAAGTGGATGGACATGGATCATATTGTACAATTGATTCTCCTTTACTATTTGTTCTATTGAATCTATTTAATGTAAAGTATTTCTACCAAAATTAATAGACACGATTATCCCATTGGCATATTTGGAACAAAGTATCAGATATGCAATAAGAACTTATTTCGACAAAAAGGAGGCGGCAGAGTGGTAGGTCGAACTGTCAGCGCTCAACCAAATCTATACAGGCGGCAACATTGCTGTCACAAATCCTTATATGATATACATTCTGGTTTTACTCTTACGAAATATTACCTGTCTAAAGATAAAAGTTTCACTTCTAAAACTATTAATACATGGTGTTACCACAAGAATAACTAACAATCAGAAAGACCAACAGAAAGAGAGGTCCGATAATCAGGTAGGTCGTCGGTCGGACTTTGGAGGAACTTGGAGGAACGGGTGCGTACGGCACAAATCGGCAAATGCCAAAGCACGTGCGTTCAAGGTCATTGCGGACCGTATCGGACCTCTCTTTCTGTTAGTCTTCTGATTGTTAGTTATTCTTGTGGTGTTACACTTAATGTTTGAACAGTCCACTACATTGGTCAAACTAAGCAAGTCTTAAAAAGCCCTGGTCAGACCTACTAAAATGAAATGAAACTACTAAATCTATTAGTACTTCGTAAGGCAGCGATAGATTTGACTATCGCATTTGAACAAGATCGACATCAAGTCTATTACTACATATGAAATATAAAAGTGTTGAAGTTCTTCAATTGCAAAGACACAACCAGGGGTACCAGGAAAGGTTGAAAATCTGCAAAAAAATGAAAAGGGATTGTTTGGTCAAACTTTAAACTTGGTAAATGAACAGTTTACAATCAATACAGAAGAAAACAGTAGTCTTCTATTTGGGATGTATAACAAAGAGCGTCTTTCAGTCATGTAAACGTTGAAAAAAAAACCTTTTTGTTATATGTTTCAACCTTGAAGGGAAAGGGGAGAGCTTTATTTCATCGCTACCTTGGCGGCGTAACAAGTAGGAATTAATATGAGGACGTAAATGTCGACATATAATATGTACACGGAGTCGGCAAACACCTAAGAGTTACCATTCTTGGTGATTTCATGATAACAAAGAGAGGAGTACAATAATAGGTTTTCTTGCTGACAAAGTACAAGGTGTTTCAAAATGATTGTCATCTAGTTGGCGTTGGAATTTCGGTGCATGTAATTTTTGATGTACCGCGCTCTATTGATTTGAACCTATCTAATTCTGACAAGTGACATTTCGAACATTTATTGTGAAACTGGCAACCAGTACTGCTAGTAATTAACGGCCCTTTTCAGGGCCAAAACAAAGACTAAAATAGACAAATACTCAGAATTCGTTTCCTTTTGACAGAGAAGAACCAGAAGTTAAAAGAGGTTAAGTAGGTTATTTTGAGGTTATGTATAGCTAGTAGAAACTCCGATTTTCGCAAGGCGGGTTTTTTATTCTAGATGGGAATTCCACAGCCGACTAGATGACAATCATTTTGAAACAGTTGTATAATCAAGAAAAAAATTATGAAACGTTTTGGTGAAAAAAAATCGCTGCTACCGAGATAATGGCTAAGATAAGGCGCGCGCGCGCGTCTCTCTCTCTCTCTCTCTCTCGCACACACGCACGCTCGGGATCGCGGTACCCCCTGACAGTCTTATTATATCGGGTGTTTTTTTTTAAATTTTACCTCATAGTAGGCTGTGGATAGTATTTGTGGATGCGCCTTACTGAAAAATGTCAAAATTGACATAACCTCACTTTTTTAATAAAAATTGAAACTGCTCCAATCGATTAATAGTGTCTTAAAAAAGGCATCTCACTCATCTACGCCTAATTAATAGAGCCAAGCTGTCTTTTTCAAGACACTAGTAACTGATTGGAGCAGTTTCAATTTTTATTAAAAAAGTGAGGTTATGTCAATTTTGACATTTTTTAGTAAGGCGCATTCACAAACACTATCCACGGCCTACTATGAGGTGAAATTTAAAAAAAAACACCCGATATTAGTACAACGTGTTTCAAAATGATCGTCATATAGTCGGCTGTGGAATTCCCATGTAAAATAAAAAAAACGCATTGCGAAAATATGAGTTTCTACTAGCTATACATAACCCCAAAATAACCCACTTAACCTCTTTTGACTTCTGATTTTTCTCTGTCAAACGAAAACGAATTCTGAGTATTTGCCTACTTGCAATATTTGTTTAGTTACCAGCAGTACTGATTGCCAGATTCACAATAAATGTTCGAAGTGACACTTGTCAGAATTAGACAGGTTCAAATCAATAGAGCGCGGCATATTAAAAATTACATGCACAGAAATTCCAACGCCAACTAGATGACAACCATTTTGAAACACGTTATATAATACATTGAAAACAATAATATGCAATGTATAATAGCATTCAATTATATTATACATTATATATTATGAATATTAATATATTACTTCATTTATTATATATAATAATTCATAAGCCTCTGAAGTTTCATTTTGGTCAGCTATCCCAGAGACCGCCACCATCTTTTTTTTTAATTATATCCAAAGCTTTGTACTTGGAGGTCTATTGGATATTTTTCTGTTGTGTGAAATTCATATGCTTGATAGTTGACGATTGTAATAATTTGATATATAAATAATATTGATTTCAAAACATGATTTTTTTTGGTGAATTTCATCTGTCCAATCCACCACAAAATTTTGAGTGATATCCCTAATAACGCTGAATGTGTTATCAACTGTAAATTAGATTTAAATAATTTTGTATGATTGTAAATTGACACGTACTTCTCAGATTTCAGAAATTCAATGGACTCTGCAATGACACCTTGAGATTGAGTTGTAACATGAGAATTTACATCAGGTGGCTTCTTCTGTACATTCTCGGGCACTCCACCTACTTTCTGGGTTTCATTTATTGCTTGCTTATCGTTTAAGATTTCCTTCTTAATCTCTACAACTTGTTTTTTATTATCTACAGGCGATTTCATTTTGGTCTTCAATCCTGCCACTTCTTTATTAACCGATTTCCGTGTCTTAGGGAGAGGCGGTTTCATTTCACTTTTCTTTTCAAATTTAACATCATATGTTATGCCTGTAATGGCGATGCTGACAGGTCTTGGTTTCCGGGGAGTTGCCGAAATGCGATGCTTCACACTTGTTCCACTGGTTAGGCTGTTTGTGCTTTGTTGACTAAGTGAACTACTAGGTCTCGATGATGCTGAATATGGAAAATAAAACGCTTTAGTAATATCAACATAGAAATTAAAACGAATGGTTATTATGAAATAATTGCCTTTCTATACAATATATATTATGATTGAGCTAAAAGACGTTTAGATTAGTTCTTTGTAACTTTCTCGGCATACAAGCAATCCTATCATAACATAATACCTGATAGAAGAATTACCGTTTGTATTGCAAATTCAGCCCAATTTGTAAGATGAGAAATTTGTCAAGCTAGTTTAGCACAGACCACCTAAGTTAGTGAATTATTAGGGAAACAAACTAGATGGTTAATATAAAAGGTGTACCACTACATATCCACTACTGAAAAACAATTAGTTAATAATTATTAGAATAGTACAAATTACACAGACATGCACATTCATGTGGTACAAACACTAACACTAGTTAGGTATATAAGTTCCTACGTAAGAGTTCAATCTAATTATAACAAACCTTATCAAATTCGAAATAACAAAGTGTTTTTAACATGCGAGATTAAAATAGAATTTTAATGGTAACATAAAACAATACCGACCACCAACTTGTCTTATAAGCTTGTCAACTGCTACCGTCATAGATAACTGCCACCTTATTGTATTTAATAATTATAATGCCTAAATATAATTAAAATTTATATCACTCATGGAAAAAAATTTTATTCTGGTCACAGAGTACAATTCTACAAAGTCTATGTTTACATCTATCACTAATTTCTTGTAATACTAATCTCCTGAATAGATAAAATATAGGAATACTATAATACTGTGCTCATCTCTAAATCCAAAATTTATTACAAACAAGGAAAAAGTCCGCAGCAACTAGAAAATCTATTGCAGAAATGTATACATTATGTATGTATAGAACATATGAAGATATTTAAAATAGTTTAAAAAAAATACATGGAGTACTATTGCTTTTATATTTCTCAGATAAAAATGTGATAAAATGGTTTAAATAAACGTATTAATAATGTTTATCATCAAATAAATCATATGCACCAGAATCACATTTCTTTCCTCTTTAAATTGATACCTCACTCAATGGCATGGAAACTTGCGATTCTGGTATATATGATTTACTTGATGATAGACAGCTTATTTATTTTATTATTAATGCATTTGTTTGAACCATTTTATCACATTTGTTTCTAAGAAATATACAGGCGATTGTTCCTGGGCTCATTAATATATTCTGTGAAAAGGTGGAATGTCGAGAGTGTATTGCAGGTATACCTTTAAACTCCAAGTTAAATTACCCTGACACCTTTTTACACTAATAGTCGATTGCAGTTAGTACTTGAACTAAATTGTAATGAACAATAAACACATAGTTAAAATATGTAAAGCAAACAATAATGAACAAATATATCAAAGTATGCTTATCTCGGTTTGTGCAGTACAAAGTAGAACTAGTTGAAAACGAAGTTATAAAGCAAGAAAAAATTCAGAATCAAAACAGTTGTCATTATATTCTGTTTCAAAAAAAATTTATTGCCATATTACATATTATATTTGTTATAAAACTAAAAAACAAAATTGAACATTAGTAGTGTTGTATTATTAAATGTGATTTTTACTTTTATATTTTCAGTTTAAAATCTTTAATATGACTGAATATTAATGACGAAACTTCGATAAGACATAACATAAAAATAAGTGTTTGGTTTCCACACAGAACTCGCAGGTTTCTAAAATTATTTACACTCAAACATAAATAAAAAAATTCATGGCAATCTTTGTTCAAACTTAATTATTCCAAAAATACAAATTGTTCATTGAACACATCAAGTTGTAAATGTAATTATTTGTAATAGGCTGCATTCAATTAAATGAGATAATTTCTAAAAGAAGCGAATTATTGATTTTTAAATAGAACATACCATCGATATGATTGGAAGAGGTGTGTAATTTCTGTTCCCTCAATTGGGTGGTACGAGTGGTGCGAGGTGCCACATGAGCACCATCGCCAGCCAATTGGTGCATGCTACGGCTATCAGCCTTATCAAGACTTTTCGTAGTTGGTGATGGTTTCAGTTTACCTACGGCTAAATGACTCATGCTACGGGTAACAGAGGAGACTCTGGAGGACAGGGGTCTGGAGTGAAAAGAGTGACTTTCGTCTAGAGAAGGTAAATCAGGCCTCCTGCGTGGTTTTGCAAGCTGGTCTAAGCGAGTCATTGAGTATGCCCTACCTGGAGAATGGTTCAATGATTTACGGGATGAAGTGAAAGAGGAATCTCTTGTTGGAATTGTTGGCACTAAATCGGTTCTCCTGCGCCCTAGATATCCACTCGCGCATCCTGCTGGAACACTTGGAATATTATCTGAAATAGTTAGTCACTCGGTTTTACTACACAAGTTATAGAGTTATTGATCCTATCCCCATTGTGTGTTTACAAGATATTTGAACATAACGCGAAGCAAATTGAGATCACATCTTAAAGGATACTTTTAATTATATTTTCATTTATTCTAACTTTAAGATAGGATGGGTAAACAGTAGATTCTCGTCAAAACAATAACTTTGGCTTTTGACTGGTTATCGATTTCAGGAGGAAAATTGAAATATTGTAACTGAACAATTTTTTTGTTTTTTAAAAAAGTTTTTCTTGTACTGTGTGTTTGGTGTGGGTGTCTTTCCGGGCGGGACACCTATATCTTTTCTAGTCTGATCTCGTATGTAAATAAATAAAAAAAAATAGTGGTTACTGTGTAGGAGGGGTAAATAAATTAACTGTTTACTTATTTTGAACCCACGGAAAAACAATACAATAAATTAACCACATATTTTTTTTACTATAACAAGGATGTCATTTGTACCTACTTGTACTGATACATTTAAATTATGACTAGACACAATATGCTACAATAATCCTAACTCAGACGTTCAACTGAACACCATGAAGAAAGACCTTATTGAAAGAGTCGCATCTAACGCTCGGTGCACAAGGACGTAGTTTTACAGTGCGGTAACGCAACGACGTTCCACCGCAGCGGTGTAGCAGTCACCGCAAGGAAGGATTTCGCCGCTGCGTTACCGTCGAGCGGTAAACAACTGTCTGACGTTTGTCGATGACAAGTGGGAATTGCTCCATTGATATCAAGTATTTGTGGTCCGAGTCCGTGTGCACCGGGCGTAAACGTTTTCAAATCAAATCCAACCGATTAACCCACTAAATTAACATCTACAACCAATTAACATTACAATAATATCCAGATTTAATTAAAGAGAACGACTTTTAAATGTATATACAAGGAATTTAAACGAAACAATCCTCAATGGTATTGTAAAATAAATAATAGTATGTAAAGGTATGTCCTCTTATTTCATTTCAATATATGTAACATGAGGAAACTAAAATATTTATTTCTTATAGAATATTTGATACATTTAAAGAACCATGATAGTTTGAAGTTTTGGAACTGAAAATAGAATGAAGATCAAGACCAAACACTTGTATTAATATTCATAGCAAATAAACAAACAACAATATATGGCGATTTTCTTGTTAATACCTACTGCCGTCATATATAGTACTATTAGGGATCATAAAGGTAAATAATTCCTTGTAATATAATAATAACAGTTATAGTAGTTACATTATTACTTACTTTCTGCAGACCTTTCAAGACCAGTGGCAGAAGTGGCACGCTTTTTATTCGATACGTCTAAGTCCCTTTCAGACTGTCTTCGAGTTAAAGATGAGGAAGTCGAAGCTGAAGTGCAGATGTTTTGTATTGATGTAGCCTTCCTATGCCCCCAGAATGATATAGTAAGATCAACGGGTTCCAACATTCTTGGTGTCGATGAACCAAACGCGAAAACTGGATTGCTTCTCTCATTTCGCTTTTTCAGATCCAGTCGCTGTTCCCTTTCCTGATTTTTTTTCAGGATGAACTCCAGGCGATTCTTCTCTGCTTCACTAATAGCTTTCTTCCGTTCCTCTACTTGTTGTCTTTTCGCTTCATCTTTCACTCTAAGCTCCTCCAAGCGCTTACGCCTCTCTAGCTCTTTCTGCTCCTTGAACCTTTGTGCTGCGAGCGCTTGTGCTTTGATTTCTTCCAATTTTCGATGCCTCTCCTCATTCTGACGTTCCTTTAAGACACGCAACTTTGTTTTCTCATCTGCTGCAAAATATTTTAAACTTAGTATTCCACGTCAAAAAAATAATTCACTTTAGTGCCCCTTAAGTAACCCTTAAACAGTCAGCCCGATTGAAGATAACTCTTACTTACAAATGGAATATATGCAAGACAATTTTTACCACAAATGAGTGAGAGAGGGAGGGGGAGAGAGGGGGGGGTGAGGGAGAGGGAGAGAGGGGGGAGGGTGGTAGGGGAGGCGAGTGAGAGGGAGGAGGGTGTGAGGGGGGAGAGAGAACTTCTACTCTCTGCGGTGTAGGTGCCGTCGGTGGCGTCTCGGCGTTACTCCTCTCGGAGTAAGGTAACATGAAAAACTTCGTTTCGTAAATTAACAAATGATTAAAATGGGTTTTGAAATATTTCATTTTTCATGGGTATTTCGCATATTTTTGCGTATACCCAAAGTTCATAAACGTTTACGCACCAACGCATGTTTTGGCATACAATAGGTCTGCATTTTTTTTTGTTTTGGACGATGATTTGGTCATCCCCATAAAACGGCTCAGACCAAGTAGCATCCAGGAGTTATAACAAAAACATATTACAAAAAAAAAACAATGAAAGAATATACCAACGTTTTGGGAAAATTAGACGATTTGGTTGAAGAAACGAACTCGGATTTATAAGTATGTAACTAATTTGGATGTCACTTTCCATAGTTCCGAACTAATTTTAATGATTTGCTTAAAAAATTGTGTTTCGTTTTAGTAAATAGATAGTTGCTAAAAATCTCGACCAAACTTCTTTCGACCTAACATACTATACATTTGCCTGTGAAGCTCATACCCTTCAAGGCTTATTATTAACTTACCAAAATCTGTAATACTAGGTCCAAAAATTTACAAAAATGCTCATTTAGGTGTATATTTTCTTTAACATAAAATATTTTTGTGTGTGTGTGTGTGTGTGTGTGTGTGTGTGTGCGTGCGTGCGTGCGTGCGTGCGTGCGTGCGTGCGTGCGTGCGTGCGTGTGTGTGCGTGTGCGTGTGCGTGTGCGTGTGCGTGTGCGTGTGCGTGTGCGTGTGCGTGTGCGTGTGCGTGTGCGTGTGCGTGTGCGTGTGCGTGTGCGTGTGCGTGTGCGTGCGTGTGCGTGTGCGTGTGCGTGTGCGTGTGCGTGTGCGTGTGCGTGTGCGTGTGCGTGTGCGTGTGCGTGTGCGTGTGTGTGTGTGTGTGTGTGTGTGTGTGTGTGTGTGTGTGTGTATATGGCCAAAGAAGTTTCACTTCCACTGTCTGGTCTTTTATATATTTAAGTAGAAGAATTCAAATAGGGAATTATTTGTGGAATTATCTAACATGGAATTTAACATTTCAAACAGAGACTTGAAGATTGTATCCGATTGATCACTTCGGATGTTCGTGTTAAACTCTTTGAGAGGATAATGCGCAGGACGGTATTGGTTGTATGTAACAACACCGCACTTCTTCTCACGTTAATAATGTGATTACGTATTTCCATTTATAAATGTAAATGTGAATAGATGAAAATTTCCGAAATTAATCATAGACCAGATGTATGTAAGCAAATGTAAGAGATATTAAAAAAAAAGGAGTTTGTACCTCAGCCGGGATTTGAACCCGGGTCTCCCAATTTCATTCTCTTACGTATATCTGCTTTACGTACATCTGGTCTATGATTAATTTCGGGAATTTTCATCTATACAACTAGGTATACTTACATATATACAAAATTCTGTACAATATATGTATGTTCACAGTTGGAATACAATACCTATAATACGGCAATAAATAAACTTATACGCAACTAGCAACATGATAACATAAAAAGCATAACTTGTTGATTCCACTACAAAGAGGTCTTCTCACGGAAGACATGAACGCGAGCGAGTACGTCGCAAACGTGCGTTACCAGAACCCTTAGACGAGGGTAACGGTAAAAGAGACCGGCGCTGTACACCTCAACGGGACGCACCGAAGGAAATCGAGCAGCATTCCTAACCACCTGCAACAAGTTCTGCTGTGGAGTCACGAGTCGAAAGGTTGGAAAGTTTATTGGAGATACTCATCATACGGGGACCTCAAATCCAAAATCGACGCGACTCTTTGAGGAGCGAGTGTATTCCCGAATTTGATCCCGAAAACGATCACTTATCGGCTAAAAAGTGGCTTGAAAAAGTCCATCAAATTAAAACCATAAACCAGTGTGATGATGTAACGACGATATACCAAGTACAGTCACGGTTTATTGGAATGGCGCGTAGCTAGTACCACAGCCTAACGAGCTACCCCGCTTCATGGAGTGAATGGAAGACTCTAATTACTAACACGTTTCCAGATCATGTCGACTATGCTACTGCATTGAGAAAGATGTTAGGTAGAACGAAGCAGAGAGGTGAGACTATGACCAATTACTATTTTATTAAAATGGAAATGGTTAGAACTAACCGGAAAAAACGCTATTTCTTGCATCATCGACAACTTAACGAACATTACGATGCAAAATGGAGCAAGAGCGGGTCATTACACCTACCCCGAGGATCTATATGAAGAATACTTGTCAACCTACGCGATAACAAGTTGGTTGAATCTCCATCGTTTGTTAAACGAAGTGGTAAGTCTCAGTTACGTCCGCACACCAAGCATGGGGATCGACACAGCTATACGGATACCAGGCCGGATATGCGAAATGTAACCTGCTTAAGTCTTTGAAAACTCTTCAAATTCTTGCTGTTCCAAAAACGGATGAGGCAAATACCTGTTATTTTATTGATTGTATGATTGATGGTAAACCTGTGCAAGGATACGTGGACTCGGGTTGTGGAGCAGTAACTATAAAACATTCTGACGTCAGAAGACTAGGTTTACACGATGAACCAACGTCCGCATTACTACGAGGGTTTGCTGGTGGAATTGTACATTGTACAGGTCAATTCAAATGTAATGATAAATTTATTTGTTGATTTAGCTTCTGCTGAGGTGGAAGCACTAATTGTTCCAGATGACGTTCAAAACGTGTCAATAATAAATTGTGGAACAACCATTTGTGAACAATAAGAGCGTTATGGTTCTCATTAAATGTGATCAAGTAAGATTATTTAATAACGAAGAACAATTTACCTCATGTTTAAATGAACTTCCATAAAAAAAGGTTAGTCTTTGTGCAGTGAATACTACTGTTGTCCCTTCACATCATGTCGGACTTGTTGAAATTTCTAGTAATGAGAATGTTGATGACGTTTTTATTGATTTACAATATCGAAATTTACCAGGTAGATTTTATATTATTCCACGGTGTGTAGTTAATTTAAAACAAGGTTGTGTTATTCCAATTTTAAATTCGTCAGATCAAGATATTTGTTACGAACAAGGGAAAGTAGTTGCTAGAGGTTTTTCCTGCTATAAACAATCAGCTGAGCCCGTTATACCAATTATGTCCGCTGAAGTTATTAAGTTTCAAAAGTATATAATACACGACATTCAAAAGCAAGTAAATTCGAACTTGAGTAGTTCCGATTTTAATACTTTTTTTACTACACTTAACGAATATCGTGATTGTTTCGGTACTAGTTTAGCAGAGGTTGGCAATGAAACTAAAATGTCGATTAAATTAACAGACGAGATACCTGTTACTTACCGACCCTATGGAATGGCTTTCAGTGAATGCGAAACTGAGAAATTGTGCAGGATTTAAAACAAAATGAAATTATTAGGGATTCATATTCTCCTTATTAGAGTCCAGTCCTTCTTGTTAAGAAAGGGAACGGTGAATCACGTATGTGTGTTGATTACCGCGCATTAAATCGTAAGACCATGAAAGATAAATATACGCTTCCAAGAATTGATGACCTTTTTGATTCCTTGAAAGGTAGTAGATACTTTACGACGTTAGACTTGGCTTCGGGATATCACCAAATACCTATAGATGAAAAGTCAGTTCCTAAGACGGCTTTCGTAACTCATGATGGCCATTATGAATTCTTAAGAATGTCGTTCGGGCTTCCAAATACACCAGCTGTTTTTCAAAGAACCATGAATCAAAACTTAGGACCGTTACGTTTTGAAACTGCTATGGCTTATCTGGATAATATTCTCATACCCTCAACTGATATCACTGAAGGTATACAGAAACTGGGACACGAAATTTCTAGCTTAGGAATTCGACCTGGTAGTAATAAAATTAAGGCTGTATCAGAATTCTCACCACGCAAAAATATCCATGAAGTTAGATAGTTCCTAGGTTTAGCCAGTTACTTCCCAAAAGGATTTGCAACCATAGCATGACCCATATCTTCTCTAACTAGAAAGAACCATAGGTTCATATGAATAAAAGAACAACAATCTGCTTTTGAGATTTTAAAAACAAAATTAATTGAACGACCTATACTAGCTATCTATGATATTAAAGCGGCCACCGAAGTTCATCGTGATGCCAGTACAGTTGGGTTAGGAGCTATTTTATTTCAACGTCAAGGGGATAACACCTTAAAACCCATACAAAACTATTGTCGTGCCACTAATCAACAGGAACAGAATTATCACTCATACGAACTGGAAACATTAGCTGTAATAGAAGCTTTGAAAAGGTTTCGGATATATCTACTTGGAAAACGATTTACAGTGATTACCGATTGCAATTCCCTACGGCATACCTTAATGAAAAGAGACCTAGTTCCACGGATCGCAAGATGGTGGCTTACAATACAAGAGTATGATTTCGCAATTGAATACCGTCATGTCCCACGAATGCTACATGTCGATGCTCTAAGTCGAAATCCAACAAATGATACTTTTATAGAAGTAATGAACGTGAACATATCCGAGGATGACTGGGTATTGTCTGCACAACTTCAAGATGAAAACTGTCGAAAGCTGATAGACTTTGTCTTAACCTGTAAACACTACAGATGACGAATCACGAGACACTCACAGTAATTATTGTCTAAAGGAAAATCGACTATATCGTAAAACCAATAATGGACTAAGGTGGGTAGTACCAAAGACAGCTCGACAAAGGATTCTCATGTACTATCATGACGGAGCTGGACATTTCGCTAGACAAAACTGTTGAATCGATTAGCGCTCGTTATTGATTTCCTGGGTTTACGGAAGTTTCGTCCCAGACAATCCGTCCCTTATGTTTCGCCTCCGACGTTTCGCTCCCAGAGACGTTTCGCACCCGGAAGTTTTGTCCCTAAATTTTTCGCACCTGATATTTCGCCCCTGTATGTAGTTGTTTTACACCTGCTTTGAACTGACTAGAATGCGTGTTGAGTATTACATCGTATATAGGTACAGAACAATACTATATTATACTTTAAGTTGTGTATCTCTTGTGTATAGTGAATTGAAATGAAAATTCCATACCGGAAACGTACCTACCGAGCAACTCAGTGAATTCATAAATGATCCGAGAAAAATTCTCTCAGGAAAAAAATTACGATGTTAAAAACTGGGTGATTTGAAACGAACCGAAATTGAGTAATGTGCTGAACCGGGCTCTGTTTAATCCTTTACCTGCGTCGTGTGCCGAAACGGGTAACACCGTATTATTCATATACATTAAGAATCCGCTTAATGTGATCGTTTTCGTAACATATGTAAGTGATAACAATAAGCGAATGATAACAATGATAACAAAATTTTCTATTTCACAAAATATAATATTATGCTAAAACTAATTCCATCGGGATAATAAAACAACTAACATACATACTTTTTTGTTTATTTTTTAATATTATATTATTTATAAATTCTTCATATTTCTTCAATATGCAGACTGAAAACCTTTCAGATTTCGGGGTAAAATGGTTAAACACTGAATATGGAATACACAACAGGTACGCATCAATTCTAAGAAACCTTACAGTAACTAACTAATTAATTCGAGTTCTTTCGTACTGAACATGATTAAGACAAGTGCTCTGGTGTTAAACAATTAGGTAAAAATGATTAAGAGGTAAGTCTTAAATAAATAACGCTTAACAAAGGCATTAGTATAACAACTTATTTCCTAAAATAAGTGATTCTACGAATCAGTCAGACTTGGAAATTTTGATCACTTTTACATTCCTAGAAGGTTCCTTCTAAAATAGTATAAAAGGCTGCATCGTTCTAAATCTGTCAGTATTGAAAAGTAACGTTCCTCTTAGTTTCGTTTTGGCTTTCGTTTTTAATTCGAAGAGGGGTAAGAAGTTGGTGTACGAGAATCATATTGACTTATTTTTCAAACGAACAATGGATGATATTCATGAAATATGGGTTTGCAAAAAACGGCCAATATGTAAAGGTCGCGTTTGGACTGAAACAATAATTGGCGAAGTTGTAAAAATTGTGAATCCACACAGCCATGCAGCCCCGGCTGCAAGGCCTGAAGCAATTCAATTAACGAATGAAGCTATCACCAGAGCCCGTACGACTCAGGAGATGCCACACCAAATCATGGGCGAGGTATTTTTAAACGCCCACGCCAAAGTAACTGGGCTACTTCCAAGAAAGCAATCATTAAAGCGATCAATTCGTGCACAGAGGAAACTTGGAGACATACCAAGGCTGCCGGAAACCTTTGATCAGCTCGTCATCCCGTCAAAATTTCAGGAGATAATTATCGACGGAATTCCGCAGCCTTTTCTTTTATGGGACTCGGGTTTGTTCCCTGATTTTAAAACATTCTGTGGCAATTTTCAACGAAATATAATTATTTTTTAGAGAATGTGAAATATTTTACTTAGTCTTAATTGTTTTTTTTTTATCCAGAAGCTGATGCCAACCGGATTTTAATTTTTGGAGCGAGAGACTTACCATAGCGGAGTGAAGAATGATTTGCTGATGGCACGTTTTCTACTGCACCAGTTTTATTTCAACAGCTATATACTATTCACGCAGTGCATAGGGGGCTAGTAATTCCCGTAGTGTACGCGTTATTATCGCAGAAGTATCGTGCCACACATCAACGTATGTTGCAGCAGCTTAAAAATCTGTAACCAGGACTTCAACCACTAAGGTTGATAACTGATTTTGAGCAGGCTGTAATTCAGGCGCTTGAACTAGAATTTCCCGATGTCCAGAGAACGGGCTGCTTTTCCACTTAGCACAATCTCTTTGGAGATGGGTACAAAACGAAGGACTGTAAAATCGTTACCAAAACGACCATGAATTTGCCCGTTGGATTGGGTGACCCGGCACTTGCATTTCTCCCTTCGGAACTTGTGCAATCGTTTTAAGAGCTACAGGATAATCCCGACTTTCCTGAAGAAATAGTTCCAATTGCCAATTATTTCGAGGATACTTAGGTAAGACGCGCACTAAAGTGTTCAGCAAGTGACGTGGCAGTGGCGTGGTGACCAAGTGCCAGGTGGAATTGCCAAAGCCTATGTAAACAAATGAAGACGTGCACGTCAAAACGGAGTAGCGGTGGCGTGGTATTTTGCAGGTGGCGTAATGTCAGTTTGGTGCCATTAATCTCGAACAAGTTTAATTTTCGACTGGTGGCGACGTGGTTTTTGCATTGCAACTACGTATTTTTGTCTACTCGGAGTGACGTGAAATTAAGTGAAATTATATATGAAAAATTAAAGACATGCGAGATGACCAAGAATTCAACATAAAATTTGTTACCCTTGTAGAAGCACATCCCTGTTTGTATGACAATACGAGGGAGGATTATCATATGAGCCATTTGCAAGAGCGGGCTTGGGCCAAACTTGCGAAAGACATTGGAGAAGGAGGTAAGCAATAAAAAATTTGGTTAAAAAAACAGTTTTTATTAAAAGGCACTATTTAGTTATTTGTTTATTCTTCAATGTTCTCATACCTATTGTTTGCAGGACAAAATTGAGAAATATTTTGTTTGCTTTTGGGACACTGTACCTATATCTCGCTAAAATGTTAATACTTTTGTCTTCATACACAAAATCTTTTTTGACCTCTTAGTGAGCCGGCCACTCTGAGGAAAAAATCGCAGAGTATCTCCCGTGTAGCAATTGCTGGATTGGTAGCTCTTCTTTGATTTGAGACTCTCGGATCACGTTGCTGTTCTTCATTTTTCTACTTCTATATCATCAGCGTTTCCACTCTTTTAGCGCGGGCGGGAGAACACCTTTTTTAATAAAATGATGCAGTACGCATACTGCTTGAACAATAGTATCCATTGTATTTATATTAAGACCAATTGGTAACTTGGATTCCATCATTCCAAACGAGCACTCAACTGATTTGCGACCTCTTGATTACCTAGCATTGAACACCTTTTTCCTATTTGTTAAACCTCTTTTAGAGGATGGCTTCATTATACTACACACCAATGGGAAAGCTTCGTCTGCAGCAAAATAAAATGGAAAATCAATGGTCAAGAAACATCCATCTGCATCTGATAGAGCCATCAAAACAATGGAAATATACCCTTTATAATTAATGAATTCGGAACCTGATTTTGGTGGACGTTTGATCCTGACATGTTTCCCGTCTATACTCCCCACACAATTTGGTATATTCCATAGTTCCCAATATCTTCCAGCCGATTGTAACCATGATTCTTTGGTAGGGTTAGGAAGGTAAGCTAGTTGTAGAACATTTCAAATTACTTTAGATGTCACAATTATTTCTCTAATGGTAGTATGACCTCTCAATAAATAACACGATAGTGCCTTTAGATTGCAGCCGATTGCGAAATATCTGGAATGGAAGAGAATAATTTTTCACTTTTTTAAGCTTTTTCAACACAGTTTATTGAAAAAAAAATTACATCTTAATGATGTGTTTATATTGCAGCTACTATCGCAGACTGCAAAAAAAGGGGAAAGAATCTACGTGGGAGTTACAAGAAACATTTAAAAGCATATGTGCCATCTGGATCTGGAGCAGCAGTAAAACGCCCATACTATCTTTCGGAGTACATATGTTTTATTCTACCGTTCACAAAGTCACGCCAATCCAAAGGAGATGTTGCAGCATCAAAGAAGAATGAAACGTCTGACAAACTTGATAACGAACCATTTACGGAAGACCTAGAGTTCGAAGAGCTTGAAACAGAACAATTAGGAAGTCCCAATGAAGGGACTTACAAAACCATGAATGGGAAAAAAAACGATAGTGATGATGAACAGTCGATTACTGAAGAAGTCAACCAGGATGTATCAGAAGTAATTTTATCTCAGCAAGATAGTTTGGAAAAAATCGATTCTCTTAATCCCAAGCAAGGAAAACAAAAAAAGTCGACTTAGTTCGTCATTACTTAGTGAAAATAAACCTAAAAGAAATAAAATTACTCAGAATCAAGTAACTTTGGAAGACGTTAACAAAGCTGCCTTTCAGTATTTTGAAAAAAAGAAGCAAGCATCATATAGAGGTCCTGCTTTAATGAATGATGATGCCGATGTGCAGTTTTTGTTGAGTCTATTGCCCGGCGTAAAGAAAATGACGGACATGCAGAAAAGAAGATATTTAAAGTGAGGGTTCTAAATCTTGAAGGTGAAATCTTGGACGAGCCTTTAGTATCTCCTGTACCTCTCTTCTCCCCAATGTCTGCTAGTTATTCATCGCTTGTTGAACACAGCATGCCTTCTAGCCGTTCCTCTACAGCAGAGGTTCCCAACTTGTTTTGGTCATAGACCCCTTTCAAAATTTAGCTGATTCCGGTGGACCCCCTGCAGCTATATTTCTACCACATTTCCAAAACTCGACAAAAAATGCGAAGATTGGATCTAACTATGGAAATTTGAGTTGCGGCTGAGTTCTAATTATGAATTAATAGTTTACTGGAAAAAAGTGAGAATTTATTGGTACATTAATTAATTGATTGTGCTGTGAGTGGATGTCAAAAAAGTAAAGTTGGATCATCCAACTTTAATTATTTGACATCTACTCACAGCACAAGGAACCAACCAATTCTCACTTATTTCATTTAGAAAACACCCCATTCGGAGTGGTAAAAAATAAAAATAGTATAAAAATAAATAGTCAATAATATGTAAGTTTTTACAACAGTCGCTGAGCTTTTTAAAATATTATTTGCCTACATTGAGAGATGTAGAAGCCAACATTTTAGTTCTTCACTATCGAAAGAAGATAAATTTTCGTGGACCCCCGTTTACGAATTGTGAACCCCCATTTTTTTGTCACGCCAACGTAGACCCCCATCGAGTTTCCCGTGGACCCCAGGGGGTCCACCTGGACCACTTTGGGAACCTATGCTCTACAGCATGTACTTGATGTGACTGTATTCCACCTCGATGTGAGACTGCTGATTCGCAACCATGTTATCAAGACATTCCGTTTTCGACAGTACATCCATCATCCACACAAGATACATTATTACCAAATAATGAATATGCTTTTGAAAATAGTGTTTTAAATTAAGTTTGTATTTGGTTTATAAATGAAATAATGTTTTATTTTTTTTATTATATACTTACCGCAATGTCACTAAGTTGTTTTTTTTTAATTCCTGAAGTTGGTATCCTTCTTTTGAAGCATAGGTCGTAGTTTTGTCAGTAACTTGCAAAATGTCACTTTTTTCATTCGATAGAAAAGTTTAAATTTATTGTCGTCCAAGTTTAAATCCTTTTTATAAACGTTAAAAATTTAAACTTTTTTTATTTTTCTGCCAGAGGGGGTGAACCCAATAGTGTTTTTTCCCCCTGATTTTTTGCATTTAAATTAGAAAGTTGTACAAATAAAAGAGCATTTTCATCCTCTGAGACACCATATTATGTTGTTTACCACTGCAGTGCGCATTTAATCACTTTCATACCACTTTGCCACTACTCCATTGCCACGCCAAATGTTCACCATCCCTATGACTCGCACCATTCCAATACCTCACCACTACCACGCTACTTCAGTGCGCGCCTTCCCTTACATCGGCCGCATGAATCGCAGAGGTCGCCAGACCTCACTGTTTCATTCAACTTGAATGTCTACGAAAGAACCCTGAACGATCAACGAAGGACAAATTTAATAATGACGTTGAAGGCTGGCACCGTAGCTTCTAGGAGACATATAGCTCGCGTTTCCCAAACATCTACCATAAATTGTTTGAGACGACAACAAGCCCACCACAATTTTGAAATCGTCCAAATCACAGCCGGAAACCCCGTCAATCGAAAAAACAAGAGGTATGAATTAATTTCTGCAAGAATTCGACGTATTTTGGAGGACGTAGGCAACCAAAATACAATTCAATATCTGACGGGCACCGCTTACAATTTTTTATTTTAATTGCATTTCGTGTTTTTGAAGTTTTGAATTTGAATATTTTGAAGTTGATAATAATATAGAATGTGTTAATTAACATTCGTTTCATTTCTATTATTTGCTTAACCTGCACAGGGACGAAAATTACGAGGGACGAAATACTCGGAGACGAAACATCCGGGTGCGAATCATCGGAGCCCAATTGTCGGGAACGAAATGTCGGGTGCGAATTGTCGAGGACGAAACATCCGCATCCCGGTTTCCTGCTATGAAACTATATGTCAAGAATTATATCAAATCTTGTCTTGGTTGTTTATATAATAAAGTGCCTTCTGATAAATAGCCTGGTAGGTTGAATCCGATACAGAAAGAGCGAATTCCAATGGATACACTGCATATTGACCACTTGGGTCCATTTGTCACTAGTGTAAAGAAAAATGCTTATCTATTAGTAGTAGTGGACGCATTCACAAAATTTGTTTTTCTAAAAGCTGTTCCAAACACTAAAACTCAATCTGTAGTACGGTATCTCGAACAGATCATTGAGATGTTTGGTGTACCGAGAAGAGTAATTTGTGACAGAGGCACAGCTTTTATTAGTAAAAGTTTTACTGTTTTTTTTTTAAGTTTAGGTATCAAACGTGTGCTCTGCGCTACGGCGACTCCACGTGCAAACGGGCAGGTGGAAGGGATGAATTGTACTATCCAGTCTGCGATCACGGCTTCCACGGAGGACGAGACTCGATGGGATGAGTCCTTGGGCAGTGTGAAGTGGGGCATTAATTCCACAAGAAATTCTACCACTCGGAAATCACCTTATGAAGTTTTCTTTGGTTATCGCCGTCGAGGCGTGAATGACGCATTTCTGACAGCCGAGGTGGTAGGTGAAGTGCGCCACGACCTCGACGTGTTAAGAGATGAAGTGTTGAGCGTTACGAAAGCTCAACAAAGCCGGCAGAAGGAATGTTATAAGAGGCATACCCCTTTGACGAAGTTTACGGTTGGCCAACACGTATTGGTTCTAGCGAGTAAAGGCTTTAATGACGGACAGAGCAGGAAGCTAGAACCACGTTATAAAGGACCCTTCATGATACCGGAGGTCCTCGATAATGACCGTTATGTAGTGAGCGAACTACAAGGGTCGAAACATTGTCGGACAGCATGTACGAGCATATGTCCTTCAGAAAAGGTGAAATTTTTCGTTACTAAAGTTTCAGACAGCGAGACTAGTGACGCTGAGAACGATTAGCTAATCAATTCTATGCGTCACACCACACCACATTGGGATGGGGTGTTGGTCGACAACCCGCGTCACGCATGATGAGAAGAAAGCGGTGTTGCCAGAATGGGCGTAAAGTGTACCTCTTCCATCGCGCCCGCGAACTGAGCCGATCGCCAAATCGAGGAGAAATGTTTCCACCTCCGTGCAACGTAAAGACATCACACTAACAACTATTACCGCGTGTCTGTGTTAATTTCAAGCCGAGCGTAGCCGAAAAAAATAATACGATGTTACCCGATGTTTCCGTGCGCTACCAGCGGACACGTGGCAACACCGGAAAGCGCCCAGCTCGGTGAGTCGTGACGTACCGGGTGGACGGCCGGGTGAGGGGACAGCCGATCAAGACAGACGCGGTAGACGTATTGCAGCGTATAATCGGTGTAATCAACTATCAATTACGGCATTGTGTTTTGAGCGCTTCGATTCTTCCAATCGAACCTATTTAACAGTGGTTTGCACGGGAAAAATTCTGCGTTAATAAATATGTATTATTATTTATGTTGATTAATAATAAAATATTCTTATATATAAAAAATTGCACTGTATTTAATTAAATAACAAAAAAGTAGTGCTTCCAATTTAATTTATAATCGTTGTTAACTTGAACCGCACATAAATAAAGTAATATTGATAATTTTAGTTATTATTAATAATTATTAGCGTTAAATTTATTGTTAATAACTTTTTAATTAGTTGTTCAAATTACGTGAAATGGTAGTAGTTAGTGAGTTCTGACGTACTTTATAAGTGTACAAAAGATGGGCTCGATCGGTGGAGTAGTTTTTGCAAAATTCTATTTGTTTATCCCGTTTATTGAAAAATCAACATTTTCTAAGTCTAAGTCCTGTCCAGTCGGTTTTTCTAAATGGATCTTAACAAACTTTCTCTTCGAAGACTTTAAATTTTGTTATTGTTTATTTATAAAAAAGGCTTAACAAATCTGGTCCGACGCAGACTTTTAAATGTTTTTCGCCACTGTTTGACTAATTAACTTGATGTTCTGTTTCAGTTTAAGCAGTCTTCACGGGGGGGGGGGTCGTGAAAATCGTCAGGTTAGCTGACAGTAATCACCCTGTAAACGAGCCGAGTATCGGATTCCCAAAGAGGTCCCATGGTCAGAGCCCAGAGTCACAGCCAGAGCCGACACGTGGGACCCAAAAAGACCGGAGCCCGCCCGCGAGTTCGGAAGAGGATCATCACTCGAATCGTCAGAAAGAGAATTATAGCCGCCGTGAAAAGACGTTTAAATATAAGCATATTAATTCAACAATCCTTTTTGTTTATCATTTCGATAGGGAGCTTACAAAAGATAAAAACTTAAATCAAATTAAGGCGACACATCAGTGAAGAAATTGCTGTAATACATACATTATAACTACAGACGATAAATATAACTAGGGCCGGCCTTCTCGTAAGAAAATATTATTTGTTTACATGCTAACATTGGTGACTACCGTCGTGAAAAGGTAATTTGTTCAAATGATCTTATCTTATTTTGTTGCGACATATTTAACTCTTTTGTCGTCTCATGGTACATTTTAATCGTGAAATACTTTCTTAAATTTAATTTCATTCAAAATTCATTATATTCATATTATTCATTACTATTCATATATATTAAATTCATTAAAAAACAAATGTGGCCGTTAACAGGACCATCATCCATAAAATGTTCAAAAAAGTTTAATACATCAGAAGTGAACTTATTCACAATAAATGTTAAACCCTGAAAGTACTTGAAATAACACCTGAAACAACACTGTTAACATTTCTATAAAAATTACTTTGTTTTGTTAAAAATCGATGGTATTTTCTCCTATTTTATATATTATGACTGAAGTATATCTGAACTGAAATATTGACGTCCCTTATTAAAACTGCCGTTATCAACCTCAGCTGTGGCGCCTTCTAAACAGTTACCTTTTTTAAAGTATTATTACAATTTAATTTATGAACTTAATCATTTTTGAGACTAATTTAGGTGCATATTTTCCGTTTAAAACTAAAGTAACAAATTGTTTACCTTTTGAAAGGATTTAAATACTCTTGTTTTTAATAAGTCACGAAAATCGAATTCAATAATTTTGAAATTTTGTATATTGTTTGTAAAAAATTTAAATCACAGTTTTTCTTCAAGAGTGATCTTTAAACCATATATGTTTATAAAATCCGAAATAAATCACTTTTTTCTTCCTTCTACATAATGTATCATGTATGTTTTATTTCTCGATTTTTATATAGCAGAAAACTACATACTTCAATGTTTAGTGTTGCACACAGCTGATAGTTAAGAAATTTTGTTTACATAGATTACCAGCTGCTTGAAAGTTTTCCCAGGTAAATGTTTACTTCTGCCACTTGGCCTGTTTTTGCAAATTTTCTCGGAGTACAGTAATAAGTAATCATAAGTAATAAGTATCTGTATCGTTTCAATTAATCGTTATCAATCGTTTCTGTACATGACCAATCTGTACATGTATATTACTATAAAGTTATGCTTCCCCTCTGGGTCATTCCCAGAGTGCTTCATTTAATTACAGAACGGGCACTACTTAGTCGTGAATTATAATTTTTTTCTAGAGATTTCTTTGAAAAATAACATATAAACAGACCTATCCTTACTGTAATTGCTTATATAAAAATTTAAGGTGTGTGCACTACACTTCAATTAGGACCAAATAATGATACCATTAAGGTTTTCAACTGAGTCAGGTGAAGTTTTGGAGTTACCATTAAAAGCGTCTCGATTTTGTTGAAAGTACACAAAATAATATCAGTGTATCACAATCATTATCTTTTTATTTTACTTAGTATTTTCTTTAACTTGGTCGTTCCTGGCATCAATAGAACCTAAAAGAAACAGCTGGAAAGCTCTTCAAACTGATTTCTGAACTGAGCACAATGGGTTTGTTATGTCACCCGCAGTGGCTATCTTGAAACCAGTTTTCTAGCCTAAGTGGAGGGGAGATTGGGCTAGACCATGATATAACAGGTGTTTTTTTTTTTATTTCTCCTCCAAGTAGGCTGTGGATAGTGTTTGTGAATGCACCTTACTAAAAAATTTCAATATTGAAGTAGGTTGTCATAACCTCACTTTTTTAATAAAAACTGAAACTGCTCCAATCAGTTACTAGTGTCTTGAAAAAGACAGCTTAGCTCTAGTAATTAGGCGTTAGATGAGTGAGACTAAAGGATATGAAACTCTAAATGCGAGAACCTCGGTGAAAACAAACTTGACAACTCTAACTCTCTCATGGAACAATAGTCTTCGAAGTGCTTGGAATGATTTGACTTTTGATGACATTTTTTAGTAAGGTGTATTCACAAACACTATTCACAGCCTACTATGAGGTGAAATTTAAAAAACACTCGATACATAAACATAACATGATTAGAGTATGCGCACCCAGGTTAAGCAAAGGTGGTTAAAATAGCGTAGAGAGAGAACCCAAGTGAGTATCTGTCTCGACCTCACGCATTTAACGACGCATGCGTTAGACAAAGACAGATAGTTACTTGGGGTCTCTCTTTCGATTCCACTTATTAGCAACTGTAGGCACGTTTCAACTTACTGGCAGTCCTACAGCTTGCCTCCTCTAATAATGTTATGACATGGGTCGACTAGTTTGCAGCTCCAACCAGTCGGAATTGCAACTGTTTGGTGTCCATAGCTGTGTACAAAAGTGAGAGTCCACATACGGGTCGAATGAGACTAGACGGATTCACATTAGGCCCTCTGCACATGGGTCAACTGGCTTGTAACTCTAAATGCAAACTTGTTTCACACTAGTCACACACACACAACCAGAATGAAACCATAAACAGCACACGAGCGCGCTGAACCAATCCGTTTGCTCAGGCAGCCTTAGTTGGATTCATCAGCTAGTCAGTGAAAACACGTGCAACTGTGAGACTCATTTGTTTTGCGACTGGGAAAAACTATCGCATCCAAACCAATTGTGGACTAATTTGAAATCTATCTAGTTCCAATTTGACCCATATGTACACAGTGAAGGTCACCAAACAGTTGCACCCTCAACTGTAGTCTCAACTCAATGTAGTTGACTCGTGTTTGCGAAATGCGGTTTGGTTAAGTGCGATAGTTTTTCCCATTCGCAAAATAGTTGAATTGCACAGTTGCACGTGTTTTCACAAAGTGAGTGATCAATGAATTAATATTATTTTTGTTAGAGAGATAGAAATGTAAGAATTAATGTCTATATAATTATAGACTTCCGAAATATACAAGATAAAACCGAGAAAGCATGGCAAGAGGTGACAGACACTGTGATACTACAAATAGCCTTGACTTAATATTTCTTTGCATATACCAATACGCCAATATTTTCTAACTAATGCTCTTTGAACTTTGCGGTACTGATAATAGACAGTAATGTCTTCTTCATCTGAAGTACTCGTTGACGTTGATAAGCTCTTTTGCACAAAATCATACTAAAACTGGTAAATATATAAATTTTTGTATTCTAAATGTCACAATCAAACCAAATTACACCAAAAAACGGCCAATGTTGTTAATGTTGCCTATAAACTTATGCATATGATATAATGAATATGGAATACTGCAATCCACATGACGTCATTTACATTTACATTTTGTGTTTAGAGCGTGTTTTTTGAAAAATCGAAATTTTATAGTATAGAAGAACTTTACGATTTATTTTTTTGTTATTTCTGTTTATACCTTAGTACATCTAAATGTAAACATATTTTATGTTCAAGAAAACATATAAATGAGAATTTTTATTTTATTTACTTAACCTTATATTACAGTTTCTGATAAATTATTAAATAAGCAGATGGGAAGAAAAATTGGTCTAGACTCTAGAGTGTCAGAATCTATACATTTACTGAAACGGAATATAACTTAATATGCAAATCATGAAAGTAGTTGGAAACTATCTAAAGTGGCATCCAAATTAGTAGTTCAAAATAATGCTTGATATATTATATTAAAAATATTTCATCGGTATGATTAGTATAAAATATATTTACAAGAAGCACCCCACGCTTTATTAAAATAACATCTATTTAAGCGTTAATTATACTATTCTTTTTTTAAAAAAATTATTTTTACCTTTTTAGTTTGACTCTCCATTAAAGTTTTTGTAGTTTTTTTTAACTATAATTTATTTTCAATTACTTTGACTTCCCTGAACTCCTGCTAAAGTAGTAATATACATTTAATATGCCATTTAGCAAGTATTCTATATAAATTAAAATATAAAACTGTATACCTAATTTGTTTTTCATTAATTCTATATGTTAACTTTTGAAAAATAGGTGTTACAAATATTTGAATTCAGTTACTAATCCTGAACTGTATCATTATACTTAAGAATATCTCGTTTATCGCATTTTGTTTTAATTTATAGCCCCTTTACTGTGCAACAAAGAGTAATAACAATACCAAAAATATCAACATAAGCAGTGGAAAGGAAATTAATATAAACCTCTAGGCCCAATATGCATGAAAGCTTTTATTTAACTTTGCAGAATACTCCTTAGGAAGACTAATCAAGTATAAATGTCCATAACTATAAATAAGTAAGAAAATGAACATACAGGGTGTCCCAGAACTCAACGTCAAGCCGAAACGGGGTGACAGGATTGATTGTAACCATCATGAGAAAAATCAGAAAAAAATTATATCCCATGCCGTTTGAAAATTATGGGCATTTAAGAAAAACCTAGAAATTTGGTCAAACTGTAACCATTTTTCGGTTATTGTGGTTAATTTTTATTATTTTTGTTCATTTAAACTTTGGAAACATAACCCTAAATAACATTTCTAAAACCACAGTAAAAAATAATGACACAATTGCCCCAAGTTTTCTAGAATTAAGACTATTTGTTAAACTATGAATTTAAAATTCTCAAAATTTGTCGACTTTGAAAGGCCCTGCTTTAAAAAAAATGTACTAAAGTGCCTTGAACGCCTAAAGCGCCATTAAAAGTTGGCGCATTTAATAAGGATTGTAAAATGGTACAATACTCATTAGTTTCATACTAAAAAAAAAACGAGTAAAAAAATAAAAACCTGAAGTAACCCGATTTTTGCTAACCCATTTTACTTAGCTCAAATGTTTTTTATTCGCGCAAGCTCTTGGTACGTTCTTAACTTTACGGCAAAATGATGAGAGAGATGGATAGTGGACATGTTTGCCATGAGCGAGCGAGACAGATAGTGACGCCTCTTTTACCAAAGTCAACAAAAGCAAGTAAAATTAATAAAATAATGAAAAATCTTGACCTAGTTTAGTTTAGGTTTATTGGAATAAAAGTCAGATAGGGAAATAACATTTCTTATTACAATAAATGTTCACATTGTTTACCATCAGCCTCAATACACGCCCTACATCTTCTTAAACCGAGAACGGTCGCGCGTCGGTCTTTTCGACCGACAGTTATTAAGTTGTGCTCTCTGTTGGCTATACGAGTTTCTATGCGCACCCCTGCCACAGTACCTTCTTGATTTCCCATAAGCAAGTCTGAACTCGTCGGTCGAGCTATTTAGACGCTGCAGTGCGGTTTTGTGTGCAATCCGTTTTTTTGACCGAGCAGCGATCGGTAGTGTGGCATCCTTATTTTAGATAACTTTCGTTGTATTGCTACATATATCTATATATATTTAGAATGGCTGGTGCATATGAAAGAGAAGTAAAACGGCTTCAAAGTCTATTCGAAGAAGTTTCTCCAGAAGAGGAGCCTATTACAGGTGGAGAAATTGATTTTGAGTTTGATCAAGAAGATGATATACTAGAAGAAACTCCTCAATCAACTAACACCGAACAATCGGCTGGCCAAGGACCTTAGGAGTTTCATCAATGAAAAGCTGCTGCAAAACCACAACAAAATGCAATGAGTGTGACAAATATATTTGCAGAGAGCACACTGTGCCTAAATACGCCTATTGTGTTGAAAATGACCGAATGCAGCAAGACTAAGTTGGAATACTTATTTTTGTTTATTTTACTATACTTAGTTGACTAGGTGACTTATGTTCCATTTATTATTCTTATGAGTGGAAATATTTGTTTTTGTTTATTATTATACTTAGTTGATAGATGACTTATGTTTCATTTAATATTCTTATAAGTGGAAATATATGTTTATGTTTATTACTATTTTTGTGTAGGTATAGCATTCAATAAAGTAATTTCATAAAGAACACTTTAGTTCATGTTGTAAAATTTGTTTTAATCACAATAACAGCCGTCTGTCTAAAAGACTGAAGCGCGACCGATAGCGTAAATTTTCAGCGTGCGACCATTCTCGGGTTAAAAAAGATCTTCTTATTAGCCGGGCATATCCTCGAGCGTTGATGTCCTCAGCAGCTTGAGAAATTCGTTCACGCAGCTCGGCTACGCTCTCAATGGGCTTTGAAGAAACTTTTTCTTTGAGAACGCCCCAATAAAAAAAATCCAGGGGATTTAAATCTGGGGAACGGGCTGGCCACGAGATAGTCTATGAACGTCCAATCCACCTTCCCGGATATTCCTGGTCAAGGAAATCTCTTACTTGCACTGCGTAATGCGCTGGGCAGCCATCTTGTTGATACCACATGTGGCGACGATCTGTTAGTGGTACGTCCTCTAACAAAGTTGCTAAATTTTCTCGTAAAAAATGTAGATAATTCGTGCCATTCAAGTTCTCAGGCAGCTCAAAAGGCCCAACAATTTTGCCGTTTAAAATTCCGGTCCACAGGTTTACTTTAAAGCGATACTGGGATCTGTCTTCTCGCATTAAATGTGGATTCGCCACATGCCACTCGTGTAAATTGTGTAAGCTTATGTAACCATCTTTTTTAAATGTAGATTCATCTGACCAGAGAATTTTTTGGATGAATTGGGGATTTTCATTATTCCTCTGTAGCATTGTTCTACAAAATGTAATCCTTTCAGGATAATCTCGAGGAAGAAGACTTTGAACTCGTTGTATGTGAAACGGATGCATTTCGGCTCTTCGTAAAATACGATGTGCTGTGCTTTTAGGTATTCCCGTTCTTTCTTCAATTCCACGAATGGAAATACTTGGGTCATCTGCGACCTCTTGCAACACTTCTTCTTCGTAAGGAAAGCGAGCTCTACCTCCAGCCCGTATTTGAGTCGGGAAACGGCCTCCTTGAGTGAACGGTGCACATTAACAAACACGTGGTGATCCGGACAGCGCTCTAAATTTGGATATCTTTCACTATAAAGTCTAGCGGCGGCACTTGCGTTGTATCTGCATTCCCCATAAATGAGGTGAATGTTCGCATATTCTTGTGAAGTGTAGCGCGTAGGCATGGTAGATAACAAGGATGCCAACACAAAAGTCCAATTCCTAAAGAGAGAAGCCAAAGTTGCCGGTATGTAATCAACAAGTTAAATTCACAAAAATCCAAGTCCAAAAAGAGAAGCCAAAGTTGTCAGTACTAAATCAACACAAGCAAATACGGAAAGGTGCGCAGTAGATGAATGAGCGAAACGTACTAACTGGCTGGTGTCAGACGCGTCTCCGTCTCACTGTGTGGCGTCACTATCTGTCTCGCTCGCTCATGGCAAACATATCCACTATCCATCTCTCTCATCATTTTGCCGTAAAATTAAGAATGTACCAAGAACTTGCACAAATAAAAAACATTTGAGCTGAGTAAAATGGGTTAGCAAAAATCGGGTTACTTCAGGTTTTTATTTTTTTACTCGTTTTTTTTTAGTATGAATCAAACAAGTATTGTACCATTTTACAATCCTGATTAAATGCGCCAACTTTTAATGGCACTTGCCAAGGCACTTTAGTCCATTTTTTTTAAAGGAGGGCCTTTCAAAGTCGACAAATTTTGAGAATTTTAAATTCATAGTTTAACAAATAGTCTTAATTCTAGAAAACTTGGGGCAATTGTGTCATTATTTTTGACTGTGGTTTTAGAAATGTTATTTAGGGTTATGTTTCCAAAGTTTAAATGAACAAAAATAATAAAAATTAACCACAATAACCCAAAAATCGTTAGAGATTGACCAAATTTCTAGGTTCTTCTTAAATGCCCATAATTTTCAAACTGCATGGGATATAATTTTTTCCTGATTTTTCTCATGATGGTTACAATCAATCCTGTCACCCCGTTTCGGCTTGACGTTGAGTTCTGGGACACCCTGTATAGTATTGGTTCGAAAACCATTATTTAAACAAATGACTAGTACTTACAGGTATTCATATAAAATTTAAAACTGAAGATATCGACAAGATTAAGGAGATTAAAGTTGAGATATTCCATCAAGTAGTCTTAGCTAGGCAGAACAAGAGATGAGGTAGGTATGTGGAAAATAGGAAAAATGTAGGATATGTTAAATATGACTTCAAAAACCTATTGAATAGAAAAACTGAAATTTGAAATAACAGAACGAGGATATAGATATATCCCCTCGTTCATTATATATGTATGATGATGATGATGATGATGATCGAAACAGGAGCAGATATACTGCATTAGACATTTTTATGCACAATTTTGTATTCACACATCTACACGCCCGCGCGCGCACGCACACAAGCACGCACGGACACACATGCAAACACAAATAATTTGTCGCACCTACAGATGGTGAACTTTTTAACTTATATAAGTATGACTCAATATTACAGCAAATATATTCGTCACTTATCTCGACCATGGTAGAAATCTAAATCGTGTTAAATTACAATCTAACCTGTGGGTTTGGTTTGTTCCTGGAGGTCCCGTACACTTTCTGCCATTTTAATTCGCTCCTACTAAGGAATTATTAACTGAGAAGTGAGAACCGTAGACCAACACACAATCACCAGTCAGTAGTCACCACCAAAAAGCACAGGACGCGTCAAACTTGTTTTGTGTCAAAGTAATCAATCAGGAGGTGTCAAAATCATAGAGATAAAAGAGAGAGGAGGTAACATTTAGGGAGAGGGGGTAATAAATTTTGTAGACGGAACCGGCCATATTGAGAAGCCACTTTTCGAACGCGTGCTTGCGATTGTTATTGCTGAATTGTGCAGTGGCGGATCTATGGGGGGAGCCACAGTCTACCATTGGGAACCAAAGTTTAAAAATTAATAATGAATACATACATATTTATAATATAATATACCCACTACATAACTGAATGAGCTCTTCCTATCCTTCCTGGTTTCCTGCTCGTTCTTTGTCTTTCTGGTACACCTGGAGCACAGCTCTTTTTTGGTAATTTTTCTTCTATTAACTGATTAATCTCAAAATCGGAAATTTTTTGTTTGTTTCCGTCTTCCAAAGAATGAACAACAGCGTAAGGTTTTAAAAACTGATATAGGTAATTTTGTTATGAACTATTTAGTATAAATATGCGTTAAATTAATCAATAAAATTTAAAAAAAAAAATCGTTATTTAATTCGTATTAAACAACCTTCGTATTGTTTCATATGTTAGTATTTTGTAACATTTTATGGAAAATAAAACTGCTTCATACAAATTATTATTTCATAATTTTAGTTAATGTAATGCTACGCCATTGGAGAGAAAGATTTCTGACAGGAAGTCGGCCATATGCAGAAGCCACTTTGATCTGTGCTTTGGTCTATTTGTTCCAACCACATTTGTTACCTCCTCTCTCTTTTATCTCTATGGTCAAAATGTTCATTGTACTGTGCCGATTTCAACGTGAGTCGAACAAACGCAAAGGTGGTTAGAAAAGGTCGTATCAGATTAGGATTAGAGCAAGAGAGAGAATCCAAGTGAGAATCTGTCTTTGTCTAACGTGTTTGACGACGTATGAATTAGACAAAGACAGAGACACTTCGTCTCTCTCTCTCTCTCTCTCTCTCTCTCTCTCTCTCTCTCTCCCCCCTCCCCCCCCCTCTCTCTCCCCCCCCCCTCTCTCTCATGGACCGAGGCAAAATGGCGACCATTTTTCTTGTTTCAAGCTGATTCTGAAGGACTGAAATAATAATTAATATATATTCTGTGCGAGGGATCTTATAGCGTGTTCGGTTGGTCGCTCTAGAGCACTCTGGGAGCAATCTGAGAGCATAAATTGCGTTCGGGTGGGAATTCTCTCTCAGAACTTGGCGTTTGATTGGGCGAGAGATCAGCTCTCAGTGTTCCGAGATTACTTGACAGCTCCAGGGCAGATGAAATTGTCTCGTCCGAACACGCTATTAGAAATACGCAGTGGAAATACGTATTTAGGCGCTGGCTTTGAGTCAGGCGATCACTGTCGTCGTGGGTTCGAATCCCACGTAATCCATGGATGTTGTGATTGTTGCGGGAAGTGTGTAAAATGTATCCAAAATCCCGTTCCTATTCACGCCGGTAACCAGGCCGGATAGGATCGGATATCCTGTAGGAGGGCGGGACTAGGATACACACACCCTGAGTCGGTAGAGCACGGAGTGGATCAACTGGGGTGAGAGCCTTAAGGGGTACAACCGTGCTCGAGGACCGTGGTTCGGAGCCCACGTTAAACTGTAGGTCCCGTCCAAATTGGCCACAGCAGCGAAAAAGAGACATTAACTTAATAAGACAAGACAAGACAAGTGTTTAATTAGTGTGGTAATCTAATTATTGAAGTGTATGTTATTGAATAACGTATGTTTTGTGGTGTAAGACTTGTGCATAAATTCGGTAAGTATATTTTTATATAACATGAATTGTTAAATTTGCCATATATAACCTACAAGGATGAAATTTTAAATCAATGAGTATGAGTTACGTAAAACGTCTTTTCCATTGGATAAGACACATTCTTTAGCGAGTCTCTCTCAAAACATTTGCAGTCGTTACGATTCTGATAATTGTCTTTATAGATTTCATCCACCGAGTGTCGTTTTCTTGTTCCAGACCAGGCGGTGGGCCGGCTACACTCGCCGGCGGTGACTGCCGAGATCGAGGGCGAGGCAATCAGCATCGACACGCCGACGGCCCCAACGCGATATCAATGCGCTCCTCCAGGAGGTCGCACCTCTTCCGCAGTCAGTTCCGCTCTCAACTTCGTAATGTGAACAGGCCTCCCAAAGGATGTAAGTGGACAGCAGTATAAAGTCTTTTCTTTATCAGTCTAGAAACCTAGCCCTCGTTTATATAAATACCTCATTTTTTTCAATTACCTTCATCGAGAAATTTAAAGTCCCTTCTGTCCTCAATTTCATTTGAATGTGGTTATCAGGCCAGTACTGGACAACCTAAGATCACTAAGGTTTAAGAACTAAGGAAGAACTTGATCAGTGTTGAACCGTAATGTTTGATGAAATTAGTCTTAGTAGAGGTCTGTCTTATCAATACAATCGGGAACAGATTTATGGATTTGAAGATTTAGGGTATGAAAGAACCAACAATTTTGCTAACCATGTTCTGGTTTTCATGATATGGGGAGTCAGAAAGAGTTACAAACAAGTTGTTGCCTTTTATTTTGTTAAGGATACAGTTAGTATACTGTATCGTTAAAAGGGATTTTTGTCGATGTTATATCGCAATTGCAAGGGATTGGTTTGAATGTAGTAGCCACCGTTTCTGATCAAGGTCCAACAAACAGAGCTGCCATTAAAGCTCTTTGTTATGAAAATCGGAAGCGACCTAGTCCATTCCATTTTGTTGTTAATAGTCAACCAATATGCACAATTTTTAACGTTCCACACCTACTGAAAAATACCCACAATTGCTTGTTGCAAAATACCATAGAGTTTGATCACAATAAGAATCAGGAATTTATTTTAGGAATTGTGGAGTTGAAAACTAAAGATGAGGGAAGAAAATCTTATTGAGAAGTTTTATAACTAAAATTGTTCACAACGGTCATTCACCGAGTTCTCCGATGTCTGCCCTAGGGTGTAAGGACGATGACAGTTTTGCTAGTGATTCTTCGAAAAAAAAGGGAAGGTAAACTTTGTTTCATTATGCACATGTGACTTCTACTCTAATCAAGAATTTATTTTAGGAATTGTGAAGCTCAAAACTAAAGATGAGGGTTAGAAAATCTTACTGAGAAGTTTTGTAAGTATAATTGTTTATAACTGTTCCTGTTATTAAAGTTACATTTCAATAAACAGTCTCTGATATAAGACAATTTCATTTCAATTCAACTGTCACTAATGTAGAAATGTTTTGTTTGAATGTGTGTTTTCTCCATTACTTGTGAATAAGTACTTAACATTGCAAAAAATGGAGGTGACACTTATTCATTCATGTAAAATCACTAGAATATGCACGTATAGTCCGTTGCATGACATTTCGTACGGGATTTCCAGGTAGTTGAATGCCGTCGGCGACGGTATTCAGCTACCTGGAAACCCTGTCCGAAATATCATGCAACGGACTATACAACTTAATTTTCAACTTTCCCACAAATTTCGAATTTCCCGCTAGGGTCAGTGGTGGGGGAACGAGGCAAAATGGCGGCAAATGTCATCTGTGTCGCCTTGAAATAACACGGTACTTGCGCTTCTTAATCTTAGACTAGGTAAGTGAGTGAACTCGTAATTGTCCCATGTGTGCATACTGTGAAGTGAACAGAGAAATAGAGAGGGGGAGAACGCTCATCAACCTGCGCGAACAGCGGAATATTGAAGGCCGCCATTTTGACCCATTGGGCAGAAATGCCAACAGCCGTCTAGGGATTTTGCTTAATTTTACCTAGTTGGTTTTAGATTTTGCGCGGTAAAATTTAAAAACGAAAAATACATAATGTTAGAAAACAGTAATTTATTGATATTGACAACAATAAACATTAATTTTATTTAATGTTGTTAGAAAACAGTATTGATATTGGCAATATTATTATTATTTATTGTCTTTTTTACATAGTAGTCAGATTCAAATACAAAATTCTTCTATGTAAATTCGAAAATGAAACTATACATCGAATATAGTATGTATCCTACAGGGGTTTTACAAAAACCGTGTGAAGGGTGGCGCTTAAAACTAGACCATTTTAATTACTAAATATAATTATTACATTTATAATTGTACACTTATTTGGTAGTAATTACACTTTATAGCAAATTACTATTTTACTTCTTTTATATATTCTATTCATATCAACTGTACTTATTAAGCATTTTTAAGTTATCTTTAAAGCTTTAGTATTTGATTTATTTTCATCTTGTAATGTACTAGCCTTTATTTACTCCGTATAACATATTGTAATGCGAGAAGTAAACAAAGCGACACATGTTTACTCCTTCAAAAGAATAACTACGACGCGTACAAGACAGGTGCATGAACATTTCCTGCGTAGGCGTTCTAGAATATACTAGAACGTTCTTTATCGGGGTTGGAGGTGTATATATAAGGGGGCTTGTGATCGAGGGAGTTAGTTAGAAGCAGAGAAGCAGAAGTGAACGCGACATACGATCCTAAAGCGGAGCAGTACAAATAAATTATGTAGTGTCTAGTCTAGTGTACAAGTAGTTAAGTGTGTTAAATAAATTAGTGTTCAATTAATGTAAATAAATTATAAAATAAACGCTACATTGGTGTCAGAAGTGGGATCATGAAGAAGTTACTCGAATTAAAAGTGGCCGAGTTAAAAAAAGAACTCGAGGAACGGGAATTGGAAACAGGAGGGAGGAAGACCGAACTCCAGGACCGACTCTCGGCATTTTTGAAAGAAAATGGCCAGGACCCGGAAGTTTTCGAGTTCGAAGACGATGACATCACGAAGCAAATCGCCGCTCAGAGGGAAGATATTTCTACCCAAATCGCTGCCCAGAGGGAAGAAATCGCCGCCCAGAGGGAAGACATCTCTGCTCAAATCGCCGCCCAGAGGGAAGACATCTCTGCTCAAATCGCCGCCCAGAGGGAAGACATCACTGCTCAAATCGCTGCCCAGAGGGAGGAAATCGCCGCCCAGAGGGAAGAAATCGCCGACCAGAGGGAAGACATCACTGCTCAAATCGCCGCCCAGAGGGAAGAAATCGCCGCCCAGAGGGAAGAAAGCGCCGCCCAGAGGGAAGACATCACTGCTCAAATCGTCGCCCAGAGGGAAGACATCACTGCTCAAATCGCTGCCCAGAGGGAAGACATCACTGCTCAAATCGCTGCCCAGAGGGAAGAAATCGCCGCCCAGAGGGAAGAGATAACCGACCAGATTGAGGCTCAGCGTAAGGAGATGGAACAGAAGATCAAGCAGTTGGAAGAACGACTAGAACAACTCAGTAGCGGTGAGGGGAAAGAAGACGAAATCGAACAGAAGACGAAGCAGTTGGAAGAACGACTAAAGCGAGTCAGTAGCGGCGAGACGAAGGAAGAAATGAAGGCGGTCGTTCAACAGAACTCGATATCCACCAATCGAGTGACGCCCCCAACGTTCGACGGAAAAATTCCGTGGGCCAGCTACAAGAAGCAGTTTGAGGCAGCAGCGGAGGCTAACGCTTGGTCCCCTCACGAGAAAGCTGTTTCCCTAACGGTAGCCTTACGTGGAGAGGCGTTGGAAGTTCTTCAGACGCTATCCACCGAGGAAGCCGGGAATTACAATGAGCTGCTGAGGCGACTGGAAATGCGGTTCGGCCAAACACATCTGGAGCAAGTCCATCAATCCCAGATGTCCAATCGCCGTCAGAGATCGAACGAGACCCTGCAGGAGTTCGAAGCGGACGTAGCCAGACTAGTGAGGTTGGCGTATCCCACGGCGCCGGAACAGATGATGGAGTGCCTCGCAGTGCAGACGTTCGTGAGCGGGCTGCGGGACCAGGAACTGCAGAGGGCCCTGAGACTAGCTCGACCGAAAACATTAATGGACGCGCTCGCCATCGCACTGGAGCATGATGCAGCCATGGAAGCCTCCCGCGGTCACTGCCGTGTTCGAGCGGTTACAGAGGAAGTAGACACTGAGAAACTCGTGGAAAGGGTCCTACAGCAGATCATGGAGATGCTGTCGGCGAAGAAGAAGGTAGTTCGCTGTTGGAACTGTGGCGAAGTGGGCCATGTGAAGAGTTCTTGCAAGCGGCCCAGAACAGCGGCGCCGACAAAGGCCCAGGAAAACTAATGCGGGTCGACAAGAAAGGGGGAACGTCGACCCGTAGCAGTGGAAACCCCCGGGCCAGTATAGCCTCGTTTTCCCACCAATTGGGGAGCGCGTACGTCGATGGCACTATCGACGGGAGATCCCACGCCATGCTTGTGGACACGGGAGCTACGAAGACGATCGTACGCTCGGAAGTTGTGAGGGACCGTAGGAAGATTAGGCCAAGTAGGTGGCAATTGAGAACTGCCACTGGGGAGAAGGCAGTAATACACGGTGAAGCGACGGTTAGCATGACGTTGGGACGAGTAAAGTTTGACCATCCTGTTCTCATAGCTGAAATTGAGGAAGACGTCATACTGGGGATGGACGTCATGAGGAATCATGGATTCCAGTTGGATTTCGGACACCGAGTGTTGAGGATCGGTCAAGAAGAATTACTACTACACAATCGTGACAACTTTGTGTTAGACGTAATAATGGCAGAAGATGTGATTCTCCCGGAACGAAGCGAAACGATCACCTCTACCTGTCTGAGGGGTGTTGTGGAAGAGGGAATTCCAGCCGTGATCGAACCAGAAAACGATGACAATCGACTGGCTCGGGGGGTACTGGTAGGAAAAGCGCTCGTTACTCTCTCAAGTGAAGTGCCTGTGCGGCTACTCAACATCAATCAGTACCCGGTCACCATCAAGAAGGGTACGAAGCTGGGCACATGTATTGCCGCATCGGCCATCGTAAGGGGCGTTAGTGAGGAAGAAAGGTCCAGACACACTCCGCAGGACTTGAAACAAATTCTTTCCCAGACCAGTGCGTTTCTCTCGCCCACACAGAAACAAAAGGCCCACGAATTAATAAATAAGTACCAGGACATATTTACCACCGAGAATGGAAAGCTGGGAAAGACCAAGGTCGTGACACACAAAATTGACACAGGCGAGACACGACCGATTCGACAAACAGCAAGACGACTACCCTTGGCCAAACGGGAGGAAGCCGAGAAAATCATCAAGGACCTAGAGCGGGACGGGGTCATCGAGCCGTCAAGCAGTCCATGGGCCTCGCCGGTAGTACTGGTGAAGAAAAAGGATGGGACTACTCGATTCTGTGTAGACTACCGGCAGGTGAACAGTGTCACCAAAAAGGACAGCTACCCGCTACCACGTATCGACGACACACTCGATACCCTTGCTGGATCCACGATATTTTCGACCTTGGATTTAAAAAGCGGCTATTGGCAAGTCGAAATGGACCCTGCCGATAAGGAAAAGACGGCATTTACCTTCGGTAACGGCCTGTGGCATTTTACAGTCATGCCATTCGGACTTTGTAATGCCCCAGCGACGTTTGAGAGGCTGATGGAGAGCGTGTTAATGGGTCTGACGTGGAAAACGTGCCTAGTCTATTTGGACGATGTCATCGTGATGGGCAAGACCTTCGAAGGACATCTGAAAAACTTAAAGGACGTCTTCCAGAGACTGCAAGGTGCGGGACTGAAACTGAACCCTAAGAAATGTCAGCTCTTCAGAAAGAAGGTCTCATACTTAGGGCACGTAGTGAGCAGAGAGGGCGTCGCCGTTGATCCGGACAAGACAAGTACGGTGAAGGAGTGGCCAATACCGGTAGATAAACACCAGTTGAGGAGTTTTCTGGGCCTCTGCACGTACTACCGACGATATGTCCGGATGTTCTCCGACGTCGCTAAGCCGTTGACAAGGCTCACGGAAGAAGGACGAAACTTCTGTTGGGATGAGGAATGCCAGTCTGCCTTCGACGAGCTGAAGAGGAAGTTGACCAGTGCCCCAGTGCTGAGTTTTCCTCTGCCAGAAGGACAGTTCATCCTGGACACCGACGCGAGCAATGTGGGAATTGGAAGTGTTCTGTCGCAGCGCCAGGAGGGACAAGAACGTGTCCTTGGATACTTCAGCAAGGTACTCTCCAAACCAGAAAAGAATTACTGCGTCACCCGGCGTGAATTATTGGCCATCGTCAAGTCCATCGAGCACTTCCATAAATATTTGTGTGGAAGGAGGTTTTTGATCCGGACCGATCATGCTGCTCTTAAATGGCTCCTCCAGTTTAAGAATCCCGAAGGACAGATCGCTCGCTGGATCGAGAGACCGGACACCATTCTCGTTACGACAAGAGCAAGGAAAAGACCCGGTTCTCAAAGAAATCCTGGTTTGGAAAGAGGGAGGAGAGCGTCCTGAGTGGCAAAAGGTATCACCTGGCTCGCCAAAACTCAAGAGCTATTGGGCACAGTGGGACTCGTTAGTGGTTGAGGATGGACTACTAAAACGCGTACTGGAGAGCCAAGACGGGACGGAAGAAAGACGGCAGTTGGTAATTCCCTCCAGTAAAATCCCGGAGGTCTTGCGGCACCTTCACGACGAGTCGTCTGGTGGACATTTAGGGATCAAGAAAACCCTGCAGAAAGTACGAGAGCGATTCTACTGGATCAATTGTTCAGACGACGTGAAGGACTGGTGCAAGAAATGTATTACATGTTTCGCAAGTAATGGGCCACAAAGACGACCGAAAGCTCCCATGAAACAATATAACGTCGGGAGCCCCTTCGAAAGGATCGCTATTGATATAGCAGGACCCTTCCCTGAGACCGAAAAGGGGAATAAATACATCCTGGTCGTAATGGACTATTTTACGAAGTGGGTAGAAGCGTACGCTCTCCCTAATCAGGAGGCAGAGACAGTGGCCGATGTGCTCGTGAAGGAGCTGATCTGCCGGTTTGGAGTACCCATGGAATTACACTCGGATCAAGGAAGAAACTTTGAGAGTGGCCTATTCCGGAGGATCTGTGAGAAGTTTGGGGTGCGAAAAACAAGAACCACGGCCCTTCACCCTCAGTCTGACGGCATGGTAGAACGGATGAATCGCACCCTCAACCGCTATCTGGCGAAAATGGTCTCGTCACATCAACGAGACTGGGACGAACACGTGCCGTTCTTCCTGATGGCCTACCGCTCGGCCGTTCATGAGTCGACAGGACAAACTCCAGCCAAAGTCCTGTTCGGGCGAGAACTTAAACTGCCCTGTGATCTAATCTTTGGCGCTAGACCGGACGAGGATGTTTCGGGGGAAGATTACGTCTCCCGGATGCGGCAAAGGATGAACGAGATTCACGATCAAGTCCGATACCAACTAAATATCGCCAGTGATCGCATCAAAGAGCGTTACGACATCAACGCTAAAGAGGGTGGCTACCAAATGGGAGATCGAGTTTGGCTGTACAACCCACAGAAGAAACGTGGTTTGTCCCCTAAGTTACAGACCAATTGGGAAGGCGGAGGTTCCCCGAGTAAGAAACACATTGGCGCAGGAGAACGAACTTTCGTTCGAAGAATTTATGAGCGCCTACGGGGGTACCGGAAAAGCACGGTATGGGGTAACCTGTGAAAAACAACAGGATTTGTTCAGCGTACCTGAAGAATACTCGTTGGCCCATTGTGTGTCCGCCGACCTGGTAATGTCACGAGGTATCGCCACGGTTTTCAAGAAGAAGTACGGGCGCTTGGAACAACTCAGAGCGCAACTCCCGGGAATTGGCAAGGTTCTGGAACTACGTGACAACGTAAGACACATCTTTTATCTGGTTACGAAGGAGATCGGGTCCCTTAAACCATGTTATCACAATGTATGGCGAACCTTGCATAGGCTACGAGACCGACTGCTGGAGCTCGACATCAGGAAGCTAGCTGTCCCCAAGTTAGGTGCTGGACGAGATCAGCTGGACTGGAGGGTTGTCCGGAATATGCTGGAAGTAGTGTTGAAGAATACCGGAGTGGAAGTTTTAGTCTGCTGTTTTGGGCCTGCACCATGTCGACTCGGGAAGACGGTCCCCTGTTATTTTGACGCCACGTCTCGCTGTAAGCGGGGGGCTAACTGCAGGTTCCTGCATGGGCCTACCAGGGATATGTTCCGAGACGAAACGTCTCTAAGGCGGGGGCAGTGTAATGCGAGAAGTAAACAAAGCGACACATGTTTACTCCTTCAAAAGAATAACTACGACGCGTACAAGACAGGTGCATGAACAGGTGCATGAACATTTCCTGCGTAGGCGTTCTAGAATATACTAGAACGTTCTTTATCGGGGTTGGGGGTGTATATATAAGGGGGCTTGTGATCGAGGGAGTTAGTTAGAAGCAGAGAAGCAGAAGTGAACGCGACATACGATCCTAAAGCGGAGCAGTACAAATAAATTATGTAGTGTCTAGTCTAGTGTACAAGTAGTTAAGTGTGTTAAATAAATTAGTGTTCAATTAATGTAAATAAATTATAAAATAAACGCTACAATATCATTATTATCTTTGCATATTTTTTATGTATCTACTCATTAACACATGGGAAATATCTTTATAGCACTTCTCCAAATGGAAAAGGGCCGCTTCTGACAAGCTTGTGTTCGTTTTCAAATCATCAACCATAATTCTTAATGTTGTGATCTTTCTTTTTAGTTTTTTAATGTCTTCAGTTGTAATAACATACAATTTTTCTTGATTTGGATTGCACTTTTCGCAGTTCTGTATATTTTTTTTTTGAACTTCCCAGGAGACACGCTAAAACAGTTAAATTAATGTTATATGTTAAGTACTTTGAAAGAACAAAAAACCTGTAGTTATGAATCGTTTGTAAAAATTTTGTTTTCCTTTTGTACTATTGTCTGTACTGCGGGAACTGCTCTGACCTGACGCCTTACTGCAACATAAAATTGTCACAATTTTGCTGCTATTAGTTATGCTAATTCTTTACCTCCGTGATCTTTTTAGTGCAGATTTTTCTATTGAAACATCGGAAGAAGAGCTTGACGATAGTTTCGACACTTGCAATTCTGGTATTCATTGTCCCCATGCAAATTAGATGGTCCTGGAAATTCCACTATTGACTGGAGATGTAATGATGGCAAGGCATTAGATTTTAGTCGACGTTTCTGTTTGCTTTTAATAAAATCGCAGTCCTTGAAATGTTTCGAACAAATGAATTTGTTCTCTGACCACTGCCAAGTATTTGGTTTCCCCATTTCTGCCCATCTTTTAAAAATAGGTCCTTGCTGCAATCTGTAATGGGTTCATCATTAGTCGAAAAATCATTAAAACTAAAGATAACAAACCGATGAAAAGTAATTTCTTCAAGTTTAAAACGTTTTGTACTCGTACAACCATCCGCGGCGCACGACATAATTACTGTTCAAAAACACTAATTAATTAAAAACTGGTTGAAATGTACCTATCATAGATAAAGAGTTTGTTTATATGGTTAGGTTAGGTTAGGTGAAAAATATACACAAATTCACACACAGAACATCTATATATTCACAATACACAAATCAATGGGTCAAAATGGCTGCCACCATGGTGTCCCTCGGTAATTATGATGCGCAGAAGGTTGATGAGCGTTCTCCCCCTCTCTATTTCTCTGGAAGTGAAGCAAAATCTAATGTATTTTTGACGTTTTGGTGGTGGTGAGGGTAGGCAACCGTGCATGTTTAAAAATTCGGTATTCCGTTGTATAATATTACGATGGTGAATTGCTGTGTACTGCATTGTAACAACCGAAGTGAGAAAAATATAGAAGGAGTAAGTTTTCACAGTTAAGACTAGTCAAAACTTGCAGGTTAGTTGTATGCAATCTGCAATCGCAATATCGCAATCATGTGTTTTTCAAGGTGGAACCAGAGGCGGCGGTATGTAATTTTTTTAAATGACGTTTTATATAGAATGTAATGTATCTGTTTTATTAAAAAAGTACCTAACATTGTAGCATATAATTTCAGATTTCTTGTTAATCGGGAAAGGCAAAAGTTATGGGTGCAATCTATGGACAGAGAAGGGTGGAGGCCATCGAGTTTTATTCGAATATGTTCAGTACATTTTGAAGAAAAATGGTTTTGCCAAGTACCAAGTATCAAACAAAAGACGACTCCTGCCAGAAGCTATACCCACTATATTTTCAGTGTCATCTGAAGCCTTAACTGAAATATCCGTAAGAATTACTGCAAATATGTAGTTTTGAAATGTAAAAGTTAAATTTTCTCTTCGACACCTAAACAACCACAATTCTTGTATGTTTTAATGGTTTTTCTCTTAGGCTTTTCTAGGCGTACATTATATTACCAATGTTGTATGTTTCTGAATGGGACCATATTTTAGAAAGGTACTATTTAAAAGCAAGGTAAAGTCTGTGGTATGCATCACTTAAAAAATCTGACATATAATGTATTTACGTAATTTTTATTGGCAATAAATAATAGTAATAATAATATTTTATCGCAATACAAATAATTATTGTTGCTAGAAATAAAATAAATGTGTGTAGCTATTTCATTTTCATTAAATGCTTCAAAACGACCTGTATTATTTTAGTTTCACTCTATTAGCAGTAAAGTCGTCAAATGGAGTAACAAAGAGCGACAAGGAGTGCGTAGCCCGAAACCCTCTAATGTATTTCTATGGCCTGCGTGATACGCCTATGCCGTTTGGTGGCAAACAGATTGAATGGACTACCTAAGCGTGACGTCACAAATGGGCGGAGCTAAGAAACCTTTCCAAACAATCCGAGAAAGCATGCAAATTTCTCATATGACGATTTTATTTTCAAGTTTTTTATTAATTTGGACGTGAATAAGAGTGGCCAGGTCAATATTTGGTGAAAGCTTAGGACGGTTCAACGTTTTAACAAAGTATTTTTGATAAAAGGTAAGTCTAATTATTATTTTTCGCCCATTTTACTTTTTTGAGGTTATGTTTTTGTATGCAAGTGTGATTTATTTTGTGTACTTTTTAGTTAAATAAAACCATTTGAAGTCAGAATTTTGATTAAAATGGCATCCAAACATGTTTTGAAGATCTGCGACATTATTTAGGTTTTTGAAGACGAGAATAAAATGATAAAAGGGGGTGAAAATGCATTGGAATCCGATCATGTAAAAAGCATGCAGTTTGATGCTGACTTTATGATTATTAAAGGGGAAATACATGCCAGCATAAAGGATAAAATATATAGAGTACAGGTAGGTATTCTGCTTCCCATAGATTTTATAGATATTTATCTTATTCAATGTTCTTATTGCAGTTTACACTAAATAAATCAGGAGAGATTACTTTGGCTACTTGTACCTACCCGAGGGGTACAAAATGCCATCATATTGCTGCGTTGGCTCTTTTTGGGCATTATAATATGACAACTGCAAACTAAGGAGTGCTTTGAAAGTTCTCGATCTTGCCTACGAATGTAAAAAATTTACAAACTCTTTGGGTAACTGTAGTGCTTACAGTCAGGCACAAAACACATAACCATGACTATAGATATTGACTACGAGCCTAAAAAACGGTCTTTAAACACAGCAGCACCACTAAACTTAACAAAAATGATAAGTTTTGATGAAAATAAAATGATAACATAACCTATAGTATATAATATGAGCCAAAACTACATTATACTACCTACCTATCTAGAAATATTTGGTGATAACATAGGTTTGAACAAACTTTATCACAATATATAGCTGGCAACTCTTATTTACAAGAAAATTAGGAATAAATGTAGAATTAAAACTCTCTTACGGACAATTTGCGTGCTTTCGCGATTTGTTTGGAAAGGTTTGGAAGCTCCGCCCCCTCACGTGACGTCAGCACTTAGGTAGTCTATTTGCTTCACTGTCATAGCTATCATTCACAGCATAGAGATAAAAGAGAGAGGAGGTAACAAATAGGGAGAGGGGGTAATAAATTTTGTAGACGGAAGCAGCCATATTGAGAAGCCACTTTTCGAACGCGTCCTTGCGATTGTCTTTGTTGAATTGTGCAGTGGCGGATCTATAGGGGAAGCTACAGTTTACCATTGGGAATTAAAGTTTATCAATTAATAATAAATACATACATATTTTTAATACAATATACCCACTACATAACTGAATCAGCTCTTCGCTCCTTCCTGGTTTCCTGCTCGTTCCTTGTCTTCCTGGTATACCTGGAGCACATTTCTTTTTTGGTAATTTTTTTTCTATTAACTGATTAATCCCAAAATCGTTTTTTTTTGTTTGTTTCCGTTTTCCAAAGAATGAACAACAGCGTAAGGTTTTAAAAACTGATGTAGGTAATTTTGTTATGAACTAATTAGTATAAATATGCGTTAAATTAATCAAGAAATTTAAAAATAAAATATTCTTTACTTAATTCGTATTGAGCAACCTTCGTATTGTTTCATATCTTATCATTTTGTGACATTTTATGGAAAATAAAACTGCTTCATACAAATTATTATTTCATAATTTTAGTTAATGTAATGCTACGCCATTGGAGAGAAAGATTTCTTACAGGAAGTCGGCCATATGCAGAAGCCACTTTGGCCTGTGCTCTGGTCTATTTGTTCCAAGCACATTTGTTACCTCCTCTCTCTTTTATCTCTATGATTCACAGTCCACTCTCTTACCTTGTCTAAGTTCTTAATAATATATGTTCTGTGATACGTACTACCACAGAGTTATGAGATAATGAGATACACAGAGCTGACAAACCATTCTTAAATACACATTTTCTTGTCGCCAGCATTGAATATGGAGCAACGCGGCGATGTAAACATAGCGGGGAAAGACGTGAGGTAGGAGTGGAGATAGGAATGGGTATAAACATAACCAACTTCCAACTTCCACTAAGATAGAAGATAGGTTAAGATTCTTATAGTCCTGTTTTCCGCAAACTTCACAGATTTTAACCATCTCTATTAACTGTTTTTATGAATGCGGGAAGTAGACAAATAGTATCGGTAGCAAACTACACGAAAAAACCTGAAAAACACTTAAAAACACCGACTGTATACAATAAATAAATCATAGTAAAATTTACCTTGGGCCCCAGGACTGGTTTGCACGGTATAAACCACGTTGCCGGTTTTATTTTCGAATATATTCGATCTAACGATCTGCATTCGTCCACATCTATTTTAGGAAAGTTTTAAAGTACAAAATATACCAAATTTATTTCCACAATTAACGTGTTTGTATCGATGGAATAGCAATGTATGTAAGAAATACGTATGTCTCCTCCCTACACTGTGGACATAGATCTCATTTTGCATAAAAATAGTACTTATGTCCCCAACAATAATTCTCTGCTACAGGAAACACTTTAGAAACGCTACAAACCACTACAAACACAATGAAGGAAATTAACCAAAATGAACAAAAATAAGCACGCACGCTTATGGAATTTCCACTCCCGCCATACATGAAACTTAATATAAATCTTAGAACATATTTCAATAATTGCCGTTGTATGAAACCTACGACCCGTGCCGGCCGCCATTATGGACCCAAATCCGTTACAGACACAGACGTAGTTGCATTGTGATGCGTCTCCTAATCTATAGGTCTCCATGCCACACTCTACCCTTCTAGGCTAAAGTCACTAGATATTAAAAGTACCGCAATTCATTGGACCAATGAGTAAGAGAGAGAACCACCCGTTTGGGAACAAATATGGCGGATTTTCATATAAACAGCTGTTGGAAAAACGTATCGATTAGAATTTAAGGTTATATTTCTCCGTTTCTATTTACGTTCAGTGTGGTGATAGGTAAAATATATAGTATTTGTGATTTGTTTGTGTGATTTGACTATTAAGAACGTCTGAAATGCCTTCGTGTTGCGTGTGTAAATACAATGCTCGTGAGAGTAATGTGGGATTATTCAAATTACCTAGCGGTAAGTTGTAGCACATTGTAGCTAAAATTATTTAATTATTGTTTAATAACATTACATGATATTTGTTTGTTTAGATGTAAACAGAAGAGATATATGGAAAAGGGCTGTTGACAACAGGGAACAGGGAATTACATGAAAATCTTGCAGAAAATGCAAGAATTTGCGAGGTTAGTTCGTTATAAAATAATTAGCAATTTGCAATATTTCACTTTGGTAACTTTTAGACATTTTTCTGAAATGCAGTTCGAGCAGAATAGGGCCGATGGAAAGAAGTTATTGAAGTGGAATGCTGTTCCTGATTTACTGCACAGGACATTGTGTGAATTCAACACAAGTGTAGAAGTGAAACCTTCGACTTCTACACATAATATATGTGAAGTACAATCTGAGGTTCATGAAGAATCTGAGTCTGAGAATCTGTAAATGAGAAATCAGAATCTTCCTTATCCTAGTATTCGTACGCTCCAGCATCGCCTTCAAAGCTTGAAATTTAAACTAGGTATTTTGGAAGATGTTATCAATCTGTTAGAGTTAAAGGTATGTAGCAGTTATAAATTGTGAGTTTGGTTTAGTTTTTATTTTCCTTTCACGTTTTCCTCATCTTCCACATATTACATTTAGTAGAAGGAAAAGTAGGTAGCCTTTCAAGACCAAATTGTTTAATTTAGTTTACTTTTTAGTACTATTTTTTATTTATCCACTTTAGTTTAATAAATGTATGTTTGTTCTTTGATAGGTGAAGCTGAGGAAGATGCTGTTGCTACTCATGTGTTGGTATTTATGCTTGTGGGATTGAGTACAAAATAAAGGACAGGTATGTGATGTTCAAATAATTAACTAATTAATAATGATTCATTACATATACATGACAGTGAGGTGTAGAATTAACATTACTGTATACAATGAATATTAAAAATTAATTAGACAATTAGGGTAAAACTTACATTACTTCTATTTTTATTTTTAGGATTCCTCTCTACTGGAGAACACCGAAACCAAAAAACTGGGGGAAGGAATCCAGTCCAGAAGTATCGAAAACAGCGAAATGGTGTTGGTTGGACCAACACTCGTCTAGATTCTTGTTAATCTCGTCAGATAATACCGTTCGTTTTGTAGGTGTAAGTGAAAACGGCCAGGACAAGAAACCCAATGTGAAGGGACCCCTAACAGGGTATGAAGTGTGCGCAACATGTTAAACTTTAACAGATATAGTCTAAGACTCATCAGTCAGAAATTTGCTTTAGATGAACGTATGTGGTAACCGCAATGTTTATACATGAATACCTAGGGAATAATGCATAGAATAAGGATTGATTTAACCTCCAAAGCGCAGAGGTCGGGGACATTGTTTAAAATGCAAGAATTTGAAGGGAAAAAATGGAAAAACGCGTTTTTTCTCTTTAGATTCCTTTAGAACTTTCTCTGTAGGTTGTCAGCCACATTTAACTTCAATTGTAAAAGAAAAATTGAATTGCAGGTAGCTATTTTATGAACCATATATTATCTGTTATTGTTTTAAGTGGAGTTGAAAATCTAAAAAAATATGAATGTGGTAAACCATCACCGTGAGCAGGGCCGTAACTAGGCATAGGCTGACTAGCCTATACCTAGCCCTTGCCTAGGGGCGCAAGGCGCCGAGCGCCAAACTCGCTAACAAAAAAACTATTAGGGGGCGCCAAAATTCGAGCTGCCTTTAGTAAATTTTTGTCTAGTTACGGCCCTGACCGTGAGCATCGTTGTCTTTATGAATTGGTAAATAAAGTAAGCTGTTTGGCTGTCTTAATCCGTTTTCAGACAGCCAAGTCATAATAAAACTAGAATATAAGGGATTTGGATAATCGGAGTTCAAATAGTTAGAGTTCCATTGAACATCATTTTGTGATTTATAACTTGGGTACTTTTGTATCATTAGTAAAATGTTTAAAATTTTATGTAAAAGGAATTACACATGTTAATTTTGTATTGCATGATTTATTGTATTGTTGAATATTTGTTATAAAAGTCAATAATCAAATTACTTTCATTTGTTGAACATTGTAACATGTTTTTAAATAGTTGGTATTGTATGACTTACATTTGGACAAAACTTTTATATAACTAGGTTAAAGTGCAGAAATATGATAATTAATAAAAACACCATTTCCAACATTCCATGTTTAAATTTGTTATATATTACTTATGATATATTAAATAAATGTTTAAAAACTTATTTTCAACTGATTAATCGATAGCACTGCAATAAACCAAAAAACAGATTTAGCAAAATAGAGTTTTCTGCATGAGACGGCTCTACAAATTAAATCTTCACTGTTCTAGACCATTCCTTCATTTATTTCATTGAATTGTATAAACATTAGATTGTAAAGTGTCTACACTCAACCTAAGAAAGGAGGAGGCGAGTTCGGATTCACCGCGGTCAGGTAGTCAAGGATTCGGACCTACACAGATGCGATTCATATCGATCATTTCCAGAAAAGTAAGGGTACTATCGTCGGTTTTTCGAAAGTTTTATAGGAAAGATATACTTTCGCTCTATCAAACATCCCCCTATGATCCCCAAAAATCAGTTTCCTTGCCTCTTTCCCTTGCCCCTTGTACAATATTTCACTCTACTTATAATTCGAATCACTGCGAGCAGGTAGGATGGGTCGGAACTCGTCTTAAAACCCCGCTGTGTGAAAAGGTAGCGGGTTCGAACTACCACCCGCCCCCTAAGAAATAGTTATCATCTGATTCGTATTCGTCATACATTCAAAATACAACACGTTTTTCATTTGACATCCAGATTTAAATTTGCCGCCTGAATTGGGAACAAATATGGCCGCCAATTGCGGTACTTTTAATATCTAGTGACTTTATTCTAGGCACTCTAGGGGTGCGTTCGGGGAGCATACTATCGTGCTATGGAACGCAATGCTATTCGGACTGTTCGGGGAGGTTGAATTAGCGTTGGCACCACCGAGCTCCATGAACACAAGGCGTATCAACTTTAAATAGGTTACCTCATTAAACAGCTCCCCGGCGAGGGGGTCGTGCGGGGGAGGCGGAGTTCGTCTGAGTTTTATTACCTGTTTAATCTAACTCTGTGGTTTAATCTATGTTCTGTATTACTCTGACAATTTGGCGTTTGGCTGGCGTTTTCGTTTGTAATTGACAACAGTTTTGAGTTTTTCAAAGTACATATTTTTTGCATCGCCGGTCGCCGTGTGACGTAGATCGGTCGCGCGCTGTTGTGGTAGGTCAGGATCGCTTGAAGCAACCTATTTAAAGTTGATAGGCCTTGCCATGAACAGTTTCCGAGCCTTCCGTTCCGTGCTCTACCTGTTTAAAAATAGCGTTTCATAAACTCGGTGGTTTCATAGCGTAAGTGATGACGTAGTCGCTAAAAATAATGACGTCACGCAAGCGCTTCATAGCGCTAGAAATATGCTCTGCGAACGAACAGTGGTAGTGGTGCCTAATAGCGCAAATAGCGTGCTATTAAGCACCTAGGTCCCCGAACGCACCCTAGGCCGGACGACACAACACGCTCCACGGGACGCTATTTCAATTGTATATGTCCTGTTATTAGGTGATGTTCTATGACAACACGTTCTGCCTATGCGTTCTGCGATAGAAATAGAAATTGTCTTCTGATTGTGTGGCTGTTTAGCGAATTTCTGAATGGCAACGAGTCGATAAAAATTAAATGTTTTGATCTTTGTATGAATATAATGTCTCTTTAATTGTATGTTGGACTTTTTTTGTTATTCAATTTTCTTGATTATTGTTTAAATCAATTGGTAGAACTGTTTACCTGGGTTTGTAGAGGGGTTGCGTGCGCAACCTATGTGTTCATGATGGCGTGTTTTGCTTTGAGAGATTCCAAAAATGTCTTAAAAAATTGTGTTTAATGTGTTCTTTGTAGGTTAAAGTTATTCAAATGCTAGATCTTCTTTACTACGCTGGTGCATTTAGCTAACAGCAATTGAATACCCCACCATGGAGTTAAAATTACACTCTCCCGCTGGGGCTGAACCCGTTTTGTATACCTGGCCGTTAACCTCAGGTCGGGGAAACGTAAGTTATAATCAATTTCTTTCCTTATTTCGTCTGTTTTGTGAATTTGCGGAAAAAGTTGTCGAAGATTATGTTTTACTAAATTAATCATTAACTTCTCGAACATGATAACAATACAGTGTTGTAATGCTGATTCAACTATTTAGAAAACAGAAATCACGTTTATCACTTTCAGATTGTTAAAACTTTTATACCGTTTTTAACAAAACACATTTTCTGAGTAATTTTTACAATAATACTTCGTGAAAATCAACCTCTTTTAGACACAAGCCAACTATTTGTTATGTACTCGTTATGATTCCTAGTTTTGTGGCTTTATTTCCGTTTTCAACATACTGTTATGCATTATGGCCGGGTTGTAGATGATCAAGCTAAACTTCCTGGACAAAATGAACTAGTATCCTAAGCCAGGCATAACACCTTACCGAATTTTTATGTCTTTGTTCATTCAGTATTTATTTCACTTATTTTGTTGCTGTTTTTGAAAGTACAGTAGCCGCCCGGTTATCTGGAATCGGGTTATCCGAAACCGAGTTAAATAGCGATTTCGCCGTATTTATCCCAAATGGTTGCAACTTGTCGCCGCATTATCCGAAATTGCACGTGTTTCTTATGATATCTTAGAAAAAATAAAAATTGGTTTTGTTTTCATCTCCGAACACAGTCGAGATTTTGCAAGTGTCAACTTGATTCTATCAACGGAACGATTTGGCCATAAAAATAAACCATAAAAGATAAATATAAGTAATAAACCCTAAGTAAAAAAAGATTTATTTATTGTAATATGATGAATTTAGAAATATAATAATTAATAATTAACCTCCGTATTATCCGAACTTTCAGTTATCTGGAATGGCTTGGGTCCACATTATTTCGGATAACCGGGTGGCTACTGTACATATTGTGTAAAAGTTTTGTCTATATTAATAAAGTTACTGATAACCATGTGTATCGGAACTCATTCCTTATGGCTTGGCCATTAATTCGCAAGGATACATTTAACAGGGGTGTATTGCTAAAAAATATACTGCCGGAACGCTTGCCATTTTATCAGTTAAAAAAAAAGGGACAAGTGAAATTGTCAAAAATTTAATTAAAAAAAAAGTGTTAATAATATAAAATATTTCCGTTTTTTAACAAAAAACAAATTTATCGATGTTTGCTTGCGTTTTTGATTCATTTTCAATCTATAAACGAAAAAACAAAAAAAATTGTATGTATCTACCAAATGCAAAAATAAATATTAGATGGTAATTACAATAATTAATAAAACATTCGATATTAAATCAAGTAGCTTTACATAATAAACAACAAAAATTCTTTAAAACAATAATTCAAAACGTTTAATTTTCGGCAAAATTTGATTGCACTTACTTCTTAGTTTTTTCTGCACAACCTGTCTGTCACTTATTATTTGTTATAGTTTTTGATTGATAGTATATTCGGTCGGGACCAGAGTTTAGACTGATTGTTTTTCAGTTTTAACACTTTCGGGTAGATAAGTTCTAAACAACATTTTGTTGTTAAAATTTCCCGAATTATAAGGCCCTGCCACCTGAGGGAGATTAAGCTAGTCGCCGGATGCCCTTAATCACTTTTAAACAAATAGCCGATAGCGTACCCTCGTTTGGAAAGATCTATGATAAATAAAATTGTGAAATAACTGGTCGTTTCTTGAAAAAAGAAAAGGTAACAAGTACCAAATACAATACAGAAAATAATTTTACAGATGCGAGTAGAGAAATAGCTCCGGAACGCGTTCCGGTTACTCAAAAAAGTCCCGGAACGGCGTACCGGTGCGTTCCGACCCCAATACACCCCTGACATTTAATAATGAGAAACAAATTTAATGTCCTCTTTGATGTATTTTGTTTTCCCAAAAATATATATTTTTGACTATAGCACAGCACAAACGGTCCTGCAGGTGAACAGGACCACCTTCTACAATATTGACTTCATCATTAATAAATTGAACTAGAGCCCTCTATTTCTTCATTAACAGGTTTTACATCTCGCAGCAGTCATGCAATAATAAATAATACTGCTAAGGCCACGATAATGCTTTCCTTTTTGTCCATTTCTAAACAAATCGCAAATTTGGGGTTCATTGAAAATGTGTTCCGCTAGAGTAACAGGCATGCCTAATGGTGTTATCAGGTACTGTTTCACTCAGTATTTCATATTTGAGTAACAAATCATCTCCAAACTCTCAATTTTCATATTCTGATTTTAGGGTTTTGGCAAATATTAACCAGGGGCACACACAGCTTTGAATTGCATATCTTTTGTACATTGTACATATAAACACATCTGTGATTTTTAATATTTTCTGCTTGAGGTCCATCAGGTAATACGATCCTTACATGGATGTCTTTCGGTTCAATACTTCAGTACATTTAGGAAATCTGATGAAAATCCCTAAAAAATATAAATTGTTTAAGTATTTAAAATCCACTATTAAAGGAAATAGGTATACTTCTAATGCAGTAATACTTTATACTTACTTCTCCACTTGGAATGTAATCATTTCTGCGATTTCGTCAATTTCATAGTGAACTATGATTTTATAACTTAAAGCGCAACTTCAATTCAATATTGTGCCACAATAAAAATGGCTGGCCCAGTTATATAAAGTCTGGGGTTTTCTCGGATGTCAAACACCTACAACAAACTCGAGAAATTTTTCATAGTAAAGTATTTTTCGAGTATTTAATAGATTCATTTTCACGTCTATGATTTTCCATTTGTAAATATTTTGAGTCCCGGACAGGTGTTCGAATGACAAAATTTCGAAAGACATATGTTCGAAGGACAAATGATCGAATGGACATTATTTCGAACGGACATAATTTCGAAAGGACATAATTTCGCATAGACAATTATTTGAATGGACAGTTATTCGATTTGACATTTGTTCGAAAAAATAAATAATCAAAATGTTGGTAAAATTTTGGCTCTGTTTGATTGCCTGGAAAGTATATAGATATTCGCTCTAATTACTTCATCACAATTCAGTTCTACAAAAAAGGTAATTGCTGATGTTTGAAAGGCAGGTGGGTACTAAGAACAAATAAACATAAACTTACATGAAGTTTTTATTTTCATTTTTATTTATAAGTTGAATTATAAATTATCACGTAGTAAGTACATTTTATAGCGCTCCATCCATATGTTTACAATAATACATAGTTAAGTAAATAATCAATCATGAATTACATAAAGTTAAAATCCACTCGTCGTGAGACTAAACCATGTTGCCATATCAATTCCCCCCAGTCGGAGATGATAGAGCTGCGCGGCGGACAGAGGAAAGAGGAAACCGATTCCAGTGGCGGGTAAAATATTCCTTATTCTGAATGAAAATTATTACAAAGTTTTTCGTCGAAAACAAATAAAAGAAATTGGAAGCATTCCGATTATGGGTATATAGGAGATTCCTTAAGAAGGTTAACTGGTAAATTTCCACACCACCTATGATGTTTTACCCTGGAGCGTTGTCATTTTTAAAAGGGACGACTCGCCTGGAGCCATACAACCCAAATAAAATAAATTCTTAACAGAACATATTATAACAAATTAAAAAACAAACAAATTTATAAATAAACAAATTATTAACAAAATAAATAAATGTTCAATAAATCAAATGAATTCTCAAAAAAAATAATAGAATCTTTATAATAGTATATTATTATACTAGTTTAATAAGACGGAGTATTGTCACACGAGTGCTTTAATAGAACGAGTGTGACAATACGTCTTATTAAACGAGTGTAATATACTATTTTATCTACTTTGATTTATTACTTCATTAAATTTTGGCTGTTCAAGTTTTCGTATTACACTAGGGAATTTTGCGTGGGTTGGTTGCACTGACGTCACTGACATTGACGTTTCGTATTTAAATTAGAAAATCTAGTAGTCCTAGGACAAATTTAATAACGACTTACTTACCTGCGCGAAATGGAAGACAAAAATGTAGAATTGACCTGTACACCCCCAGAAATACGCAAAGCTGCTGAAGAAATTTAATGAAATACTAATAATTTAACCTTGACGTCTACGTGACAGGCTGACGTACCAATTTAACAAAACTAAAAGTTCCCACAAGTAGTGTAATAATGAGATCATTAGTAACGCAAAGTAGATAAAACAAACAACTACACTGCGTTCTCGTATAAAACGAAAATCAAAATAAATTAAACATGAAACATATAAGGTAATCTGAAAGGTAAATTGAAGGTGACAAAAACATTTTAAAGTAAGTTGTCTGTGTACGTAGTTGTTTTAAGATAAGTCATTTTCCAGAGAATACTCTGAACTTGAAGTTTCATCAGAACTCATCACCAAGAGTAATGATAAGCGGTTCTATTACACTTTCTATTCGTGGATACAATTCCCAGAATTTTTCTTCTTCTTTTAACAACGTGTTGGATACATTTTCTCCAAGCATCAGCTGTAACAGCACTTACTGCATTCTCTAAAAGGATTTTGAAATCCGCTATTTTAAATGTGACGTTTTTTCTAGCGACTTCACCTTTTATCTGCGCCCAAATTAATTCGATCGGATTTAACTCACAGAGATACGGTGGTAATCTTAAAACCGTAAACCCTCTTTCCCTTGCGATTTCATCCACGACTAATTTCAAATAATTTTGTTTATGTTGTCGAGCGATTCGAAGCAATTCCGGTTTAAGCAAGTTAGTGTCGCAAGCTAAATTTTTTGATCGCAACCAATCGAATATTTCTCTCTTTTTCCACGCTGATGTAGGAAGTGGTTCTGCGCGACGACTGTGATAAGGCGCATTATCCATTACAATAACCGAACCAGGTTCCAAGCGCGGTAGAACAGATTTGAACCACGTTTTAAATACGCCCAAATTCATATCCTCGTGATAATCACCTGTTTTTCGTGATTCGAAAACGTTTAGCCCGCCCGACAAAAAACCCGAGTCACTTCCTATCTTTTTCTAATCGCGCGCTGTTACGTTCCTCTTTCCGTATTTAAAGCTTATTTCACCCATAGTTCCAATCAAAACTCGTCGCGATACATTTGGTAAACTATCGTCATTGTTTACATCAAGATAAATTTTTCTTGCGGTGAGAATTTCGTTTCGAAAGAAATACTTGGCTAGAAATAGCTTGGCTCTACTAATTAGGCGTAGATGAGTGAGCTGTCTTTTTCAAGACACTATTAACCGATTGGAGCAGTTCCAATTTTTATTAAAAAAGTGAGGTTATGTCAATTTTGACATTTTTTAGTAAGGCGCATTCACAAACACTATCCACAGCCTACTATGAGGTGAAATTTAAAAAAACACCCGATATAAGGCAACATGGATTATTCTCACGGCGAGTGGATTTTGTGTTTAGTAATATTTACTGCCAATCGACTTAAGAAATCTATTGGATTCTCTAATGAGAATTGTGTCAATACACTTTTTATTCTGTCATCAGGAGCTACATATTTCTTTTTACGAGGAGTTGACAGCACACCAGCTTGAAATTGTGTCAGTTTTACTTCTGTCAATGCCTGCTCCCTTTGAATGGCTTCGATAAATTTCCAAATGGCAGGGTGTGTAAATGACAATTGACTCTCGAAAGCCATGTGCCAGCCTTCGAGGTGGTTATTTGTCCGTGGTAAATTGTTCTGAATGGCACTATAACAATTCCACATTTCTAAGGGAAACGTTGGTTTTCTTCGGCGATTTCTTCGAACAGACCCGCTCCATGTTTCTTCCAAGTAATCCACTACTGGATTTATTTCTTCTGCTTCGCTTATTTTCATTTGATTTGAAAGCAAACTTTCGATCTGTGTTCCTATCGGTTCTTTAACCCAACACTTTGTATTTTTTTATAAAGTGCCTGAGTGAAATGGAAAAAACATCCCCTGATAGTTGCATCAGGAAATACTTCTTTTATAGCTGCAATAACTGCGATCTCAAAGTCTATTAAAAATGAAGTAGGCGTCATTTTTGAAATCAGATTCTTCACAGCTAGCAACATCCTAATGTAAGCTTCCTTGGTTTCACTGGGAACAAGTGCGTAGATTAATGGCAACAAGGTTGAATTGACGATTGTGTGAATAGTATTGTCACACGCCTGAGGACCTAGGGCCCAAAGGGAGTGCTCTGGTTGGGGGTGGTAGCTCGGTAGAGATGGTAAAAATACAGGGGCAATGCTAATAAGGTTTATTTAAGACTAACATACAGGGGAGAGAGAGTGGGCCCTTATTAAAGGGCGGTAAGATAAGAAGAAATATATAAGTTAACAATACAAAAAAGGCAGAATTAGAGTGGTGTAAAGGTACAATGCTTACATTAATCCCTAGGGAGCCTGGAGAGGGACGAGGGTCTCCCAATGGCGAACACCAGGGGGGACAACCCCCCCGTAGGGGTGGCCGGCAGGGCCACGGGCGGCGACACGGGTTGCGGGTGCTTGATCGACTGAACTCCCGATCGATCTGATCGATCCGTATAAATAATTCTCATTTGTTGACAAACTTGCCCGCCCGAAGGTTGTCGGAGCCGTTCCATGCTGACTTGCATTAACATGGATACGACCCAACCTGGTTTCGCCTAATTGGGGTCACTTCGTGACAGTATAAATTTGATAGAATATTCTAGGTGACGTCTTGAATGTTCCGTCCATATATAAGAAATGTACAGTTTTCTCTAGGAGGTTTAAGTTTTCTTGTGTCGAAAATGGAAGTATTCGATCATGTCCAGGTCCAGAATCAAATTGCAGAAATAGTTCTCCTTTGCTGGTAATCCTATATTTTTTGGTAACACCAAATCTTCAAAGTCGTGTGGCAGAGGTTCCATGTTTTCTTTTGGTCTTTCTCTGCGCACCATTCGTTTTAAACTATCGGGACGAGGTAAAACAGCTGCTGTCAACTTATGGACTTCCTGAAATACCTTTGATACTACGTAATGTGTATCTCTTGTCGTCCTGGCAGATTCTTTGATTTAGTTTTTTGTTCGGATCGCTTCAACTTGTACAGCATCTCCCCCATGATTGTGACTTCCTTCTTTGATCACGTTTTCTACGTCTGTTATTACTCGCCCTCCACATTTCTTCACAACAAAATGTTCGCACTTCCAATATACTCTGTTTCGGTGGATTTTGTCTTGGACATACAAAAATCCATTTAACTGTAGTTTTTTCTTCCCTTTCTGCGTGACCAAATATTCTAAAGACATCTTTAGCTTTATAACGTACGAGAGAGATTAATTTTTACTTTACAGATCGTCTCTATAAATATACCTGTACCTGCTGCTTCCCTTTTAAAACCGAAATTACCGTTATGGCATAAACATCCTTAAACCTCATATAGATTTCGTATTTAACCTGTTATCATCTATTAACGGCAGATGTATGTTACAACAGGTAAACTTTGGGTAACCTCATCTAATAGTTTCCAGGAAAACAAATTCATTACGAGTAAATATCACACAGATAATGGATTTTAAGTAAACCCCTTACCTATCTAATTTGTTTGCAGCAAAACAAATCCATTAAAGGCAAATGTAACAGCAGGTAAACCTTACGTAACCCCAACTAACTGTTTTAATAGCCACACACGGGTAATAGGAATCTTCATCAGTAATTAATATTTTTGCTGATTGAAATAGTAAACAAAGTCCTCACCTACTGGGTCCAGATAAGTACATACATAATTTTCGTGCAATCTAATAGAAGCCAACATTTTACCATTTTTATTTTTTTTTTTTTTCAACAAATATCCAATCGAATAATTGTCCATTTGAATAATTGTCTATTCGAAATTGTCCTTTCGAAATTTTGTCTTTTCGAAATTATGTCCATTCGAAATAATGTCCATTCGATCATTTGTCTTTCGAAATTTTGTCATTCGAACACCTGTCCGCGGCGGGCGAACTTTCGACGGCAAATATTGAGGGTACCTGCTTTAATCGAAGGGTCAAATAATCTTACAAGAAATTTCGACGGTCGGCTTAAGTCAGGTAGGTAGGAAGTGTATCGGTAGGAATGGTTCAAATTCAAGCCCCTTTAATATTTTCGCGATAAAGTTGTGATTACCCGTAATTTTCGTATTCCCTTGCCCTTACCCATTTTCCTTGCCCGTTTTGTATTTTCGTGATAAAGATAGGATTTCCCCAGAGATTTTCCTTGCCCTCTTGACCTGTAGTAGCAAATAAATTGTTTTAATGTATCTATCCCTTTATTTTCATTCCTAATTCAACCATCAATACGCGGGCTTGTTAAATATCGTTACCATCGAAAATACCCCTACAATAAAACCACCTTTTCGGTCATGCCGTCGAAAATCCGCATCAACCCATCGTAAAACACCTGGTCTCGTCGAAACCTCTTCCGCCCCCTGTCCGGACCCCAAATATTTTTATATATAAGTAAACAGTTTCCAACAAATGCAAATGTGGTTTCTGTAGTTGAAACTGTGGTTCAACAGTTTCAATTGCTTCTACAATGACAATTTCCTGTTATATTTGCTGCAAGTTACTGACTTAATGGAAGCGCGCATTTACAACCGAGCCAAAGTGTACATAAAAGGTTTGTCCCCTATCAGATTTTTTTTAATTTCTAGAAATTTAACTTCGAATACTTTAACCTTAGCAATTTCGAATTTATTGGCTTCAAATGTAGTAGCGATTTCTTCAGCTACATTTGTAGTGACATGGAAATGATCCAATTATTTCCACGAACTGTTCAGAAAATCTTTGATTTCTTTTAAAAAAATCTTAATATTTGAATGATTTGAATCAAATAATTCTGTATAGTATTCAAAATCATCATATGAAAGAAAATCGGTATCAGCCATTTCTCACTAATAATTAACGATAGACACTAGTAATAAGCAATGCACATGATCCAACACTATACTTGAAAACATTCAGCAAACTGGGAGAATGTTCTCGGGGAGCTGAGATGTAACAGTCAGGAATGTTCTTGATAATCCTCAAAGACATTATCAAGAACATTCCTGACTATTCAGCAAACTGTTCTTGCTGCTGCCAAAACTATCTGAGGTTTATGTGTAAACACCTGACTAATCTATATATATATATATATATAGTAGTGAAATTCGCGACGAAACAAATGTACAAAAGAAAATTCACGACTTACCCGTCTAATGCCGTTATAAAACGGTAACCACCGACACGTGTTTCTGCTTATTAGCTTCTTTAGGGTAGTATAACCAAGTTTTGAATGACAACGGTGTTTGACAATTGGAAAAAAATTATACAACTCAAAAAAGAACGCAAACAGTAGGCAGCAAAGCACTTTTCCTGTGCAGACACAACAATGAGAAACATGAATCACTGGCCGTGTTTTTAAAGTGTACCAGCTGCTCGAACACAATATGTTCGAACAGTCAACTGAACACTTCAGCACTTGCTCGATCAGTGACAATTAAAAACGGTATCCGTGCAAGTCTAAGGTACAAGTTGTAATGTTTTGACTTCTAACGATTTGTATACATCTCAAAAACATACAAAACAAAATGTTGAATCCTTATTTAATTACTCTTCTAGTTATAATGTATTTGGATTTGATTAATATGAATTTTTTACTCAAAGATTCTAGTTTTACACTTACTATTTAGGAAAACATTTCCATATTTTGGTCACTTCATAATTTCAGTTTCTTTTGACCAATAATTTTCAAATTAAGTTACAAAACATTCAATTCGTTGTCCCATTTTCGGTATATTCGTTGTTCTGTCGTTTCATACACCGATGCACCGTCTTACGACCCGGTGCATGAAAATTGTGTTCGAGCAGCACAGCAGGAATTAAAACGCTTGACTCTTTGCTCGAACTGCATTTTAAAACGCCATTTTCCTGTTCGAGTACTCGAACCGGTGTTCAAACACTTTAAAAACATGGCCACTGTATTCGTTAGGATGATTTCTATATGACATGTCTATGGAAAATTTCTTTGTTTCGTGTTGCATTGCTTCATAAGTCATTTACATAACCTCAAAAGCATTGCCGGCCTGTGAAGCGTAGTGTACCAGGTCGGGAGTCACAAATAACCTAAAACCAGAATTTTAAATCTAATAAAACTAAACCAATCACCAAATATTAAACCTACTTCCAAACGGAAAAGTAAATTTAGTGAACGTAATAGTGAAGTGATATCAGTATTTTGTGTTAAATGTTAAAACTAAGTATACCACGTACATTGTGCCACCCGCTTTCCTATTCACACCGGTGACTAGGCCGGATAGGACCGGATATCCTGTAGGAGGGCGGAAACAGAAGATATCGAAATTTCCAACACACCAAAATATATTTCAACAACACAAAGAAACAAATAATTAATCATATAAAGTTCATCAAGGGAACTCGCCAGCATTACTTCGAGTCAGACCACAGATCACCCATATATGTAGTTATAGATGGTCTACTCCCATATCGCGAAATTGGTCCACGTATCAGCGCCATCTAGCATAAAAATCCGCGTTAAAGGCTAGATTGGTAAAATGAAACCTGTAATCCTTATACAGAAATGCGCGGGAACTTTGAAATTAAAAGGTTTTTATTTATTGCATAATAGACCGTGGGCCCATGACACCAAAAGTGTCGATAATGTATGTTCGTATGCCCTTTTAGGGGGCAAACAAAGCAATTTCTAAACGAAAAATATTTAACTGTAATCGAGAGAAGCACAAATCTCAATTGTTTGAAAATGAGTCTATCGTCGGATCGTCTATTATCTCGATTACGATTAAATATTTTTCGTGTTGAAATTGCTTCATTTAGAAAGAGACAATAGTCAACTCAAGCGTTACCTATCATGAAAATAATAGTAACAATAAGTATAAGGCAATCTTTTTTTTTTCCGACTTTAGGCCAATGAGGCCACGCACTACCTCGGAGACGGGCAATAAACACCGCCCCGGGTAAATTCACCTGGGGGAAGCAGAGAAACCCTGCGGGCTCCCCCTAGGCTCGGACGTTGGAAAGGTCCCTCAAGCCGAGAATCAATGTTTTTTTTTTCCGTCGGCAACCTATTGGGATCGGTCTTGTTGGGCCGTACCGCCCATAGGTACCGGTAATGTGTGCAGGGTACGAGGGCCCCCCGATGTTGTTGGGGGGTCCGTGATAGTATGCTCCTAGAGGGTACCACCCTACGTCCCCCGTCCCGGAGAACCCGGATTAGGGGTTCGGGTGGTACTCCCAGTACTTTCGCAGATTTCTAGATCGGCGGATACCTAGCTACCTCCTTTCTGTGTATCCAGTCCAGAGCCGACATGTGCCGACCGTAGGCCGGAGATTTATAACCTGTGTACTACGACCCGGAGCTGTCTTCTGGGCTGCAGTTCTCTCTTGTATTTTTCCCTCATAAGGGAGGTGATGGCGCGGTAGCCGATGGTCCATACCCTCCTATCTCTGATCATTGCTCTGATCGTTAGCCCCGGGGTCCAGTGTTGCCCCATATGATCTCTAAGGGGTCCTGTGTGGTGCCTCCATAGAGGGCATCTAAACACGGCATGTTCCGGAGAGTCCTGGGCTCCGCACTCACATCTGTCATCCTCAGTTCTTCCTATGCGCTTGGTGTAAGTCCCGAAGGACCCGTGCCCCGTCAAAAACTGGACAAACCAGTGATTGTGGGCTCTGTGACCGCAGCCTACCCATTCGGCTATATCTGGGATTAGCTCTCGGGTCCATGCGGCAGTTTCTGTTTCGTCCCCCCATCGCCTTTGCCACCGCCCTATGGTCCTTTTGCGGGCCATACGGCGGGTGCCCGGTAGCGTTCCCCCGCCGACGTTGTTTAGGAATCTCCTTTCCTTGGCGAGTAGATCGATGGGGGGAAAACCCGTGATCACTTGTAATGCCGCTGATGACGTTGTGCGGTAGGCCGCGGCCACTCGGAGCAGGGTCCTCCGTTGCGCGCTAATGAGCAGCTGGGAGTATTTTTTGGTATCAACAATACCACACCAGATGGGCGCAGCGTATAGCAAGATCGAATGGACTACCTGCGCCATCACCTCCCTCTTCTTTGCCGACGGCCCCCCTACGTTGGGCATTATGCGGGTGAGGGCCGCAAGTCTTGCGTCGGCTGAGCCAATCGCGGTCCTGACGTGGTCTCGGAAGCAGCCGCCTTCGGTGATGGTGACGCCGAGATACTTGATGGTACGGCTGGTCGCGAGGGGAATCCCGCCCACGTTAATTGTTAGTCTCCTTCCGGTCCTAGGTCCCCTCAGGACCAGGACCTGGGTCTTTTCCGTGGCCACCATAAGTCTATGTTCATCTAACCATCTAGTGATCCTGTTATATGCCTCTTCTACAGGCACTTGTAGACCGTCGGGAGTCGGCGCCGACACCACCAGCGCCAAGTCATCCGCATAGGCAATTAGGCGCGCGCCCGCAGGGAGTCCTATCCTGAGAACCCCATCGAACAAGACGTTCCACAGGGTTGGCCCCAGGACGGACCCCTGCGGGACTCCTGTGTCAGTATATATCCTGCCACGAGCGGTCTTGATATATCTCCGGTCAAGATAGTTTTCTATCAATCTGACGAGGTAGGGAGCCACACCCCGGCCCCTCACGGCCTCCACGATGTGGAACCAGGAGGCAGAGTTAAACGCATTCCGAATATCGATTGCGACCACGACCGCCCATCTGTCCCGTGCGTCTCCGCCAGTCATCAGGTCCTTGAGGGCGGTCGTGGTCGACCTCCCCTTGCGGAAGCCGTGCTGGGCCGGGGAGAGACCCCCCGCCTCCTCGATCTCCTCTTCTAGTCGGTCTCTCACGATTGTTTCCAAAGCCTTCCCGAGTACCGACAGTAGACATATCGGTCTGTAGGAGCCGGGGAGGCTCGGATCCCTCCCCTCTTTGGGGACGAGCACAACCCCAGCCCCCTTCCAGGCCGCCGGGAAGGTCTGAGACTCCATAGCCTCATTGAACTTAGAAAGGATCAGATCCGGGACAGTGTCGAACAAAATCTTCATGGCCTCCACCGAGAGGCCGTCTGGACCCGGGGCAGACCCGGTCCTAGCTCTCCCAATCGCCCCTCGGAGTTCAAGCATTGTGACCTTCGGAGGGTCAGGGACTGCAGGGCCCCTAGCCCATCTTTGGCCGTTACGCGGGAAGAGGGCAGCTATGATCCTCCCTTGGGTGGCCGTATCTAATGCCAGATGGGACATAGGGGACTTAGCATTTTTCGTTGCGATTCTATACGCTGCCCCCCAGATGTCTCGATCGAGGTCGTCGAGGATCTCTTGCCAACACCTCCTCTTGTTTCGGCTGATTGTCTTCTTGAGTCCCCTTCGGGCAACCCTGAGGAGTCTGTCGAGGTTAGCTATGGCATCAGGGTCCGGGGTTCTCTTGCGCCTTGCTCTAGCTAGGGCTCTTCTGGCCCTTAGAACCTCGGCTCTCCCGACCGAGACATCTAAGTCCCACCAATATGGGAGACGGACGGTGCGGCCGGAGGGGTTCCTGACAGTCGCCTCCTTCACGCAGCGGGCTATTACGCCGGGGAAGGCCTCAAATGTTGCGTTGGCCGCCTCGGTTTTCACCAGCATCTTAAACCGCTCGTAATCGATCTTGCATGCGTCTCTCTCCGCAATGGCCCTTCCCTGTCCCAGAATAACAGTTATGCAGGCGTGGTAGGTGAGGGGATTTTCGAAAGCGGCTCTCCACGTTATCCGCCCCCTAGCCATACGTCCCGAGCTCAGCGTTAAATCAATGTGACTGGCCGAGTTGCCTCTACGAAACGTAGGGGTCCCGTCATTTAAGATGGTGAGGCCTTCCGCTGCAATCCAGTTTGCCACAGCCTCCCCGCGGGGGTCCAGGATTGGTGCGCCCCAAGCCGGCGACTTCGCGTTGAAGTCACCCATAATGAGGTACTGGGGGGATTTGGCAGTTATCTTGGCCATTATTGCCGCGAGGTTATTTCTGTATCGTTCCAGGTTAATATTGGGGGAGAGATATACCCCCCAGTACCAGGTCGCACCCATTTTGACTCCGACACCGCCAGGACAGCTGTCGTATTCTGTGGGTTTGCTCCGCGGGGGTGCTGCAGCATTTATAGCGATTGCCACATCTTCTCTTTGGTCCATAAGCCAGCCCGCTTTTTTGGCCAATTTTTTATTTGGCTCCGGGACCACGGCAAGGAGGCTTCCCGTTCGGAGCATGTCCGCGATGAGTATGTCGTGGGCGGCCCGCGCCCTCCCGATATTACATTGGAGGATTCTGCTGTTTGCCAGATGTTCTTATTGCTCCTTCACTACTATGCGGTTTTCTCCTTCTCCAACGGGCCACAATCGCTTATTGATGTTACTTGTATTCTGGGAGAGGTCTCACTTCGTTCCACCTGCCTGCTATCCGGTGTCTTCGTTCCTTGTCCCTGTCCTTCCTTTGAGACGCTGGTCCGTTTTCCATTCGACTCATCGTCCAGTGCATTAGACCCTGTTGATGGTTCAGGGTCCTCAGTTTTATTCCTCCTTCTCGCTCTTTTCTTAGATCTTTGTCCATTCTCTTTTACGGTCCCCTCCATCACAGCGCGGTATTGGGGGCACTTCACACTATCGGCTCGATGGCCAGTTGTGCGGCAGATCGGGCATGCCGGCGATTCCCGGCAGTCTGCCACCCTGTGACCTTCCCTGCCGTATTTCAGGCATAGGGACGATCTGTCTTCACCACGGCAGTCCTTTCTGTGGTGGCCGAAGGCCAGGCACCGGAAACACCGTTCGATCGCCTGACGCCAGGTCACTCTGCAGTTAACCCATCCCACCTTAAGCCCTCCCGGGCCGGTTAGCTTCCTGGCCACTTCAGCTGTGGTCCTAAGGAACGCTCTAGTTGTTCCATCCTTACAAGGCCTGATGGTCACCGATGTTACTTCCGCCTCGGGTACTCTTAGTTTGATGGCTTCCTTAATTTCTGCCTCTGTAACCGTGACCTCCATACCGTGGACTAGGACGGTTTCCCCTCCTTTGAAGTTTGTCCCGACCACCACACCTGCAATTTTCCTCTCTATTACCTCCTTTAGTTTTTGCGCTTTGGTGTTTCCCCCCACCACTTCGATCGCTATATCTCCTGATGCCGTTTTGCGGACCGCCTTAACGGTGACCCCTGCGGCCACTGGGTCGACGCTGCTCTTTACCCTCCCCATAATTTCGGCGTAGGTGGACCCGCCCGCCTTAATCACCACGTTATCCGTCATCGGCCGACTAACGGGGTGGTAGTCATGCGTCCCTCTCAGGGGGGGTTGAGGTGGGGGCATCCCCTCTCCAATCCTGAATTCCCCGGGGTACCCTTTAAAAACATGCTCCAGGCACTTGGCAATAGCGTCTGATGTGATATCCCCTTTCACCTGTGTGGCGGGGGAGGGGTGCAGCTCCATTTGATCTCTTAGCTGGCGGATCAGACCATGGTACTGGACGACCTTGTCCCGTTCTGTTCCCCCACCATCGTAGGGGAGTAGGTATAGGGTCTTATCTGTCCCCTTAACCGGGCCTCTGCTACTCATGCTTCTTGAGATCTGTCGGATGAATTCAAGTTTCCCTGGTATCAATCCTTCCCCGACCATCTCCTCTATCGAGGCCGACCCAAGGCCGAGAGCCTTGAGCCTGTCGGGAGCTGGTATCTTTGATGTGTCTAAGAAGACACATCTGTCCTGAGCGGGCCCCTTCCAGTCCTCTCTCCTAGTCACTTTGAAGCATTCCTCCGGCCAATCAACGTTGATGATGGGGAGGAGGTGTTCGACCCCGGATCCCCTGTTTAGCACCTCCTTAACCTCCTCCGGTTGCAACCCAGTTTGTGTTGCCCAATCCCTCGTGTCTTTGCCGGCGGGGGCTCGGGTTCTTCCCTCCAAATTGGAAGCTCCGAGGAGCCTCAATTCCTCATCAAGCTGTCGTGTCAATTGGGTGAGACCCGCGACACGTTGCTTTAATTCTTCACTGGCTCCGGCGTCTTCCCGGACAATATCGATTACGTTTTGTACCTGCCGTTGAAGCTCTTCCCACGTATTTCTAGCGTGGGTCGCATCGATTGCCCCACTATTAGGTCCCAGAGACGTCGGTGTGCTCGTCTTCTTTCTTTTCCGATTTTTTTTCCTTGGAGTGGATAGCGCGAAAGCTGGACTACTTGCCAATCCTTCATCCATTAGTCCCCTCGATTCTATGGGAGTAGTGGCTGGCACCTCCTTCCATACCGAGGCCTGCGCCAACGGGCTAGCGCCACGGGATGGTTCTTCCCTGGTGTTCTTGTTGCCAGTCTCGATTTCGTCATCCTCTTTTATCGACGTGATGTCTCCGAAGAACTTAATGGTGACGTCTCTCTCGTCGTCCGGAGAGCCCTCGTCGGCCAGGGATTCCCAGTTAGTTGGTGTAGTCTGGGAGTCCAAGATGGTGATTATTTCATTATCTGTGTTTATCCTACATGATGAGCGGATGCCCCCCCCGTATCCTTGGGGCAGACCTCCCTGGGAACTCAGAGAGGTGTGGGATTCCTCGCCGTCGGCGAGACCCACCCGGGGAAAGTCCAGATTTTGTCGACTCATCATTATAGGTGCCACGTTTATACCCGGGGCTCAGGGTATCGTGTCCGTTTCCTAGGCCATGTCGTCTTTACCGTTCCTCATCTCCAGTCTAGTAAGTTCCATTAGGGTAGCCAGTCCATCGCCATGTCGTCGTCACCCGGGCGGCACCTCGCGGCCCCAACCCGGCGCCCCTGCAAGAGAGCCTAAGAAAGAATGTAGGAGAAGCTAGCGGATAATGCATAGGTTAAGCAGGGGGAAAAGCAAGCGTGTCACTGGTTCGACAGCCCGTCCGCCGCTGGAAGCAGAGATCCGAAGCAAAATGATGCAAGCTAGCTGGTTGGCTCCCAGCACCCGATCGTAGCCAGCGCGAAGAAACGCCCGAAGCGCCCCCCCGCATCCCGTGCCGGAGGCCCTTCCCACGGGGGTTTTCACCCCATCTTCCGGACCCCCGACGATGCGGGGAGGTGAGTCACTCCTTGGCCCCGGAAGCCGGCAATGTGCCAGGCCGCCGGGTTCACCCTCCCACCAACTGTGAGGTCTCGTGACTCCTAGGGAGGGAGTATAAGGCAATCTATATTAAGAAGTGCACCTGACAAAATTCATACAAAAAAGTAACTACCCAATTATTAGAATATATCACTGAAACATAATTTATTATATCATTCATCCAGAAAGACAAAAAAAGAAACACGATTTGTTAGAACCCTTACAAAAGCTTAAAGAAATGTTAAATATGTGTTCGTTCGAAAAGAAATAATGGTTTCACATTATATCATGCCCATAATATTAAACATTTAGCTAGTGAGGTATGCATAAAACTGGTAAATGTTACATTTTGAGATGTAATTTTAATTTCTGCTGGATGAACGACATGCACATAAAATCATATATGTAATGACTAATGATAGACCCTGGAACAGTTGGCAGACCCTTTAAAATGTAGTTAACCGTTGTAATCAACTATCGATGAAAAAAGTAAATCAAGTTTTTAACAAAATATATTTCGATAGTACGTGTCGACAGCAAGGTGTTATAAAGATCCGTCTCCAGCCCTTCCAGCCAGCTATGTCTCCTCTAAAATGCATATATCATAAAAAAAGGATTTTTCATGACAATGTTAATCGATGATTTATTTCAGTTAATTCTATGACGGACTAGGGTGTCTTTGTACTATGTACTTTTAACGTTCTGACAATAAGAAAAAAAACACTTTAGAATTACTTTTTTCTTTTCATTTCGAAAATTTACAGTTAATCTATGGATACTGTTATATATTACAGCTTACAGATCCATTCTGTTACAGTGCCTATGTAACAGAAGGGTCTTCTTCAATGCTGAACAGCCTCTCTCTTCCATATTCCCTGTCAGGAGGTATAACAGACAATTTCCCTGGAGAGAGGCTGCTCTGCGGAGTTCCATCAATGTTTCCTATATAGAAATTCAATTAAATTAAAATAAGCTATGTGATAATATAGGGTATGGTATGATATGGTACGTCGTGTGCTGAAAGATACATTTTACGAATGAATAGCTTCTGAATTGATTGAAAAATACAAATGTATCACGTAAAATTGATTATGGTATACGCACTCCTTCGTGGTTCAATTCTCGGTGATGGCCCAGAGTCTTTTTCAATGCTGAACAGCCTCTTCCTTACATATACCCTGTCAGGAGGTATGACAGACAATTTCCCTGGAGAGAGGCTGCTCTGCGGAGTTTCATCAACGTTTCCTATAATAGAAATTCAATTCAATGAAAATAAGCTATGTGATAATATAGCATATCAAAGGATTACCAGTAATGCTATGTGGTGCAGCTCTCCTCGGCGAGGTACATTTGACAAACCAATCATCAGGAGATCAAACAGTATGACCTGAACAAAAAAGACCAAACGTAATCACTGCAGATAAATTGAAACGAAAATAAACATACCTGTTAAGTTTCTTGTCGGTAGGGCCACACTCGATAGCCGCAGGCGGCCGGTTACTCCTGTGAAACACTCCCGATTCAAAATGGCTGGAACACACCCTGTACTCCACATCATACATTATAATCCGTATGTAACAAGTTCTGAATAACTCCTTTAGAATGTTTTAACTCATAATTTCAAATGCTCCTACCTTGTGGTATCTTTACCATCACATCCAGGAACTGACCAATTCTTCGGCATGTTGTCTATTCTCACAAAATATAGTTTATACTGTTTAACTGTTTATACGTAGTTGCACAAATTCTCGACAAAAAAATCTCACACCTGACGCTGACGCTATCATAGGCACAGGACGCTTGACGCTTGACGCGAATCTCACGATTCACGAGTCTGTCGTGTCTCGTGTCATGTGATTGTGTACTGTGTACACAGATTAAATATCGGACGTGGTGTCACCTCTTGACATAAAATTCTAATTTTCGCATTTGCGTTCGGTCATTTACGCCAGATGGCGCAGTAGATTGCCGACCAGGTGCGCCTATATGAGTTCCCTTCCCACCCCCTGAGTCAGACTACGCTGGAGTGCCATTAGAAGAAAACCAAAGGGTGACATAGGATAGTCATCGAGACTGGGTGAATGGGCTAGTATCCGAGCCCAAATCGACGGATTATATTAGGTCGGCGATTATTCGAAAGGAAGAAGAAGAAGAATAACCTCAGAAGCATTCCCGGCCTGTCAAGCGTAGTGTGCAGGTCGGGAGTCACAACATAAAACCATAATTTTAAATCTAATAATATTAAACCAATCACCAAATATTAAACCTACTTCCAAATGGAAAAGTAAATGTAGTGAACGTAATAGTGAAGTGATATCAGTATTTTGTGTTAAATGTTAAAATTACGTATACCACGTGCATTATGCCACCCGCTTTCCTATTCACGCCGGTAACCAGGCCGGATAGGACCGGATATCCTGTAGGAGGGCGGAAACGGAAGATATCGAAATTTCCAACACACCAAAATATATTTCAACAACATAAAGAGACAAGTAATTAATCATAAAAAATTCATCCAGGGGACTCGCCAGCATGATTTCGAGTCAGACTACGCTGGAGTCCCATTAGAAGAAAAATCAAAGGGTGACATAGGATAGTCATCAAGACTGGGTGAATGGACTAGTATCCGAGCCCAAATCGACCGACTATATTGGGTAGGCCATTAAATTGAAAGAAAGAAGAAGAATAACCTTAAAAGCGATAACATTACATTGGATGGATGGTAACATTCATTCTGAAAAGGTCTTGTAGGTTCTGTCCTGCCACGACAGACGAGAGTGTGATTGGGAAAGACCATTTCAGGATGGATGTCTTCCCTTTCCACCAAAATATCTATAATAATGTAACGAAACGGCTCGCCGCGATAAACACGCCGGGAGCTACACAAGTTCGCTGAATTGCGATACCGGGAAGGACGCGACGAAGCCGACGGCTAGTCGAGAAGCTTCGATGCGATAACAAGTTCCGCGAATTCTAAAATGATCTTCAGAACTTCGGGAATATTCCGGCAAACGTCTAGAGCCTTCTACCTGCCATAAAAAGGGAATGTCGGACCCGAGGCGACACAGTTGAAGAACCGGTGTGTAAACATTCGAGCGAGAGACCGCGCCCGTTAAAATAAATAAACATCTCCGTGTACGAATATGAATTAGGTGATTGTTAAGTTAAGTTTATAAGTGTAGTGTAAGAAATAAATTAATTAGGATAATCGCGTAGTGTTTTAGTTTTAGCAAATAGTAAAAACGTTACAATAAGTTCTGAATGATCTATCCAGACTTGTTCTGTCATAGCAAATCTCATTTAATATCATATTAGCATATCATTTAAGACTTGAATTGTTGCCCATATTGTTTTCAAAAATATGAATTTGATTTTCAAATGTTTTCCTTCATAATCAGTTTTGTCAGAATCAGAATCTTATCAATTCAATTTGATAAAATCAACGAAAAACGTCATATGAACATACTTCTGATCAAAACAGCTTCCAGAATTCATCTCATTTACATGCATATAAATCTGTTCAGCAGTTCGGAACAGTTTGCAATTTGTAGATATTGAAATCGAAACAAAATTAAATTTTCTATGTGATAGATGACTTGATAATAAATGTGCTTACTCTTCAAGAAATTCTAACGAAATTATCGGTTCTGTAATACATCTCTAAGTTAAAAAAACATTTAGATGACATGGGGATTACTGCAACAAGCTACGAATCGCGCATTCGATGGCGTTTTGGTAATTCCAATCCAGGTTGGTACTTTGGTAATCATAATGGAGGATAATCTGCCACCAGTGAAAGATGGAATAGATCAAAGCTATTCATGTGTGAGATGATACAGTAGCGAGCATTAAGTCGTAACAGTGAAAACAGTGTAGTACAAGTGAATCAACATTAGAATGTATTGAGATGTCTCACCAGTGTGACAGTTCTGAAAAATTGATTTTTTTCTTCTTTTTTTGAGCTCATGCTTTGGTACCTTATAATAGGGATTTTTAATAATGGATTTCAATCTATTTTAAAAATTTTCCGACTAATGGATGCCCTTATCGGGCCTGTTGCACATAAATGTGATAGAGATTATAATAGAATTCATGTGGCAGAGAAACGACATCAGGCGGCTTCACAAAATGGTCGGGCACTTCAGAGAAAAGCAACAGCGGTTTGGACCGGGGATAGCAGACTAACTTTAAATATAATAAATTTTGCTTCATAACAATCAAATCATTAATTGAAATGTGAATCACTTTTTTCTCAACACTAGATTTTTCAAATTTGCTGTAGCTTTAACTCGAAAACAAATTATCGGATTGACTTGAAGTTAATTCAATGGTCAATTCATTGAATGTCTTACAATGACAGAGGATCTTTTTTGATTTGATAAAAAATGTTATTCTGACATGACGATACAACCGCTATTTTTTTAGGTAACATTCAAGTCTTTTTTTCAAAAATTCGCCAATTGGTTGGATTCCAATATTTTTCCATTATTCTTCATCCTTAATTGTACAGGAAATACCTTCTAGTTTAACGAATATTTTTTAATGCTCTGACGGTGACAATCACTGCAGCAGTGGAGCAAAACTAGCGCCTAAATCGCTTGCCTTTTTTTATTTTTATTCGAAAAAAGCCTTTTATTTACCTTAATTGTACTCAAATCTATCCCCATAGTTTAACAACATTCGATACAATATTTATTTTAAAAGAACTTCCCGAAAGAAAATCGCCCAATTTTCTGGCGGGCACACTGGTGAGGCTCCTTAATGGAATCAGCTCAGGCATATATTTTCATTTTAAAGTAAAATTCGTAAAGAAGAACCTAATAGAGAACAGTTTTATAGTTCTTGTGCTGTTTTGAAAGGAGAGATGCACTGTTAAGTCATAAAAGACACTGTACGTTATACCGTTCATCTCTTGAGTTGTCAGGTCGTGCAACTCGTCATTTGTTCTGTTGTAAAATATCACTGAATTGCTCACTTTCATGCTTCCTGCATCCGGTCATAACTTTTTAGGTTGCCCATTGCATATGTCTCCACTTAAAACAGCTCTGGTTCTGAGCGAGCCGAGAACATTCCATGTTCCGATACCAAAATTATGTTCTTATTTGGTATGTATTATTATAAAAAATAAATAAACTATATAGGCGTTCCTACCGTAGGTAACTAACATGCTGTGATTATTAGTTCTAAATTAGGTTACCGTTTTAAATCTCCTTTCACATTTAATTGATTTCTATATTTTAAGTTGACTGATTTAAGTTTTGTTAATCTTACGTTTATTTTTTATCTTCTAGGACAGACATGATGGAGCTATTGAAATCGTTGAGACAATTAGGTACAAAATTTGATATTTAAAGAATATCCCACATCCTCAATATATTAAAAATCTAACTGTCCCACTTCATTTAGCTAGACATTGAAAATATAAATTGAAAACAAATTGAAGTAGTTTAGTAATTATAAAAATTGTAATTTTTGAGTATTGAAGATTTCATTATTTTTTCAGTTAGATCATTACTTTATTGGAGGTGTGATGTAATTTTATTAAAAACAGTATTAATAGCTGCACCAAATACATTTTTGTTTAGGTGGGTTTGTGAAGATTTGCCCGAATTAAAACTGCCATTAGAGAATAACATTCTGAATGATTACGATACCAGGAGCTATGAGAGTATGAAATCATTATGTGATAGATTTAACCGGGCTATAGACAGCGTGGTAGCTTTGGTATAAGTTAAGATGAAGCTTGGAATGGAACAGATAATAGTTTAATTAATTTCAGGAGAAGGGTACATCACTGCCAGCTCAGCGTCTTAATAAGTATCCATCGAGGGGCCTCCTGCGGCACATCCTCCAACAAGTGTATAATACTGCGGTGACAGACCCAGAAAAACTTAACCAATACGAACCATTCTCGCCGGAAGTTTATGGTGAAACTTCGTATGATCTTGTTTGTCAAATGATTGATCAAATTGAAATAACGTCTGATGATATATTCATTGATCTGGGATCAGGAGTCGGGCAAGTAGTACTGCAAATGGCAGCTGCGACACCTTGCAAAATTTGTTTAGGAATCGAAAGAGCTGACGTTCCAAGCCGTTATGCAGAGAGCATGAACAGAAATTTCCGTACTTGGATGCAATGGTATGGTAAAAAATATGGAGACTATAAACTGCTCAAGGGCGACTTTTTGATGGAAGAATACAGAGAAAAGATTAATCAGGCTTCGATAGTTTTCGTCAATAATTTTGCATTTGGCCCATCAGTCGATCATCAGTTAAAGGAAAGATTTGCAGATTTAAAAGATGGTGCGAGAATTGTTTCCTCAAAAAGCTTCTGTCCTTTAAACTTCAGAATTACGGATAGAAATTTGAGTGACATTGGAACCATAATGCATGTTTCTGAAATGTCACCTTTAAGAGGCTCAGTTTCTTGGACAGGCAAACCTGTATCATATTATTTACACATAATAGATCGTACGAAGCTTGAAAGATACTTCCAACGTCTGAAGAAACCTCAACTAAAGGTAACATTCTTGTTTCTATAAACAACCTATAATGAAGCAGAATTCTTTACTTTTTCTTTTTTTTTATCAATTACATTGATCCTCTTTTTTACTGTGTATTTGTCAAGATATTTTGCCCTATATGTTATTAGGGATCTAGGCAAAAGGTCCTATTAAAAGAAAATCCTGTTTGATGCGATCAAGCTTTCGGAACACTTTATTCCTTCCTCAGGATCTCTACAATGAAGTGTGATTGATGTTCAAACACTTACATAATTTATGAATGAATTTACACTCACCAGCGTGAGAAAAATTGAAACTGGTGCTTCAGGTTTGAATAATCGAGAGTCTTGATATCATATTAGACATTGTCAATGTTTTTTTTAATTATTTATTATTATTCAGGAATTTTCGGCAATAGGTAAGTGACCGTAATACTCATTGGTCATCCATGTGCTCGTTGTTTACATTTTACATCTTTACAGGTTATAGTTAAGTCATGTCAGTCAGTTTAAGCCTAGATCCCTAATAACATATCTTTGTGGTTCTAACCTGTCAAGGCAAATACGCACCAACGTTTCTGTATATATATATATATATATATATATATATATATATATATATATATATATAATTATAATTATTTAGTAGTAGTAGTAATAGTATAATTATATATATATATATATATATATTATATATATATATAAGATTCGTCTTCTTAATGCCCCCAATTAAGGCTGCTTCCCGCTATATTTAACTGTTATGCTTAACTTAGTACAGCCGTGAATAACAGGTTAATATATATATATATATATTATATCTATTATATATATATATATATATATATATATATATATATATATATATAGCAGTGAAATTAACGACGGAACAAATGTACAAGAGAAAATTCACGACTTACCCGTCTAATTACGTTAAGAAACGGTAACCACCGACACGTGTTTCTGCTTGTTAGCTTCTTCAGGGTGGTATAACCAAGTTTTGAATGACTTTGATTCCTATGTTAGGCGCAAATGTGCTTTGCTGCCCACTGTTTGCGTTCTTTTTTGAGTTGTATAATTTTTTTTCCAAGTGTCAAACATCGTCATTCAAAACTTGGTTATACCACCCTGAAGAAGCTAAAAAGCAGAAACACGTGTCGGTGGTTACCGTTTCTTAACGGAATTAGACGGGTAAGTCGTGAATTTTCTCTTTTATGTATATACATATATATATATATATATATATATATATATATATATATATATATATATATATATATATATATATATATACAGTCAACTCCGTTTATAACGTACCTCAAGGGAACTTAAAAAAAGTACGATAAATGCGAAGTACGTTAAATACATCCGGCTTCTATTTCGCGGATAATTTTAAACTTTTCCCCTACAGAGAACACTAACCGTTGTTTTTATTGGGATGGTTCGTCATGTTGGGGTGTTTCAGTTAAATTAAGGATAATAAACAAATTAGTCGTGTTCGGATCTATTCATAATTTACGCAGCAGGTACACATAACATATAACAGGTATATTTTTGGGGAAATCCGTGTTTCGCTAATCCTGTTAATTCCTTGATCCCTAACCGTCCTAACGTTTTGTGATTTGTCATGCTAACGCTGACAATTTCTTCGAAATTCGTGGTAATAACGTACTTCCTAAGAGATTTTCGTCCGTTAAATCCGACAATCCGTTAAAAGCAAGTACGGTAAATACGATGCTTATTTCTAATAAAGTAAAGGGCATGAGTTCGGGACTTCCTAAACAGTTCGCTAAATCCGATAGTCCGCTAAATGCGAGTACGTTGTAAACGAAGTTGACTGTATATATATATATATAAATATATGTATGTTTTATATGGAAACGTCCACGCAGTAACCAATTTTTATTTGGTATCATTGATCATGTCGAAAAATACCTTTGCAGCGTTTTCAAATTGCAAATATAAATTTGCAAAACGTCTACTATCCAAATATAGGTTTTCTTTTTGAACCTCTTATCGTATAAACCAAAAAGTATTTACAGTGTAAACTCTATAACGAAGAACTCTCTATACTCTATACAGTAAACAATGGTTACAATGGCTGTGTTTGGTTTATATCTGCATTGTTTAATTTTTTTCTCACTCCTTGTAACGTAAACTCCCTGTAACGTAAGAAATTACTAGGTCCCTTGAGTTTCGTTATAGAGTTTACACTGTATTACACGAATATTAATACTAAAGATTGAGAAGTCTCCTGGTTCAGTTTTTTTTTATTTTCAATTTTTAGAATGATGATGATGAAAGTAATACAAGCAGTTCAAGACATTCTAAGCCTAAGAAAGATTGCTACAAGATAATTTCTCAAGAGTCTACATCTGACTCTGATTTTGATGATACTTTTGGACCTACTACTCGTAAAGCTTGGTCAGACTTCTGCTCAATAAAAGGTAAAAGTAGCCAATCAGAAGAAGAGACATCTCCTAAGGTAAGTCAGAAAGCAATTTTTTCCAAGATGGTAAGTAAATTTTTTAATTGTTGCAGCCTAAGAAATTAAGACGTAAAATCAGTAGAAGTGTTAAACAACCAGTAATCCAAGAAAAACAACAACCAGTCAAGCTTCCTAAGCCTCGAAGGGGAAGAGTGAAAAAGAATAGGCCTAAGAAGCAAATTAAAATTAATGGATTGGATTTGTTACATAATGAAACGCTATTAAGCACATCTTCACAAGCTATTGGTAAGAAAATGCCTCCTGCGCCAGGATGTGTTGATCAACAGCTTACTGCTTTGAGCTCTGAAACAATAGTTCATACGGAATTAGATATACCAGAAGCGCCTTCTGAAACACCTTATGCACTCCAGGTTTTACTAGATATGTTTAAGAGCCATTATATGCAAATGTTGCAACAAATGAAGTGCTCAGTGTATAAAACACATGTCAAAATGCAAGTCGATGACCAAAAGGAACGGAATGAAAAACTGATAAGTCGTTGTGCTCAGTTGGAGAAACAAATCAATGTTCTTATTGACGATAGTGTAGCATTACTAAAAGCGAGAATGAACGAATTGGATATAAACGCTACATCACCTGTCGATTTACTTACAAAAGCTAAAGAAATCGTTTGTCGTCACAAAGAATTGCAAGCTAAAGCCAGCAAACTTCAAGTTCAGGTGAACAATTTGGAAGCAGAAAAGGAACAACTTATTGCTCAAAGGCAAACAGAAATCTGTGAAAAGTATTTGGGTTCGGCGGTGAGCCCAAATTTATCTCCAAACGCCGTACTGGAATATATATTAAAGGAGATATCATCTACACTTTCACATCGCAAAAAATTGCAAAATGATGTTTCAAAATTGGAAAGGGATATATTATCAATGCAAAAAGCCAACGAAGAAAGAAAGCAGATTCCTATTCTGAATAATAAACAGCAATCTGCTAAGGTTTTCAGAAAATCCAGAGAATACAGAGCTCGATCTCAGGAGTGGCCGGATGTGCCAGACATTGCGAAAATTGAAGAGCAAAATCCTGAAATTCTGGCACAAAAAATCCTAGAAACTGGAAGAAAAATTGAGGCTAGTAAGTTATCTGCAATGTCAAACAATAAAACTCAAATATACAGTAATAATACTACAAAACTGGTCCATAACCCCAAGAGTGTAGTACGCATCAATATGCCAGCTCCCCTCCCTATCACTAAAAAGCAAAAGACTTCTCATCATTACCCTCAAGCAAAAACACCAACAAACACGCCACCAGCCAATGCACCGAAACTTCAATCTCAAGACCCTCCACGTATCACCAACTTTGAAGATCGTCTAAAAAGTATTATAACATCTGTGCTGAATGAAGACCAACAGAATCGTTCAAAGCAAACTCAAGTTCCTGTTTTGCAACATTATAACACCCAGGCACCTAATAACATACCAACCTACCAACCCCAATATCCACTGAGTTACGGAGTTCATCTGTATAACTGCCAGGCACCATATGCAATACCTAAAGAGGAAAAACCAAAAAAATATCCAATTCAGAAGAATAAATATTCTTTCTGTGAAACTGTCGTGAAGCAAAGTGAAGACAGCCGTCCATACATTTCTCAGGAAGGTTTGGCGGGGATGATCGAGGAAAATCAAAAAAGCCTACAAGTTCGCTCGCAGCATCCAGAGCAACCTGATTATACTCAAGTGTCCCCAGCAAAACTTGCACTGAGAAAACACCTTTCCCAAGAAAAGCTTTCTCAGCAACAAATTCCCTATCTACCTTCCGATGGAGTTGTCGCGACTAGAACAATAGGTAAGCAAGGATAGTTTTACTTATACTAAAAATCACTTCTACACTAGACCCCTGAAATGATTACCTTAATGTTCAATGGCTACTTGAAACTGTTTTTTTTTTTTAACTAGTTGTTATCACATTTAAGTTTTAAAGGTAACTTGCACAATCTGTTCAATTACTAATTGATTTTTTTGTTTGGTTTTAGTTAAAAATTCATTTTTTATTTCAGGGGATCTTATGTCTGGAGAAATAGAAAGAACTTTGGAGATTTCAAATCAGTCTATAATAAATGCTGCCGTAGATATGAGTGACATTCAGGGAACCGCGACATTATCTTCCAAGTCCATTGTTAATATTAATTTACCCCCACGACCGGAAAGAGTGAATGTTAAAGCGCCAACTGAGCAAGTAACAAAAATGGAACCAATCCGCCAAGTTTACAGTCCAATATCTAGACCATCTTCTACAGAAGGTAACTAAATAAATTCTAAACATTTATAATGTAAGCCAATGCATGAAGTTACCACACAGTATAAAAAAATTTCTGACGAGACCTTTTTTTGGCGATATTTTACAGTTCGTTTGGAATCTATCATCAAATCAAATTCAGGTACATATCAACTGGACAAACAGTGTTTTATCTAGTTAACGGTTAATTCAATTTGAGAGAATGGCAGTCATTTTCAAAGAAGATTGTTATAATAGGAAATCTATTATAGATTTCCATTTGATTTCCTATTCTAGAATATGTTGTATAGTATAGTGTTTTATATACAAGAGTATAATTTTTGTTTGTCCAATTTAGACATATTTTGATAAGGACTGTGATGGTTTCCTACTTAGAAATTGATTTGTGATTGACAGTTTTCATGATTTTCCATCAGTTTTCTAAACAACTGTAATTATTGACATCTTCTATAAAATTAGATGTACTTTTGTGTGTTAGATTTAAATGCTCATTGCAGTAACTTATAGTGAATCTTTCCTATAAAAGGTGTATAAACCTTTATGGGTTTAAGTTCCTATCTTGAGATTTGTCATTTAAAGTTAACAATCTTTGTTTAGGATTGGAAGGATTAGCATATATGCACACTCACGGAAAAGTTGGCCCTCATACTCCACATCAATATACTCCGGTGACGCACTTAAGTCCACGTCAACAATATTCTTCGAGGGTTACAGTTCTGTATCCAACCCAGTCAAGGGCGAGTTCTGTAAATTCCAATTTTTCCAATAACGAACATTACACGCCTCTGCCCAAAGCTGACATAAAACCATATCACGAGTCGTACTTCAATGACATCAAACCATCATCTATGGAATCTGAATCAAGAAACAATTTCGTAGCGGAAGGACTAGCGGCTAGTCTCCAGGCGAGGGTCCTCGCCCCCATAAAAGAGGAGATGGAAGTGTATGAGAAGAAGCAGCCTTATGTTACAAATATTTTACCGCAGCAGGAACAAACCGGCACTATTAAAGCTGAGCATACAGAAGTGTCATTTAAACGAGAATCTCCAATCATTCACGGTCCCACCAAGCAGGGTTTGAAGAAAAATTCTGAAGGCCAAACAGGTTTTCCTATTGACGTCTCACGGGAATCGCATTCCAACTCTTCAACGCCGTTGGTGGACGAAGTTCAGGAGCGGCCGCGGCGCCGAAATGAGGAAGGTAAGTCCTGGAACGCTTACTTTATGCATGCCAGCATTGTGCCTGTTCAACTAACGAATAGTTTTGGTATAGCATAGTTTAGTAGAGCAGTTTCTATAGGTAGGATGGGAATTTTGCGTGAGATATTCTTATAAATTATTCCCAAAATCCACATCCGGTGAGACTGATGGTAATAATACCTTGTTGCCATATACAATACACAAAATACATTTTGAAACACGTTCAATGACAAAATGTCACAAAAAAGTTGTTGTATAATGATAATAATAATAGGTAAATAAATATATTTAGGTATTTGATAGTAGATTAGATTTTTTTTCTACTAATTTTTAATAAATTTGTAGAAACTCTTAACATCATATGGAGATGTAACTGTACTAAATTTTTATTTTACTAACGACAACAGCCGTCATTTGTATCGCGAGTTCTCTTAGCGTTGCCAGACATTCTCTTTTTCTTTTCCTTTCGTTAAAAGTAATAACCAAATCAGTAAACCGTGGAGAATCGTGACAGAATATGGCATAGTCGGTTAATACAGTAATGTGTTGTGGAGTGCATTGTCGGATCATTTGTTATCTCGGAGTATTATCAGTACATTGATATCAGTAAATAACATGATAAAATGAATCAATATAGGCCCAGCTTTAAACTTTCACCAGAAAGGTAAAGTCGCTTATTTTAACTCTCGGTAAACGAATAATGGTAAAAAACGTATATGCCACAATTCGCTATCGGGGGCTGCGTTTCTGTATTCTACCCGACACTGGAATAGAATTCCTTTTTCCGTTTAACACTGTAAAGGTCTATAATCTCACGCTCATTTTGTGATTGCTCTCACAAGATGACAATTTTGGATATAGAGATTTTTTTCTTATTTTCCATTGAGAATCGGTTCTTATCAATATTCTTTCATTCTATTAGTCCAAGTGGCGTATGTTTTTAGCTTGCCTTATCGCTAATTTTAGCTGAAATGCCTCCAGTGACGATAAATTAAAGTAAATTAATCTAGACTACGTAAGTGGCCATATTTTTGCTTGCCAATATGTGGATATGGCGCGGGAAAAATGGTTGAAAACTGTTGGACGGTTGAAAACAAAATAGATGACAGGCGTATCAATAATAGCAATGGATAGTAAAAATAAAATAACTTTCGATGCACCACATGACATCATATACAATGTGTTTCAAAATGATTGTCATCTAGTTGGCGTTGGATTTTCTGTGCATGTAATTTTTGATGTGCCGCGCTCTATTGATTTGAACCTATCTAATTCTGACAACAAGTGTCCTGTGATCTATGCGATTTGTGCAAGTGTCAAACTGGCAATCAGTACTGCTGGTAATTAACGACGGCCCTTTTCAGGGGCAAAACAAATACTACAAATAGACAAATACTCAGAATTCATTTACTTTTGACAGAGAAAAACCAGAAGTTAATAGTATATTATTATACTAGTTTAATAAGACGAAGTATTGTCACGCGAGGAGTGCTTTAATATAACGAGTGTGACAATATGTGTTATTAAACGAGTGTAATATACTATTTTATCTACAACGTGATCAAGAAATACTGTTTAAGTTGGCAATCCTAAATTTTACTTTAAACTGGTAGAACTGGAACTACTTCCGGTTGCTTGACAGCTGCTTCGTCGTTTAACAGTGACAGCATTGACACTTGAGCGGCGATTCAAATTTTTATTATAAAAATGGTACTATTTACATTAGAACAGGATATTTTTATTGGCATGGTTTATTTCGGAGTGCAGTTCATGACCCCATTTCTGGATGGCAATACTCCTTGGAATCCACTTTGCACCAATTAGAAGAAATGTTTCCTGAAGTTGTGTTCACTATCGACGTTTTTAAACAACACTGCATGCGCGTAGTTCAACGATATTTGAATACAGGCAATGTGAAGGAAGGAAAGCCACCTCGTAGACCCCAATGATCATAGACTACCAGGATTGCACACTTACATTTGACCAATGTTGGACAGTTTTTTGACGACACCACCGGTGCTGAAGTGCGTTTACATGTTGATCTGTGGATGACGTGATGTGGATATCGTACGTAAATATGGATTACGTAGAGTACGTACGTAAACCATACAGTTTACAATGATAAATCTTACTGTTTACTACAGTAAAATGAATAAAAATCTATATCTTCTGTCCAGCATCGGTGGTGACGTCACAGAGTTTGCCAGGCAGATTAGGTGAACTGAGCAATCCTGGTAGTCTATAATCGTTGGGTAGACCCTCCGTACTCACTGAAAATGTATACAAGACGTCAGGGCCCGACTGCAACAAAGTCCTCACAAATCGGTTAGGAAGCTTCCCCTCCAAACAGGTTTGATCCTCATCAAGAGTTCACCAATTTCCACTTATTCCTAATTCCCCGTATTTCGTTTCGTGAGTACTGGTTTATCATATGGAAGTTGTTCCACTGTGTTGAAGAGCACATTGAAATACCACCCGTACAAAATTTCCATGGTCCAATCCCTAAATCCTCCTGACCGCCCACAACGCGTCCTGTTCTGTAACTGGTTCAATCAGGTAATGAACAATGATGACATCCTGGATAAAACCTTTTTTTCTGATGAAGCCTGGTTCCATCTCAATGGCTATGTTAATTCTCAAAATTGCAAAATTTGTTCTGGTGAAAATCCACATGCTGTTAGAACAACAACATTACATCCTACTAAAGTTAAAGTTGGTGTTTAACTGGCTGTATCGCGCCAGAGAGTAATTGGTCCTGTGTTTTTTAACTTCACAGTTAATTCTGAACGATACATTCAGCACATTCTCCAGCCATTCGTTGCCCAATTAACCGTAGAGGAGCGCGAAAATGGCTACTTTCAACAAGATTCGGCTCGGGCACATACGGCTCGTGCCACAATGCAATATTTGCGGGAAGTTTTTGGCCATCGACTCATAAGTAGGGGAATCTGGCCAAGTAGGTCACCAGACCTGACACCTCTAGACTTTTGTTTCTTTGGGCACCTTAAAAACAAGGTGTTCAGTAATGTTCTGCATACACAGGAAGAACTGGAAGCTACCATTATCGAGGAAGTTGCAAATATTTCTCCGCGGATGTTAATTAATGTCTTTGAGAGCCTAAAACGGACAGTGAATTTATTTTTAGAATATAATGATGCTCAATTTGAGCAGTACCTACCTTTAATTATCGAATTTTTTTCTGGTGTGGTCTTTCAATCGTAAATAAATGCACATAACCTGAAAAATTTGTGTTTATTTAGCTGTCGCTGTCATGCAGAGTGCAGAGATTTCGGTGTAGCGTTGCAAACCCTCAGGCAAAAAAATTCTATAGGTAGGATTGCCAACTTAAACAGTATTTCTTGATCACTCTGTACTTTGCTTTATTAATTCATTAAATTTTGGCTGTTCAAGTTTTCGTATTACTCTAGGGAATTTTGCGTGGGTTGGTTACCTGACGTCACTGACATTGACGTTCGTATTTGAATTTGAAAATCTAGTAGCCCTAGGACAAATTCAATAACTACTTACTTACGTGAGCGAAATAGAAGACAAAAATGTAGATTCATGAAATTTTATAGGTTATGTTTATTGAAATACTAATAATTTAACCTTGACGTCTACACACGTCTCCGTGACAGGCTGACGTACCATCTTAACAAAACTAAAAAGTTACCAAAAGTTGTGCAATAATATGAATATTATTACACTACTTTCGGTGTAATAATGGGATCATTAGTAATGCAAAGTAGATAAAAGATATTAAGTAGGTTATTTTAAGGTTATGTGTAGCTAGTAGAAACTCCTATTTTCGCAAGGCGAGTTTTTTTATTTTACATGGGAATTCCACAGCCGACTAGATGACAATCATTTTGAAACATGTTGTATATGTAATTGGTGGTAGGGTCATATACAACTGTTGTATGAAGATTCAAATTCTGGCGCAGATTTTATATTGGCAACAATAAGCGGTGTTGCCATGATCGTCCTGGATCTGTCACATTTGCCGAACAGATAATTTTGATTACATTGGTCGTTCTTGGATTTTAACTTTATAGTTTGCGTTACATGCCATCAAAGAACCTTTTAAGTTCACCAGCTGCTTGTTAGAGAACATACTTCTTTAATGTTTGTGAATCTTCTTGGAGTTTGAAACTCTTCACATGCTTATGAATTGCCTGTGAATTGATTACTGAAATGTGGATTTATTTTCACGTGAAAAGTAAGATTAAGGTTATTTATATTTGATCTCATTGTTACTTGAAAACTTTGGCAACAATATCTGTCTCTTCATCGATAATTTGCATCAAAAGTTATTTTACTTGAACTGTATATACCTTAAATTAATAAAAGTTAGCAGGTTTCAATATTAAATAACTTAACACCATTATTATTAAGTAGTAATTTTAAAAATTGTGTTATTTACATAAACAACAGCAATATTTAGTTACAATTTATTCGTCTGCAAAAGTATTCAATTAAAATATAGACACGGCACTGGTCTCAATAAAAATACCTAATGTGGACTAGAAATTTAAAATCGATTATACTTACTTTTGGGGGGTTAACTGCATTCTCTCTTCTTTAAACTATAAGTTTTAAGCAGGTCACATTTATTAACCATTGTCTGTTATAGTCTTTACGAAACCATTGTAATAACGGGGCTGCCGAGGAGAAAGGGGAACGTAAACGAGCCGCCTCCATAGGCGCGCAGAATATTTTTTACTTCCTTAGTAAAATTTCATAGAATAATTTTACATTAATTGTAAAATAATAAAAAAAAAGTAAATAGGTAAACATAATAGAATAGTGGAATAGTGTTTACTGTTTACGAAAGTTTACTGCCCAGCAAAGACCAGCGAGGAGGTGTGAGTAACCTTTGCCAGGAAAGGATTTGGAATAGTAGTAACAATAAACAAAAATATAAATAGGACTTAGGGAGTTTAATAAAATGTATAAATAATAAAATAAATAAATATATAATGGGAAATAAAAAAAAAGGTAAGAAAATAATCCTGCAAAGAATAATTGAGTTTAAACATTAAATAATTAATCGTAATCTTTAGAAGATTCGGAGCCGGGACGAATGACAATGGGGTTAATAGATGGTAAAACGTGATATTCTTCCTCTTTTTTAATTACATGCGAAACGCAATTTTGCCAAATTTGTTTGTAAGAATCATCCCTAAAGACGTTTTCAATGTTCTCAAAAACAATGTTAGTGAAAGTAGGACTGTGGTTTGTTTTCCGCAAGCGATCCTTGACGTTAGCCCAAATTAATTCTATGGGATTAAAAATACAGTAGTAGGGAGGTAGTCGAAGAACACAATAACCTTTATCCTCAGCAAGCTTATCAACAGCATACTCCTTTTTGAAAGTACCCGATTTAACAATTGCAAGAAGGTGTTTTTTTGTACGGATGTTTGAAGCTATAGGAATATTTTTGCTGTGAAGAAATTCTATGATTAGTGATTTCCTGGAACTACTATTAGGAATTTTATTAATTTGACGAGTATGATATAAAACGTTATCAAGAACTATAACTGTATTATTAGGAATATTGGGCAGAAGTTGATCTTTAAACCACTTTTCAAACAATTCGGCATCCATATTGAGATGATAATCGGCGCAACTCTTATTGATATTCTTGGCGGAAAGAAGCAAAGCATTAGGCACAAAACCGTTTTCGTTTCCTGCATGTAAAATTACCACCCGATTTCCCCTAGAACTGGGTGTATTTAATTTACAGTTGTTGCTGTCATCAACCCAACCACGTTGAATTACTTCATGGGTGTCAAACCATGTTTCGTCTAAATATATAATGTTGCTCCCTGATTCCCGAAATGACCTAATTTGTCTCTAATAATCCTGACGCAAAGCAACAATACGAGGTGACTCCATGATGACCATTCGAGAATCTAATTTTTTGTTTAAATCCGCAACTTAACAGAATTGACCTTAAAGTGTCTAAAGATTTATATTTGTATTCCTCAAAAGACTAATTTTTAAAAATTTATAGTAAAGTGGGCACCTCGTTTCTAGCATAAAAATCGTAAACGGTTCTGCGTATAACGTCTTCAGCAGCGTCATCTAATGCTTTGAACTTCTTTTGTTTACCTAATCTATTTTAATGATGATCTACAATTCCTCGCTGAATTATTTTATAAATTGAAGAATATGGAATTAATGTCAAGTCTGAAATTTCTAAAATTAAGCCGCGAACCGATTGTTCGGAGTGTCTTTGTTGGAGGCGCTTAAACATATTTAAAATTACTGTTTGTAATTGAGGATGTAAATCCTTATTTGCAAACTCCCAAGAAGGAGACGAGGAAGAGCAAGAGGGTTGAGTAGTCACGTTTTCCACATCAACTCGCACTGTTTCTGTCGCCCATGGTCTCCAAAACGCCATTCCGATTACAATTAATCACTATTATAAATATAAAAACGAACGGCAAATTATATGATTATGAAATTACCTTAAAAACAAACAAAATACCTCTATAACCTGTCTCGGTGATGTAAACCGCGCCAACACTGGTAAAAGTCTGAAGACACGTGTTCGAGTCGTCGGAGGAGAGATCCAGTCGTCCAAAACGTTTATGAATCCACTACAGCACACGCGAGAAAAGTAAACTATTGACAATATTTAGGCGTGTGACTGCTCCGCGTGGATCTGGAGTGGGAGAATTCTACAGGACGAGTCCTTTATCAACGACCAAATCTCTTCATTTTTCGGAACTACAAAGTTTTTTTTAAAATACAAATTTCTCGACCCACTCCAAATAGCTGAATTAATGAACACAATCCACCAGATCGTTCCTAATAAAATAAATCAAATTCAGAATCAAGTCGAATAAATCGAATTAATGGAATAAATAGTGTTCAGGACTACAATACTACACATTTACATTTTATCGTTGATTGAAGAGGGTTATAGATACGACACCTTATGGACTAAACCGTACACCCTCTTTCCTTGCCGCACTCCCCTCTTACCCACAAGCTTACCGTCAGGAAAGTGTCGCCACCGCAGATTTCAGCGGTTATATATTGAACCCAGTTGAAACTAATAACTTGTATTGAGGGTGTATTGTAAAATGGGATTCTAACAAGGCGCGATATTGCCGTTTTTACCTCGATCATCTCCTCAGCTCAAAACAGGTACCTACTACAGGTAGAAAAGTGAAATAAGTAGGGTCTCCCGCCGGTTTGTACATTTATGAACGTACCGTTTCGTTGTTGTGAAGCGGTTGTATTTATGTAATTTTATGTAAAGAGCGGATAATAAGGCACGATAAAATCGTAAAATAGGCTAAATGAAAAATCAAATAGGTAAGAAAAACTTACCAAATTAGGCAATTATACTATCAAATGATGCAAAAATGAACCTTAAAAATCCGGATTATCATATAGTTTAAATAACTAAAAGGACTTATGCGGGACATTTAAACTTCAAAAATTAGCTAACTCGGACAAAAAGGCAGGCCTAAATGCCTTACTGATTGATTACAAAAAGCCTTATTTCGCATAGATAGGATAAGTATTTCAACAGGTATGGGCATTTGGGGTTTTGGAAAAAATTCAATGGGGGTATAGAATTTCTCTGAATTTATCTCAAAATTCTCGAAATAATTAAAAAATAAAAAAGGCATAACAATAATAAAATTGGATATATCAAGCCACAACCTCAAAAAATAGCTAGTTTAGGCAAAAAGGAAGGTATTTACGAGGTAAACGCCGTACTATCCGCTCTTTAGTAATTAATAAGTAAAGAGCGGATAGTTAGGCACTAAAAAATAAGGGAAAAGTCATAAAATTTAATAAAAAAGGCACAATTTATTTGCAAAAAAGGCAATTCAAATAACAAAACAAAGGTCCTGAAATGACAAAAAAGGCAACTTAAATGACTAAAAAATTTTTAATACATCCTGTTTTTCTTACAAAATACTTTCATTTTTCACAGAAAAAGGTATATATGTAATAGTAATATGAATAATATGGAATGAGAAAAAAGGCATACTCTCGTTTAAAAATTTTGTTATACGTTTAATAATAAATTAATTTAATTAATAATAGTTATAATATAAATAAAATATAAAATAAAATATAAAATAATAATATTTAATTAATAGTTAATTTAATAAATTAACTATAATTAATTACCTGAAATTTATGTAATTTAGTTATACATATATACAACTTGCATAATATATAATTGGATTTAAGTATATGAAACTTTCTTGGTTTCCCAGGATGTAATTAAATATTTTTCAGTATTTTCAGCCGAGGTTTTGTCTTTTATCTGATAAAATATCTTTGTATTGCGAAAAATCCACAAAACTTTTACCTACTGTCTTTCCCTTAACTCTAAGAAACTCAGTAATTTTTATAGTTTATACAGTCACCCACCTCAATACTCCCTAGAATTCCCAGTTCAAAACGGTATGTAATTCTCGGTGATAGTTATAGGATTAGCCGGATGTTCTTAACGGGCATATTATGAAACCGTTTGTTGAAAGGATTAAGATAGTTAATGATCAAGAGATTTCAAACTACGAAATATTGCAGAATAAGGGACACAATTTAAAAAAATGCATTTGATTTTTGGAAAAGGCACAAATTTAAAAAACACACTAAAAAGGCAAAAAAGGCAGGCAAAAGGCATTTGCTTAAATCCGCTCTTTAAATTTAATCCGTTTACCTGTTTCTTGTACCGAGATGGGAATCGTCGAAATTAACAAAGTTAAATAAATGTAGAAAAGTCCTTTTTCATCGTTTTCGCGGTTTTTCTTGGTTAAAAACGGTCCGATCATGGTATGCAAATCACCATTTTTAAGGTTTTTTCATTCTCTACAAACGTCTTTGAATAAATATGAATAATGTTAATTTCACATCTAATAATTTATTTGACTTATGTTCTATCATATTTTAAATGTTTGCTGTATTTGAAGGACGTAATAATATATTTTTTTTCTTATTCACGATTGAAAAGTTGTACTTTTCGATTGTCATTTTAGTGTGAAAAGCGCAATTTTAATGCACTTGTTTTACTTTTCGCACTAGTGCGAAAAATAAAAATAGATTCGACCTGATTCGACCAAAAGTAGCTGTCAGTTTGAGAGTTTTTTTTTACGAAACAAACCTTCATTACCTTGGTTACAAATGATTTCTAAAATAGTTGGATTGTAACTTTGAATAGTTCAGAATCTGATTTATTTCAGATATTTTTCGAAATATCTTAATTATTATTTGTGAATGAGAAAAAATCTTGTATGATACATGTGAGAAAAGTGCGTTTAAGGCACTTGTTTGAATTACAAAACTCGCTGCGCTCGTTCTGTAAGCTACATGCACTTTTCACACTTGTATCATAAATACCTATTACATAGCTGATAAAAGTGACAGAACCATAGGTTATTTTAAAATCGTTTGTTATTGAAATGAAAATATGAGCGTGTACATGGCATAACAATTTTCTTATTATCCGTTCAAGTTGTTCTTTAGGCGCTGGAGGTTTATCTGTCATTGTTAGTAATAACATGAACTTTGTTCTCTGCCAGCCCCGATCTTGTGAAGATAGTTCATTACCGAGCCAACTCTTTATCTGATAATAAACAAGATTCACACTGTATTCTGAGAAAGATGGTTTGTTCGGCATTTACTAAAATCTTTGTTACGTCGTAACAGTTTAAATAACAATTTTGTTAATTGCCTGCACTTTGAAAATTTATTTTGAATTGAATGACAAAGGCAGAGCAATACTATAGATTTAGGAACCATCGCCTCGTTTGTAAGGGACATTTCTAAGTTCCTTTTTTTCCGTTATACAATCGCAAAAATTTCGAAATGGGAGCGTTTTCCAAAAACATTTCAATCGCTAAAAAGTGTTTTTTCCTGTTTTCCTAAAAAATATTTATTTTGGTGGTTCTTTTTGCAAGGTTTTTTATTAGTACTGTTGATGTATTTACATTTTTGTGTTATTTAATATCTTTATATGTTTTGAGAACACAGACACATGTATTTTCTTAAATTAACTATTCTATGAAGTAAGCGAGTAACACTTGTACCGATGTAGTCACCATTTTGCAATAAACCAAAAAGTCGCAGTTTCAGTTCAATTATTTCAAATAAACCAACAAGTACCTAACAAATTAACACTCAATCTTAAAAATATTTCAAGAATACACTAATTTAAAAAAAATTCTATTAAGTGAAAAAGGGCTCATCAACAATTTATTAAAAACCATGGTCGTGAATGGTATTACATTTTCAAACGTCTCGTAAACGGCAAACCGTAAACCGCACCCCTAAAATCTTCCTTTTCATACGCTTTAAATATTATCGCATAAGGGTTGAGGCACGGTTGAGCGCGATACCGTGCTCCGAGCCGGGGTTCGGCAACGCTGTAGGGATCATAGAGGTAGTTTTCTACTTTCTTGGCCAATTGTCGTCCTCGAAAGTATTGCTACTCAAGTCCGAAGATTCGCTGTGCTGGTCAACAGATGGCTAGGCGATTCCCAGCACACTTTTAGTGTTAACACTTTTTCCGCACTTGTGGCTCATCTTTCACCCCTCTTCAATCAACGATTTTATATAAAATTTCATTTGAAACTTTTCCCCTTCATTTTCTCTCGAAAACGAAGGGTCCTCAGTTATTTAAGAGAAGAAAAAAACGCATTTCTTTCTATTAATTCGCATTTTGATAATATAACAAATTTTGAAACTGGCGCGCAATGAAATTTTCGCGTTCCAGCAAAAATTAGCGTTGCGGCAGTTACAGCAGGCAAAAATAATTTTTTGGCGGACCCCACCTGAACTGATTTCAAATTATTTCATTCCAAATGTGTATTTTATATGGGCTAAGCAAAATGTTCGAAATCAATTACTTAAAGGGGTGAATTCTAAAGTACATATATAATGCATATAATAACTTGAATATCTAATTTCTTAATACATATAATACATTATACTTATTGATGTATAAATAAAGGTCAAGTAAATCAAGTTTCAATGCACGTCATTGACGTCATGAGTAAAGAGACAGACAATGTTGCCCAAAGTTTTCAAATAGTAATGAGATCACCTTTAATAACCTCAAATTCACAGGCAATTCACAAATATGTTTTCATCAAAACGTTTTGTAAACCTAACAGATTCTCCGATTTTATGTAAGGGAATTTCTTTAATAAGGTCAGGTCAATAATAATAATCGATGGGACTACGTCAACGGTCTGTATTACACTGCCTTTTTCCCTGTTCAGATTCTAGAGGTTCGCCCTCGAGAATCTGAAGGTTTATATAATCTCAAGTGGGGTGTGGGGTAGATGGTCGAGTGTTAAGAGATATCATATTACACTGTCTCGCACCATGATATATTAATGTGGGAATGGATGAATGTGAAATAGAAATAATCATAACACTCGGCCATCCTGACAAAGGGGTCTGTCCTCAGACCGAAACGAAACAATCATATCAAATACACATACATAAACACCTATTTTCCCAAGGAGTACAAGAAATAATAGGAATTATTGAGTAATGATAGTCTATAGGTGGCCAGCCTAGAGACTAACAAACCAAAAAAATTAAAGGAAAAAAAAATTCCTAAAACTAAATAAGGAATAGAAATCGAGACATATACGTATAACATTACATATATGACATATATAAGGGGTAGAACATAATTCAGACATATACATATAACATAACATATATGACATATATAAGGGGTAGAACATAATCGAGACATATACATATAACATAACATATATATGACATATATGTAAGGGGTAGAACATAGAAATAAAGGTGTTCCCCAGAACTGACATAAACAATGTTTTATGATTTAAATGCTAACTATTCTATTCTAATGGGACTGTGCCCGAACCCTCGGCTCAGACAATACTAAACTGTGTTTAAACTTTAATCTGATTGTACTGTTTCCGTGTACGCCCTCACGTACAGGACTGAACTTTGTTCGAACTGTAATCTGATTATATTGTTTCCATGTACGCTCTCACGTACAGGACTGAACTGTGTGAACTGTAATCTGGTTATATTGTTTCCATGTACGCTCTCACGTACAGGACTGAACTGTGTGAACTGTAATCTGGTTATATTGTATCCATGTACGCTCTCACGTACAGGACTGAACTGTGCGAACTGTAATCTGGTTATATTGTTTCCATGTACGCTCTCACGTACAGGACTGAACTGTTTTCGGAGTACGCTCTCACGTACTGGCCTGAACTCTCTTCCGTGTACGCTCTCACGTACAGGACTGAACTTTGTAAACTGAAATCTGATTATATTGTTTCCATGTACGCTCTCACGTACAGGACTGAACTGTTTTCCGTGTACGCTCTCACGTACAGGACTGAACTGTTTTCCGAGTACGATCTCACGTACTGGACTGAACTCTTTTCCATGTACGCTCTCACGTACAGGACTGAACTGTTTTCCGAGTACGCTCTCACGTACTGGACTGAACTCTTTTCTTCATATATGGGTTCCTAAAAATAATTGAATTAGTAGCTTATAGTATAGTTTGCGAGATTACGTAGCTGTCTAATCACTAAAATGGGTGTCGAAGGACCAATAAAATGTGTAACAACGTGAAAAAGTCTGTCGGCCTATTGGGGTCTTCCTCGTTATGAAGTGTAATCCAGTTTCTGCTGTCAGTACAGTTCGCATTGATCATTACTCATTACCATCTCCCTAGGAGCCTTGTACATCTTGGTGTGTACCCATCTCACTGGAAGCCTTGTACGTCTCGATGCGTACCCATCTCCCTAGGAGCCTTGTACATCTTTCACAGGTTCTATAAAAACAAACTTTGTAAATATATCGACAATGACAAATATAAACTTTTTGCCCTCCGTACTTGTCACAAAAGGACCAACATAATCGGCATGCACCCTATGAAAGGCACTGCCACTTTTTCAATGGAATGCAGCATTCCCTGTTTTTCCCCGTCTGATGTTTATAATACTGCCATTTTAAACACTACTGCACATTTTTGTTTACTGTATACATTGCTAAATTACCCATATCATCATGGCACATTCTACATATTTACCATCTAAAGTGTTATGATTATTTCTATTTCACATTCATCCATTCCCACATTAATATATCATGGTGCGAGACAGTGTAATATGATATCTCCTAACACTCGACCATCTAACCCACACCCCACTTGAGATTATATAAACCTTCAGATTCTCGAGGGCGAACCTCTATAATCTGAACAGGGAAAAAGGCAGTGTAATACAGACCGTTGACGTAGTCCCATCGATTATTATTATTGACCTGACCTTATTAAAGAAATTCCCTTACATTTATGTAAAGTAAAAAATAAAGTTAAAATCTAGGAACGAAAAAGTAAACAAGACCCAGCTGCTCCTTGAGTGTGACCAAATCTAGGAATGGGATACAATTAGCGCACGATTTTGCCAACATAAAATAAACGCGCGAACTTGAATCTTCACATACCAGTTGTATATGTACCATCCACTACAGTTTATAAAAGGGCGGGGGTGGTTGGTCGTTCACGACTTTTAAAGCGTTATGACTCAGTTAATATAAGAAATAAGACATGTCTGATCTTGAATACGTTTATTGTGCGATTCCTTTCGAATGACACCATTCCCGTCCAGATCCATTGCAAAATTTTTCAATATGCTTATATACTTGAACGCGTTATAATTCTGTTCATATAAGATGGAAATACATGTTCCATCTCAAATATGTTTATTTTACAATACTTTCACCATTTTCCACTAGAGTTTGTTGAGGTATTGGTGCTAAGGAACCCTTAAAACCAACCAAATTGTCACAATGTAACCAAATTAAATCAAAATTTGTTCCAGTGATAAACCAATTAGTCAAAATAGTTGTGAACTGGAACGAAGTCAAATTAGAATTGATTTAAATTGTAATGAACTGAATCACTAATCACATCAATTTTAACATAAATGCGTTAAGTATATACCAAATCTAATTTGAACAAGATGAAATTAGAAGTAATTAAAAGTTCTCAGTTTCAGCTTGTTTTCCCTTCATGTTCATAGCTTTCGTTTATTTGCTCTGGATTGATTTGTTTTTAATAATTGATCTGTAAATGAAATCGCCATTGTAACTATTCTACAAGAAATCAATAGTCCGCGAGTTCATGAATTATAATTAAAATATATTTGCTTCAAAAATCCAGCTGCATTTTCAGATGAAGTTATATAACATAAAATATAACATAAATATAATATAATATACCTATGTTAAACTGAAGGTTTCATATATCTGTTTTTGTAAAAATACAAAAATCTAATGTAATAATGTGGTATCACAATTAAAGAACACAAGGGCTATTTAAATTTAATCGCTTTCATTGAGAACAGTTTCTAATTTAATAATATAATGTTTCTTGACAAGTATATTCTTACTCTGGGTAGCATTTTTACGTTAGATATAGTAATAAAAAAGATAGACTGATGTAGGAAAAGTTTAACTTTTTTATGTTGTTGAGTATGTTATATGTAACGCTTAGGGTTTTGTATTTTTCTTGTATTATAATCGTCCTGCAAAGAAATTTGTAAAAAAGAGCAACCGATTAATTTTCTATTGCTTGTGTGGTACTAAGCCACTTTCGTATATATTAGCAATATTTCGTCTTGCTTTACAGCAAAAAGTTTAGTTTTTAATTTGCACTCTAGCTGTATTGATATATTAAAGTTAAGTGCGTATATTTGGGAAAGCTAATTCAAGTTATTTAATAAAAAATAAATAAAAAATGTATATTTTTTTCAGTGTAAAGTTTTCAGTTGTTCTTTAACATCCATAAAAAAGTTAATAGTTTGATCAAGTATTTTACATTATACCTAACAATAGTATTTGGTGTTTGATATTTCCTGTATTTACTGTAGTTTGTTTGCGTTGAATAGGAGGCAACACATGCAGGCATGCACACAAAACTCACGCGCATGTATAATACCTCTACCATTCTATATTTAGAAGCTGTTTTAAACGGTGGTAAGTAGCTTTAAGGCTATTCTATTTTTCATTTATGCAAGGCTAACTCCATTAGTTGAGATGGTGATGGTTCCATAATATTGTACTGTTGTGAGATTATTATTTTTTGTTCTTTGTTTTATCTCTTGACACGTTCACTGCCGCTCATTTGAAGGTTGAACTTCAGGTATACCCTATATTTTTTTAGAAGATCATGATTATGTTTCAGAAATACCAAATACCATTGAACAAATTTAAGTCGTGTATCTTTCTTACTTAAAACACAAAGTCTATATCATATAAATACATATACACAGACACAAAGTATTCAATACACAGGAATTAAAAAAAATCTTCACAGCCTAAACATGCAAAATAAAATTTAAAATCCTTAGCACTTACAAAACAATGTTTTTAATTAAATAAAATTCAATATTTAAAAAGGCGCAAAATCCTCAGTTATAGGTATGGTTTGATTCCATCTTTTAGAATAAGACAGTCCTTGAGTATTGTCCGCCATTGTACTCATTGTTATAGTAAGCGCCAAACTAAAAACAAACCGTGAATGCAATTACTTACTGAATTCTCTTACTGTGCTTACATGCAGATCTTGCTAGCAACTGTATATGAAATATTTACCATGAAAACCACCTAGACATCTGGCTCTTGAAAGGGTTAACTTCACTTGGCTCTTGTAAAAGGTACAGGCAGCTAGCGTGTTAATGTGTGATTTGGTGGAATGTAGCTTTTATTGAAGTTGGTACTCTTCTAATAAAGAGATATTAACATTAAGACATGAGAACAGGGGAAAACACTTTTTAAATGGAAGAAGCTTCGTAACACAAGATGTCAAATTCAAAACTTTGGACTAAATATAACTGGATTTTTTTTTAGAACCTTTTAAAACCCTTTCTTCAGAATGGAAGGGCAACCGGTTTAATACAGGTAGCAGGTTTTTGTATATGTTCAAACTACAAAACTTTAAATTGCTACCCAAATCAAATGATATCTGCAAATATACTGCGTGCGATAGGATTAGTTGGAATCAAACATTTTTATTGTTTGAAAAATTATAGCATTTTTAATTAAAATATTATTTTTGAATAATATTCACGAGAAATGTTCAAATTATTTTTTAGACCAAGTTTTTGTCTTTCTCTTTTGTTATATTGTTCAGGTAGTTAGTGCTTCAATGCCATTTGCGATTTGTTGTTAGCCTGAATTTTGTTAACAAATTCTGATGAAATGCGAGTGTTTCGTCGAAAATAATTTGCAAAAATTGTGTGCACAATTGCTAAATGGGATGAAATAGTTTATTTTTCGCAGGGAAAATCGCTTCATCGCAAGCGTAGTTGGGATAGCTAGCCCGCTTAAGAACAAATTCACAAACCAGCTACCACTATTAAACTGGTTGCCCCTTCATTCTGCCGAAACGGTTTTGAATGTTCTAAAAAACTCAAAAAAAATTCAGTTATACCCTATACAAAGTTTTGAAATTGACACAGTGTAGTGTATATAAATATCCGACTTGTCTGTTTTTGTTCTAGTAAACAATTCTCCTTTCAGTTACCTATTTCCGAATTTTCTCCTCTTTATATATATATATACATATATATATATATATATATATATATATATATATATATATATATATATATTGGTTAAATCACTAAAAGCTTGGGGTTCTTCCAGTTGAGACGTTCTTGAATCTGTCGTGGTAATGTGTATTACTTCATGATGTAACAATTAGGCAAGGGTGTACTTGGTCTGCTTTAAAACCAATTAATTATATACTGAGGTTTATACACTTACATCAAATGATCCAGTTTTGAGATTAGTTTTACAACATACTTTAAAAATAAAAACTAAAACTTCCACCAGCTCTCCTTATTAAGTTTCATGTTTTTCGAGTTGATTTATAAATGCTATTAATAAATATTTCGTAAAACAATTATCTAAAGTATGGAATAACTTTTATGCAGATGCTGATGTTGCCGACGAAGAAGGAGAAGAATCGAAATGGCAAGACAGGATTTCTTCAGGGTTTGACCGTTTAGTAGCATTTGCTTCAACGGAATTGGACAAGAGGCGTCGATCAACAGAAGGTAATGAGAGTTGTAATACCTCTCCGGATTCTGGAATCGGTCATGGTCACGGTGACTTACCTCCTGCCTCCATTGCTCCCACTTTAAAGCAAACGTTAAAGCTAAATCCAAATCCCAAGCCGACGTTACTAAAAGTACCACCTAAGTCGTACTTTGAAACATCTTTGCTTTTGGATCAGAACACAGACGATTCGGGGCCTCCCAGAACGCCCTCTCCGTCATCCCCCATGACTTCGAACGGCCTTTCCATTAATTTCAGTCCTGAGATTGTTCCCATCGAGAAAAGCCCCACGAGGCTTAACCCGGCTCTTTTAAAATATCAGCGTTATCCTGAGGAAAGGAAAAAACCTGATACTCATTTTAAGAAAAAATTCTATTATCGAGAACACTGGAAACATGAGGAAAAACCTGATAAGTTTAGACCTAAGGGAAAAGATTGGGATTGGAATAAGGACAACCAAAATGATCTCCACAACAATATTAATGACGAGTGGGACCCATCTCGTGAATATAATTGGAAAAATTGACATTATTTTAAGCATAACTTTGATAATTACCATAATTTCACAGAGCAACTCTTGGATACCTTATCATATCCTTATTACTTTTAATGTCGTATTGATTGGATAGATTTCATTATGGTTATTTTAACTCGTAACGCCTGTCAGATATAAGGTGGAAATATTTGAACGAATGTATGTGCAATATTGCTTTCATTGGGTATTTCAGCGTTTTAATCATAAGTATTTTACTTGGCCAGTCCTTAAGACATTTTAATGTATTGAAGTTTTATGGGTATTTGTGAAATTCAGTACTATTACTATGTTTTAATGTTTCAATTGAAATGAGGCAAAACTGTTTTCCATCGTTTCTGTGAGCTGCATAATAAACAAAGTTTCAATACAATCTCATTACTTCGTAATTCTAGAGTATAACAAAAAAAAAGTTAAATGAAAAACCCACGTTTTTTGTAACATTTTTGACCTGTTCTTCTTTAACTTTTCGCGAATCGGCTTGTAGAGTGTTTTATATACTTTTCGCATTGTTATGCTCTATTAGCCTTTGCTGTTCTAATAATCAGTTCGATAATTTATCAAAATCAACTGTTAAAGTCTGATTTTTATTGTTGTGGACGTTTACGATCGACACATCAAATAACTCCGCCTTTTAGGCGACCCGAGGGCTGTATTACTGTTTGCGTAGGGAGTGCGACATTGCCAGTATAATGTTCTGACGGTAATCATTTGGCAGTTATAAATAGTTTGAAATTTACGTTACCGGACCGCTGATGGGCTGATGTGAGTACATTTCACAACATCGCTCGAATAACGGCCATCACACGATGCCCGTACTGACCGACAACCCAATAGCTGAACAAATGGGTGTTAACAATATCGGCATCTCTCTCTTTTTGACGGGTTGTAAAAGTCCACAGAATTAAAAATCAGAATATAGTTGTTCTGTTAGTTCTCCGTCTACTCTGATTTATATTTTTCCGATTTTGGCAAAAAATCGAGCAATGGACAGGCATCAATAACAAGATACATGCGCGATCTTTATCTGACTATCCAAATCATTGTCGCCCCAATCCGATGGACATCCCATTCCACATAAGAAATTGCTTTTTTAATTTTAATAGGATCTTTGTACGTTTAAAAAAAAATGCGTTTTAAGATTGTATTGAATTAGCATTTCCATAATGCCAATAGAATCACTTCAGAAACTGTATTATCCCTAAATCCTCACTTCGGAACATGTTTTCGTGTAGTTTCTGAGGCTTGAACAAATATAATTTCTTTTAACTGGAAACAACATGCAGGCTGGCTTTTGCGTGTTGGAAACATACCAGCCAGACTGGTCAAGTAGAATTATCAAAACTACTTTTTCACTTTAGGAAATAGTGTTTTTGTTGAATTATTACGGTTAATTCAGAATTATTTGATGATGATTAATTTATAAGTTAGGTTGGTTCCAGCAAGCAGAAAATCATGTTACAAACTAGTTGCTTACACATTTTCTCTTCCACTTTTTCGTCGACATTATTGTCAGTATATATATGGGAGGTCTGGAATAACACGTCTAGTATATATGTTTTCTGCTTGTTTGATCAAACCTATTACGTTTAATTAAATTTATGATGTAAATTATCGATTATCGCTTTCATGACTGTTCATTATACACAGACAGACTAAACTGCAATATCGATATTATTAACTTAATAGAGACATTTTCCACATATTCCATGCGAGTTAATATTTTTCGTAATATTTCGTGTGGGAATATCATATAGAATAAGAACTTTTTTTAACGTAAAAACTGCTAAACTTTTGCAAACAAATTAGTGTGACGAAATCGAGATATTTTTACGAAAAGTTTAATAACTTAGTGGTGGCCATAATGAACCACACATCATACCACACAACATGGTACCACATCCATGTGCGAATGCAATGTTACTATTAAGTTAAATACAAGTGGCCACAATGAAGCACCACACCTAGCCTGGCACAGAGCATTGCACATTGAAATCGATCTTAGTATTTTTTCGACCCTCACGCATCATACAGTGTATAAAATGGATAGGAAAAATTAATTACACATGTTTTTTCAACTGTTGACGGCATTATTGTGTGCGAAGCAGGGGCAACTACCATGCGAAGTGCAGTGCAAGGTGTGGTGTGCCGTTATGGACATACCCTCAGAAACTAAGCGTCAGATCAATAAAATTTTCAAATATTTTTTTGTTCCTCATGCACTTTTACGTCAGAGTAAGATATTCTGAAAAATCCGATCTTTCCAGGAGCTGGAGAATTGTGTGACAAGCAAAAAAACGAGTTTTTTGTCAATTACAATTTGGATTAACTTGCGAAAAATTTAATGAAAATTTCTGATGCTGTACCCATTCACGAGTTGAATATAATCCTTAAGATCAGTCGCTATCACTTTATTAGTTTAGTAGGAATTGCATCATGCATTAAAATTTTGAAAATGTAGATCGGAAAAATTCTTGATCTGATCTAATTTGTGAGAATTGTTAGCTATTTACCTTATTTGGAAAATTAGGGATTTGAACATGGCTCATTCTGAAGAAAGTTTACCCAAAAATATAAGCGATTTTATTATTGCGCTTTTAAGCGATTTAAATTGCGAAAATTGTATAGAATTAGCTAGCGAGAGCATGCGGAAGCCGAAGATGGCCACAAACCGTTGCGGCACGCGGGCTTTAGGCTGCTTCCGTCATTACATTTGTCTTGAAAATTACGAGTTATGAAGCATGTAGCGCCGACTGTAAAATAACTTTTGTGTAACTTTTTCAGAATGAGCTGTTCAGAATACTATCCAATCCCGAAAATTTGAAATCTCTGTGATGAAAACTCTTACAAGTTATTCAATTTATTTCAAAAATATTTATTCAACTCTAACTTTGAAAAGCTGAAACAAATTTTTTTTGGGCCGCCAGCAGTTTTATGCCCAACCCCCAAATTACCGTAGAATTGATAATTTTTAAGATTCGAAGTTTCAAAAAAAGTGCAATAATCTGTAGGCTAAACGCTAACAATCCTTATAAATTATATCAGATTAAGAACTTTGTTCACTGCTAAACTTGTAAAGTGACAGCGACGGCCATAATGACCATATTCAACTTGTGAAGAGGTTACAGTTTTAGTAACTTTCATATACTTTTCTGCACGTTAATCCGTTTTTTTTTTAATTGATAAATATGCGTTTTTGGCATACACACAATTTCACAACCCCCTTCCTCCTGAAAAGATCAGACATTTTGGCTTAGTTCATCCTTATGTAAAATCGTATGAGGAACAAAAAACAGTCTGAAATTTTTTGGTCCTGCACAGTTTCTGGTTGTTGCGCTCCTTCATGAAATATCTCTATTTCATCACACTTCATCAAACGTTATAATAACTAGTGTTTACATCAAAAGGAAGAAATACTCTACATGATATGTGAGATCTGTATTTGGGCTAACTCGTCTGATCGTCAATATAACTATTTGAAGTAATCATGGTATAATATAAAACGATTGCCGTCGTTGGTTAGAAAGTTAAGGATGGTACGGTTTTTAATACTCATCGCAATTTTTAACTAATGCACCCGAGGAATAGACATTTTTCATGGATTACACGAAACCACTCGGTAATCCATTAATGACTTGTAATGAGAAATTGAAAATGCATATATGTTGGCGTTTGTATGGGGCGATTTATGGAATATTACAGAAATGTTCATGATTTATGAATGTAACCGTACAGTAACTCAAAAAAAAACTATTTTATGGTTGTCATTGGATTGTTCGCAGTGATGTGACTCTTGGATCTTAAGATAATAGCTTAACATGAACGTTTCCAGCTATACCAGACGCGGCTAAATAGTAACCATACCAACGAAAAAAGAGGTTTTTTTTGTGATAACTGACATATTGCTTGTGTTTTTTTTTTTACAAAAAAAGGGGTTCACCAAGCAGTTGATATACAATCCATGAAAAATGTCAATACGCCATGTCCATAACATTTTTATTTGATTTTATGAATAGTTATAATGTGAGTTGCAATGACAATGGAGAAGTTCTTAGATTCTATTTTAAAAACGAGAAAAGTTGTCATCATCGTGTTTGTGCTGTTCCAATTGTATTTATAATCACGACTGAAAGTTGTAAATTGGAATAGTCTTGTAAAAATGTTAAACATTTAAAAGGCTTGTATTAGTGATTAAGGATGTTTGTTTCTTTGTTTGTAATACAACTTTAAAAGTAAATGTACAACTAATTTGTACGTTTTAGCCGCGAAAAAAGCTAAAATGCTACATTGACTGTAAATTTTGTGTTCAATTTATATCCACAATTAATTTAATTGGCATAATTTATTCGATTAGTGTGAAATGTACATTTGTATTCAATTTTATCACTGCCTTTAAAAGATTCATCCATTTGATCTTGTTTCTAAATTAAGTATTCTTATTTATTGTGTACAAAATTGTATTTATGTCATAATATCAATTGTAAATATATACATATTTAAACATATATATCCAATGCTAATTGGAAAATAGTACAACTTTTTGTAAATAGAATAATAGTTAATTAAAAGTAGGTAAATTAATAAATATTGTGTATTTCCTAATTAAATTTGAAAAATCGGAAAAGCTGCAGGGCATTTCTATTTAACAGTGTAACATTTTGTTGAAAATTCCACTATTTTACTTTTCATTTCATTGAAATACTGTGTAATCCATATTGTGTATGTCAGAGTATTGGGCCGAAATAATTGACTGTAGATTGTGATATACATTTTTAAATTAAATATTTTATATGGATTTCTTGACACCTAAACCTAGTCCTGTTTAGGTTTGGTTTCTAATTGTTTGGTTAATATTTTTATTTTGAGCCCTCTGTACAGTATAGCATAAGTGTCACTACATATCAACAAAGTCAAAGTTATACATATAGTTTAAATGGACTTCAAACTCTTTTAGGGGAAAAATGAAGCTATTAACATCATTTCTTAATGTCACATATGTCTGCCGTAGGTTTGAGTGTATTAGTTCCAGAATCAATGATCGAAGGTTGTCCAGCTTCTCAAAGTTGGCCATGGTAATATGAACCAGGAGAAAACACAAAGTCTTCACCAACAACTTTATTCAAATTGAGCGACCGGTTTCGACTTCATCGAAGTCATCATCAGGCTCGAAATAACCTCCCATTTGCTCGACATGTGAGACGTCGCAAATACAAAACAATTACGTCGACATAAACAGTTAAAAATTAAAATTAACACACGTCGAACAAGAACATTAGTTAAAAACATGGAGAAAGCTCTAAAGGAGATAGCTACCTCATCAATAGGTTGAAGGGTGTAGTCACCTGTCAACCTCTTGAAAGTTGTAGTCGCCTTTCAACCATGAGGTAGCTATCTCCTTTAGGGCTTCCTCTCATGTTTTTAACTAATGTTCTTGTTCGACGTGTGTTAATTTTAATTTTTAACTGTTTATGTCGACGTAATTGTTTTGTATTTGTGACGTCTCACATGTCGAGCAAATGGAGCCCTATAACACTGTTATTTCGAGCCTGATGATGACTTCGATGAAGTCGAAACCAGTCGCTCAATTTGAATAAAGTAGTTGGCGAAGACTGTGTTTTCTTCTGGTTCATAGTGGCAGAATCAATCTATAGTATACAAAAAAATCATTACATGGTCAATTGATGATTTATATGATGAGAAATCGCTGTTAGAAATACTAGAGAAAAGAGATCACTTAATCCACTGGAATGAAAACTACAGACGGTTTGTGTTAGGGAGATTTGTGGCGATAGAATATTTTTTGACTTCCTATAGCTCCGGAAAGACATTCTTTTGAATATATTTTGCTGTATTTAAAAATTGTTATTTATATTTTAAAATGTTTGGCACTTGTGTTATACGTTTAGTTTTTAGTAATTGCACATAGATTGTCTTGTTATATTCATTCTTCATTAAAAAAAAATACAAATATTTTTTTTGTTATAAGTTTAACGCGATAATCAATTAGTGTATCATTTTTGTTATTTTTACTTAAGAATATTGTGCTATGTTTCAGTTAACAGTTTTGTTTTTAAATTTTATTTGATTACATATCGTATCTTTTTTTTGTTATTTATACCTTCTTTTAGTTCATTTTTGTCTGTCGAAATTTAACCAAAGTCTGCCCTTTTACATTGACCCAATTTTTTTCACAAAAACCGAACTGAACACCAAAGTATCTGTAATATCCTTTTAATTTATTAAAGTCAAGTCACCGAGATCAAATTTATTTGAATGTGAATAAGAATAGGGGTTATAACTATATGTTATATGTAATTGAATAAGTTGGTGAATATGATGTCTCATACTGCCAGTTATTTAATAAATATTGTACGAAATTTGTTGTTTTATTCTTTTTTGTTCAGGGTCTGAACTTGTTTCGATGGGTGGTGGTGTTATCTTCTACAAGTGAAATAAAACAACTTTCAATGCACATTACTTTGAATTCTTGAAATTTTACTGTATTTATATTATAAATTTTGTATAATGTACATACACACCTTTACATGAGTTAAAAAGTTTGAAGTAGCTTTAAGAGATGCACTGATTCAACCGAGGTTGACACCAACACATAATTTACACCTTGCAATTATTTTGTTTTCATTACTAGAAACCACATCGAACAACCCGCAGTTTAAGACAAGTAGTAGTTTTTCGGAAGTCATTTTCTTTATTTATCACAAAAGTCGGGATCAGAATGACTCATGCACTTTCCTTTTTAAATAAATTTAAAATAATTCGTAACTAAAGTAGGGGATGAAGAAACAACCAATCAGAAAACTAGTAATGAGCACTGTTGTTGTATATTGTTGAGTGTTAACAGCCGTATTCATTTTCTGTTACAATCATCCTTAAAGTACCCACTTTTCTTAAAAAAACAATTTAATAGGATAGGAATTAAAGAAATTCTATAGGGTATAGAATATAAGTACCGATTTATTCCGACCGGGTCAAAACGTACTCAGAACAGATTACTTTAGGCATTATAACTAATTTTATTATTCTATACTGGTCTACAGATAATGGAAATTAAACTTTTAACATCCTGAAAATATTAAAAGCATTTTTGTAGAATGTAATTTTAATTCTAACGAAATGAGTAATTGAAGAGCAAGCAAATAATTACTGCTTCAATTACAAGGAAAGTAATTCAATTACTTTTTCAAGTAATTGTATTTAATTACGTAACGAGACTATATATAAAGTCTTGTCTTTCTCCGCATGGGGGCGGAGAAAGAAAACTCTTTTTTCTTGTGAAACGTTTCGATTATATTTCTAATCTTCAGTTACTCGAAAGTGAGGTTTTTCTCTAAAAAATCGTGGCATCTAATCAGAAATACAATTTCTTGGTTAATTGCGAATATCTGACACATTCTGACCATAAAAAATACATGTTTGGGTAATAAGGTGTAGCGTTACATAGTTTAAAATTTGAACGTTTTTGAGAAATGTTCAAATTTTTGGTTTAAACTTGACATTTTTAAAAAGAACGTTTTTAAAGTATCTGGGAAAGATCTTTAAAGCTGTGATGTTTTTCAAATTTTTTTAATTACCCCTAATACCAGAATGAATTTGGACTTTGAATTGATTTTTTTTTACAAAAACGTAAATAGGTATGGTAAATTAACAAATGCCTGTATCTTTGTTGTGTATGTCTATTTTTGCCTAAAAAGAAATTTACAATGCACCAAGTAGATTGATATAGATTTATATCCCCATAGTATGACGTCTTCTTCAATTTTGGATATGATCAGTGGATCAGTGGATGGTCAAAATTTACTCGTTTCAACGTCATACTGACTGTGGCTTCGCCGTGTATCACTGCCTTTTCCCCTGTGGCAGTTCTCAATTGCCACCTACTTGGCCTAATCTTCATCCGGTCCTTCACAACTTCCGGGCGTACAATCATCTTCGTTGTTCCCGTGTCGACAAGCATGGCGTGGGATCTCCCGTCAATGGTGCCATCGACTATCCCAAGTTGGTGGGATAACGAGGCCATACTGGCCCGGGGGTTTCCACTGCTACGGGTCGACTTCCCCCCCCCCCCCTTCTTATCGACCCGCATTAGTTTTCCTGTGCCTTTGCTAGCACCGCTGTTTTGGGCCGCCTTCTTCTTTGCTGGCAGCACCTTCATGATCTGCTGAAGGACCTTCTCCATAAGTTTTTCCGGGTCTACTTCCTCGGTAAGAGCTCGAGCACGGCTGTGACTGCGGGAAGCTTCCATTGCTGCCTCATGTTCCAATGCGATGGTGAGCGCATCCATCAACGTCTTCATTCGAGCTAGTCTCAGAGCCCTCTGCAGTTCCTGGTCACGCAGCCCGCGAACGAAGGTCTCCACTGCGAGGCACTCCATCATCTGCTCCGGTGCCGAGGGATACGCTAACCTTACTAGTCTGACTATATCCGCTTCGAACTCTTGCAGGGTCTCGTTCGATTACTGACTACGATTGGACATCTGGGATTGATAAACTTGCTCCAGATGTGTTTGGTCGAACCCAGTGGCGTAGCGACGTGGCAGCGGGCCTGTGGGCGAAAATTTTGACCGGGCCCCAAGTTAAATAATATCATAATTCATAATGGATATATGTGTGTCAGGATAACTGTTTAATTGTAGGTAGGTAGGTACAAAAAATAAGCAAAGGTCGTTTGCAAATATTTAACATTTATTTTCTCAGATTTAAAATTAAGCAAAAACAATATACCAATTCATGTAACAAAAAAAAACGGAAAATAATCTTCTTAAAATTAACATAGTATAAAAAATAATATAACAAAATAAAAACAACTAAAAAAGGCATCTTAAATATTTATATAGCACTAATAAAATATTTGTTTTCTTGCTTTTGAATGCGCAAAAGTTGGGTGCAGCGACGGGTTACTTGCATCATAATACCCTTTATCGGTTTTTAAAACTTCTAGATCCCCTGTGTCAGTACTATCAGCAGTAATATTATCTTCAAAGTTTTTACTTTCGTCAACTTGAACATTTTCACTAACACTGTCCCTAGCAGTCTCGGAGCCCAATCCTGGTTCTGGAGTACTACGTCCTTCAGGTGGAGTATCATCTTCCTCAATTTCATCTAAAATAAATAAAACTGAAACACACAATTTAAATTTTATTATCTCCACTTACTTTGATTACTACTAGAAGCCTTGGGACCAAAAAAACAGTAATTTTTGGGAGCTTCCTTCTCAAGATCTTTGCGTTTTTGAGCACCAGATTTATGTTTATAGTGTAACGTTTATTTCAAATTTATTTACACTGTCCTAAAATTATACACTACACACTACTTAATTTATCTTAACTATCCCTTAACTAATTAATTTATATCAATCTTAAATGTTAATTTATTTCACTGGTCCGTTTTTCGCCTTGTTTATTCACTCGCGGCTTCGCGTCTAATCTAATCTCTCCGACCGCAAGCCCGCTTATATACACCTCAATTGTATTCGCTATAGTTCCGGGACATTCCTTTCTCAAATAATGTTTACATAAAAACGTCCAGAAAGGTCATAAATCATTCTTTCCCTAATAAGATATTGCGGGAACGCTCGGGACGGTTTTTATTGCTCGCCGCTGCGCTTATTAAGCGTAGCGGCATTCCTTTGAGGTAAGCGGCCGTCCGATAAGAGTAAACGCGTTTCGCGCTGCTGTTTACACTTCGCGTTACAATATGTACTATAACTATTCATTCTAGATATTTTAAATCAATATGCAAGGTAGAAATTTTTAAAATTACTAGCCAAGCAAAAACAAAGTATAACTAGCACTAATCTAATGACTTTAAATTAATACTCGAATGGATTTGCTGTTTTAAATTTAAAAAAAATTCATGTCTTCGGTGTTCAGCACACGGACACGACTGACAATTCTGACCAAATAAATATTTAGACTGTAGCAATCATTCCTATAGTAAATCCACTGAGAAGAAAACTTCCATGAAACACAAATGTCGAAATTCAAAGCGCGCGACCAGCTAGCGAATAAGTACAGGGTCGCATTAAAAATGATCGCCTTGACAATAATTTATCTTTTACTAAGATTTTACTAAGGATGTTCATTTCTTTCTTTTCTGTATACATTTAAAATAATGGTTTTCTCCCCGCAGCTTGAGTATGTTCCAGGTCTCTTCTTGGGAGGCGAGCAGGGAAGGTGTCTTTCCATAATTGCAATAGATCACAGAAATATGTTTATACAAATTTATATCAAAAACCGTAATAACAATAGCGATACGATAAAATTAACCATCAACTAAAACTCCACTATCACCGTCAACGACTTACCTGAACGCTTTTAAACAGACAACCATAGATCAGACAACCAAACTTTTTAATTTTACTGAACCGACTCTGTACATCAACAATTCCTGCCAAAAGTTTTATGACTTTTCCACCAATAGCAAATGACCTGTATTAGGTGTTGCATAACTTTTCTACCTTTTCTCGTTTCGTGGGTGTTTTCTTCTCAGTGGATTTACTTTAGTAAGAATATATATAACATCAACCTAAAAACATTTTAAAAGAAATGCCGCGAAGGCGGTGGCGTTTGATTCGAATGATTCGTAGAAGGCTTCATCAACAATAAAATTACACTATCTGTTTGAGATTAATTTGGAAGCCGCACAACAAAATACCGCTATCCACATAGCCCTTATGATAATAATGCTAAATAAAAAACAATTAATTTTTTTGTTTGTGATTTTGTGATCCCGGTTCCCGGGCCCCTTTTGACGCCGGGCCCGTGTGCTTCGCACACATGGCACACTCGGTAGATACGCCACTGGTCGAACCGCATTTCCAGTCGCCTCAGCAGCTCCTTGTTATTTCCAGCTTCCTCGTTGGATGGCGTCTAAAGGACTTCCAACGCTTCTCCCACTGTTAGGGAGACAGCCTTCTCATGAGGGGACCAAGCGTTAGCCTCTGCTGTTGCCTCAAATTGCTTCCTGTAGCTGGCCCATATGGTATTTTTCCCTCAAACGTTCGGGGTGTCACTCGATTCGTAGAGACCGAGTTCCGTTGAACGGCCGCCTTTCCTTCTTCTTTCCCCTCGCCGCTACTGACCTATTCTAGTCGTTCTTCCAACTGCTTGAGCTTCTGTTCAATCACCTTACCCTGCGCCTCAATCTGGTCGGTTATTTGCGCAGTAATATCTTCCCCCTGGGCGGCGATTTGAGCAGTGATATCTTCCCTCTGAGCGGCGATTTGAACAGTAATATCTTCCCACTGGGCGGCGATTTGAGCCCTCTGGCCGGCGATTTCTCCATCTATGCATCGATTTCCTTCCTCTGAGCAGCGATTTGAACAGTAATATCTTCCATCTAGCCGGCGATTTGAGCAGTAATATCTTCCTTCTGGGCGGCGATTTCCTCCCTCTGGGCAGCGATCTGCTTCGTTATCTCGTAGTCTTCAAATTCGAAAACTTCCGGGTCCTTGCCATTTTCTTTCAAAAACGTCGTTAGTCGGTCCTAGAGTTCTTTATTCTTCCCTCCTGTTTCCAAATCTCATACCTCGAGTTCTTTTCTTAACTCCGCCACTTTTAATTCGTGTAACTTCTTCATGATCCCACTTCTGACACCAATGTCACGTTTATTCTAATTTTTTTTATTACAGTTCTTGACACTACCTCATTTATTTAGTCTATTCTTTAAGTAATCAATTTATATTATACACTTAGCGCGCTGATTTATTTGTACACTTTCGCTAGTCGGCTTATCGCACTTTTTCACTCACGGCGGCTCCTCGTTTACTCTCCTGCCACCGAACCGGCTCGTAATTTTATATCCCTAGTAATGTATTTTCGAGAACCTGCTGGATTATTCTTTCTCTAACTGGACGTTCCCGATTATTCGAGAAGAGTTTTATGATCGAAGCGGTCTACCGAATTCTCCGAAGCGGTTCCTTATGAACTGCGCCGCCTGCGTCAGATAAGAAGGAGCACGCTTCACACTGATGTTTACATTTCGCGTTACAGTATTATTGTTTTGGTGAGAAAATAATATGTGATCCTTTTTTTGGTTGGCGATTAGAAATTTTATAGTATGGTATAATATATATCGTTTGTTTTATTACTATAATAATGAAACCTGATATTTCCCAGACTACTTTATTCCACTAGTCAATCATTACAAAGATAACGTATCAGGTTCTTCATTTTACATGTCACATGGCATAAAATCTATTTAACATTCTGTATACGGACCTATTCTATTGAAATGCAGGGTCCGAAATCAACAATAGCGAAAGAGAAACAAATAGTAGTTCGTTAGTATGACAGAGAACCAGAGAAGGACGTTTTGCAACGTTGCCGGCCGGCCGGTCCGTAACCCATTCCAGATAGTCCCGTGGGAGGCTATACCGAATGATCCGGTACAGTGAGGCGATGAGTATGATGTTTCGCGAGCTAGCAACGTCGTAAAACTTCTTTGTCTGTTTAGCCAACGAGAAATATATGGCCTTTCTTTCGCTCTTATGTTTATAGCTGTTTATGTCTGTATACATAGCTGTATATTTTTTCCCTTATGGTGGACCCCCTTTATTATTAAAATAGTATATTAAAGTATGAGTGGATATTGAGCTCTTTCAAACACGAGCGAGTTTTCGAGCACGACGGCGTAGCCGGAGTGCTCGAAATGGAGCAAGTGCTTGAAAGAGCAGTTATCCACAAATACTTTACGCGATTTTTTTTTATTGGTACCTACCTTTGAAATCATAAATAGTGTAAAATTACCCAAATACCCAATATAATTAATTTGAACGACACTCGGGACGCTTCGTGCCGGTCCGTCGCACGTCGTGTCACCAATCAGGTCGCCCCGCTACGGCCAAAAACGCTCTGTAATTGGTTGATTTCGTCGTTGTTGACACGTTTCCATGGCGACTTTAAAACACGCGCGTGCGATAAAGCCCGATTTACGCACGCCAAAGCATGGTTTAAATACGTAAAAATAGTACGCAAAATAGCGTACCAATAAAAAAAAATATTTTATTTTCATATCATATAGTTCGATAAGTATTAATTTTAATTTTATTAGGTAGGTACTCTAAGCAGTTAATAGTTAGTTGCTTTGTTTGTTAGAGTTTTTATTGACATGTTGATATTGTTTGTGCACTATTATTGTTTTTGTTTTCTCTGTACATACAATACACACATAGTAAATGTATGTAATTGTATTTAGTTAATTAACAAAAAGTGTAAAAGGCGACAAATGTTTTATTATTATTATCAACCTTGAGTAAAAAATGCTTCTAATGAAGTATAGCTAATATTGGGTCAATTTCTATTACTAGTTTTCAATAAAAGTTTGATTAAAGCATCAAAAAGTGAAAAGCGAGCACTTTCCACAAATAAATTAATCGAGATCCACAACGGAATTATTCCCTCAAACGTCAAATTGAAATTTCTGGAAAGTTTTCAGAGAAGGTTAGAAAATAAATTGTGAACTTCTATGGGCTATGCGGTAAACTAGTCTTGGCCAACTTATTTTACTTAAGTCACAATAAACTTTACTGCAAGTTTATAAATTATGTTACCTTCTCGAGAATTCCTTTGAAGTTGAAATACTAAAATTTAAAACTGTTAATGTAATAGGTGGCTGTTTCAAGCTTGCATCGTGTTTGTTAAAAGTTTTAGTTAAATTAAATTTGAAACTTACTGTTTCAATTATAAGTTAGTAAAAAATGTTCTGCCAATTGTTTATGCTCAGTGGGTATTCTCTTATCAGACTCGACCAGATGATCGCATTTCTTCAGTTTTATCTGAAACCCGGCCACGAACCACACCCCTGTCACCTGTGCCAAATGCACCTGCACTTTAAAGCTTATATCCCAGAGGTTACCGCATGGCAGCAAACTCGCTACAACGTTACTGTGGCAATATTGATTCACATAAACTGCAGTATACTATTTGTTCAAACTGTGATGAGGTAAAATTCCAAGAAAACGTGTAGCTACCTTTGTCGGTATCCGACAACCGCGGGAGTATCAGCACCGTTAGAAAGTCATTGACGGCGCGGTCGTAGCACTTACCATATTAGCTTTTACGTGCATTCGACATTGACAATAATGTCGAAATTTTTAAGGCACGCCTTTGTCGCGGTATATTGTTACAGTAATTCCGATAAGAAGGGGTTTATTGGCTTAGCAAGTTCTTGGAATTCTAGCTCATCAGATATCGTACGCGCTAGTAGCTTTGTTTGGATAAACTTTACGAATCGAGGGGAGATTTCAAAATCGAACTCTGATGATTAAACAATTTATGTGAGACGCAATCGTCAGATTGGATTATGTGTACTACATCAAACATTTCGAAAGTAATTCACTTTTAAGTCTAATTCAAAACATAAAATAGGCCAATACAGATTAAATTGTGTGAACACACCAAAAGTACATCGGTATGTATAAGGACAATTATGATTCTGATTCTGAACAAAACAAACTTACTCGCTAAAAGTATAAAACCAATAGATAACGTTTTGATGGTTACTGTTTAACTTGGATCGTATCCAGGATAGGTACACAGTAGGTCAAATTCAAATTGTCAAATTGGGCGACAGAGTAAAAATCGAATTGAGAGATCAGCACAAAAATATCCTTTTAAATATTCCGACGAAAGAAAACTGCGCTGAAACGAGACAGAAACTATTCTCCTTATACGACGGAAGTCCCGACAAATACTTCTAATGAGGCATCGTCGAATGCTGAAACACCCTCAATTGACACAATGACACATCATACGACCTCCCGAGATGCTGCCATCGGCTATGAGGACGAGAAACTGGGTGAGCTGCAGTCACTGCTAAACGTGACTATTCAGTTAATAAAAACTAAGCGTACGGTGCCACTTGAGGTGACGAACAATGTCAAAGAGGCTCTAATGCTGCTTTGCGAGTCACTTTCTCGTCGGAAAAACTGGAAAGACGCTCAGAGTAAGCTTATCTCCGTTGAAGCAGAAGAACGCGAAGCACTGAGGAACGAGATTGCTAGGCGGGACAGTCTTTTGACGTCAGCACAACGACGGCAGCAAACTTCACCCTCAAGATTTTCAAAAAAACTACCACCTACTAGCCCCCATTTAGGCCTGGAGGAGGACGTCACAAACAATGAAAACGGCTCTAATAATAAAGAGGGCACTTTCTCAATGATTACCGCGAGGGGAAAGCGACAACACACCGAAGGGCACAAAGAAGTCATTCCAGTAGGTCAACTTACGGCTCCCGATGCCACTACACAATTTTACAAGACAGAGAGTACAAAGGTTCCAGCCAAACGACACGACGCGGTCCTTATCAAGCCTGTAGAAGGTAAAACTTACGCAGAACTACTAAAGAGCATTAAAGAAAAGGTCGATCCTAACAAATACGACACGGGTATAAAAACGATCCGTGAAACGAAAGACGGCGACATATTGCTACTACTCGAACGGGAGACAGGAGGCAGCGAGTCTTTCACTAATGCTCTGAAAATGGCGGTTGGCGTAGAAGGGACCGTTAAAGACATAATACCGACAGTTACTCTCGAAATTCGCGACATTGACAGCACCTCTACTGAAGTAGACATACGTGATAGACCAAGAGCTGGGGACGAGATTTCAACATCATCAGTAATATGGAATTCGTAAACAGGAATAAACTCTATTACCATCAGTTATTGAAGTTCCGAGCAGGCGGACAGCTTACTTGTTGCGGAGGGTAGTTATAAGGGGTGAAAGTGATTAATTTTTAGGGGAAATTTCGGCATCGATAATAAGCTTAAAAATGCATGTAATGATAGGTCTTACCATACCTAAACGAAATTCCAAGCGGCGGACACATAAGTAGGTGCAAAGGGGGCGGCGGACAAGGGTGAAGAGGGTGAAAACGCGGAGAGCTAGAGCCGAAATTTCGACGTCATCGTCATCAATAATTTGGAATTCGTAAACAGGAATAAACTCTATTACCATCAGTTATTAAAGTTCCGAGCAGGCGGACAGCTTACTTGTTGCGGAGGGTAGTTATAAGGGGTGAAATTGGGTAATTTTTCAGGGAAATTTCGGCATCGACAATAAGCTTAAAAATGTATCTAATGATAGGTCCTACCATACCAAAACGGAATTCCAAGCGGCGCACATATGAGTAGGTGCAAAGGGGGCGGCGGACATGGGTAAACGGGGTGAAAACGCGGAGAGCTAGAGTCTAAATTTCAACGTCATCGTCATCAGTAACATGGAATTCGTAAACAGGAATAAACTCTATTACCATCAGTTATTAAAGTTCCGAGCAGGCGGACAGATTACTTGGGGCTAAGGATAAGGGGTGAAATTTGATAATTTTTCTGGAAAATTTCTGCATTGATAATACGCTTGAAAATTTTTGTAATAATAGGTTTTACCATAACTAAACGGAAATCTGTGCGGCGGACACATGAGCGGGTGCAAAGGGGGTGGCGGACATGGGTGACGGGGGAGAAAAGGCTCGGAATTTCGTTTTTTTTTTGTACGATCTATCATTACATACATTATCAAGCGTATTATCGATGCCGAAATTTCCCCGACCAACTAACCATTTTCATACTTTATAACTACCCTCCGCCCCAAGTAATCAGTCCGCCTGCTCGGAACTTTAATAACTGATGGTAATAGAGTTTATTCCTGTTTACGAATTCCACATTACTAATGACGTTGAAATTTCGTGCCTACCTCTCCGCCTTTTCACCCCCTTCACCCTTGTCCGCCGCCCTCTTTGCACCCACTCACGTGTCCGCCGCTCAGAATTTCGTTAAGTTATGGTACGACCTGTCATTAGATACATTTTCAAGCGTATTATGGATGCCGACATTTTTCCAACCACTTTCACCCCTTATAACTACCCTCCGCCACAAGTAAGCTGTCCGCCTGCTCGGAACTTTAATAACTGATGGTAATAGAGTTTATTACTGTTTACGAATTCCATATTACTGATGACAATGACGTTGAAATTTCGGCTCTAGCTCTCCGCGTTTTCACCCCCTTTGCCCTTGTCCGCCACCCCCTTCCCACCTACTTACTTGTCCGCCGCTTGGAATTTCGTTTAGGTATGGTAAGACCTATCATTTCATACATTTTTAAGCTTATTATCGATACCGAAATTTCCCCTAAAAGTTAATCATTTTCACCCCTTATAACTACCCTCCGCAACAAGTAAGCTGTCCGCCTGCTCGGAACTTCAATAACTGATGGTAATAGAATTTATTCCTGTTTACGAATTCCATATTACTGACGATATTGAAATCTCGTCCCCAGCTCTTGGTCTATAAAGATGCATTCATCTCCCCAAAGAATATGCCTTAGGAAGTCATCATTTTCACAAATTTAATTCAAGACAGTATTTCAGTTGCGTTTTTCTTTCCATATAAGAGTTAAGATAGTTTGGATGATTTCCTCGTAAAACTAAAGGGGGTTTGGTATAATACTTGGAACATTTCATGTTGTTTCTAATTGCCAGGTGCTGATGGACGGTCAACGCGAGTTGTAAACAGCAGTGCGAGACATGTTTACTTTTGTCAGACCCACGTCGGCGTCTCTCAAAGGACGCTTAATTTAATTCCATAAAAAAAAGACAGCTCCATGAATACTCCCGGATTATTATTTAAGGAAAGTAATTTATGACGTGGTGGACATTTTCTACGTAAACATTATTAAAAGAACAATCGAGTACTTTGTGGAAACATCCAGCAAATTCGGGAAAACATTGTTTTCCCATTGTGGGACTTGTTCAGCGTACATGAAGAATACTCGTTGGCCCATTGTGTGTCCGCTGACCTCGTAATGTCACGAGGTATCGCCACAGTTTTCAAGAAAAAGTACGGGCGCTTGGAACAACTCAGAGCGCAACTCCCGGAAATTGGCAAGGTTCTGGAACTACGTGACCACGAAAGACACATCTTTTATCTGGTTACGAAGGAGATCGGCTCCCATAAACCATGTTATCACGATGTATGGCGAACATTGCATAGGCTACGAGACCGATTGCTGGAGCTCGACATCAGGAACCTAGCTGTCCCCAAGTTAGGTGCTGGACGAGATCAGCTGGACTGGAGGGTTGTCCGGAATATGCTGGAAGTAGTGCTGAAGGATACCGGAGTGGAAGTTTTAGTCTGCTGTTTTGGGCCTGCACCATGTCGACTCGGGAAGACGGTCCCCTGTTATTTTGACGCCACGTCCCGCTGTAAGCGGGGGGCTAACTGCATATTCCTGCATGGGGCTACCAGGGATACGTTCCGGGAAGAAACGTCTCTAAGGCGGGGGCAGTGTAACGCGAGTTGTAAACAGCAGTGCGAGACGTGTTTACTTTTGTCGGACCCACGTCGGCGTCTCTCAAAGGACGCTTAATTGAATTCCATAAAAAAAAAGGCAGCTCCATGAATACTCCCGGATTATTATTTAAGGAAAGTAATTTATGACGTGGTGGACATTTTCTACGTAAACATTATTAAAAGAACAATCGAGTACTTTGTGGAAACATCCAGCAAATTCGGGAAAACTTTATGGGGGCTATATAAGTACGCGGCGGACGAGAGAAGGGGATTAGTAGACGTGAGCGCGAGAGTAAAAAGTAAATAGCGAGAGCGTTTAAAGTGAAATAAATTAGATTACCGGAAAGTTGCTCGCCGGCAATTGCTCGCCGACAATTGCTCACCGACAGTTGCTCGCCGGGAAAATTGCTCGCCACCCAATTGTTCGCCTCATAATTGCTCGCCTTCAGATAATATTCCTCATATTATTGTTAGTCATAGTTAAGCATTATTATCAGAAAATGGTATGAATTTAAAGAAATTTAATACACAATTGTTAGTCCCATCAACCCTTAATAAACCCAACTTTCCAACCTTAAAGGCTCCAACGTAATCCTCAAATATTTATCGTTAAAAGCGTTTAAATGTCACTCGTTAACAGTAAATGCCTAAAGTTAAGTAATAATGGTTACCAATTTTCGGAATTTTAACAGATACTTACTTGGACTTATGGCATACCTGACTAATCCGAAAAGGATAAGCGTTAAAAGCAATCGTTAAGTATTAATGGTAAAGCCTTTACACAGAAATACTTATATATCACACAACATTTAGTGTCTTTTCTCGTCAGTATGTGTTCAGTTCGGACACCGGTTCAGTTATCTCTGTGAAAGGAACGGAAAAATAATGGCGGTAACATTTGTGAATAGTGAAAAAGGAAAACGGAAGTTGGTGGATCAAGGACACATGTTCATTAAAGATAAAGAAAATGACGAGAAGGTGTTTTGGAAGTGTGATCAGTGCAAGCAACTTAAGTGCCGTGCTCGTCTCCACACTATTCAAGATGAAATAGTTCTACGTCTGAATCAGCACAATCACGTTGGTAATGCAGCGAGGTGTGAAGTCGCGGCAGCCATTAGTGAAGCAAAATGTAGAGCAGAAAATACCCAAGATGGAACACATCGCATCGTCGCTGAGTTGTACACCAATTTGCCCCAAGCTGCTGCAGGACAGATGCCACGAATCGAATCCATCAAGAGAACGGTACGAAATGTTAGGAATAGGAAGGAGTGTGTACCACCAACACCTAAAACACTTTCGGAACTTCAAATACCCGAACTGTACCAAAAAACATTTGACAGTGAGCAGTTTTTATTGTTTGACAATGGTGACAATAATAATAGGCTATTAATTTTTTCCACAAAAAAAAATTTGACTTGTTTGGCTCGAACAGAACACTGGTTCGCAAATGGAACGTTTAAGACTGTGCCGTCATTATTTATACAGTTATATACGATACATGCAATCATAAATGATAAAAGTATCCCAATAGTGTTTGCGCTATTAGCCAACAAAAGGGAAGAAACATATGTAAAATTATTTAGCGAGCTGAAACGTTTGGAACCCAATTTAACACCAAAATCAATTATGACAGATTTTGAGCAAGCGGCGATCAATGGTTTTAGAACTGTGTTTCCAAACACCAAACACGTCTCTTTGAGCTTGTTTCTTTCATTTTACGCAGTGTTTTTACCGTTGTATTCAACAAAATGGTTTACAAATGCGGTACCAGGAAGATAGTGATTTTTCACTTAAATTGCGAATGATACCGGCTTTGGCTTTTATTCCTGTTGAAAATGTAGTACGTAGTTTTGAAGACCTATGCGATCAAATTGATTTTGAAGATTTTTACATCCAGTATTAGATTATTTTGAGGATACCTGGATCGGTAGGCCCAATCGACGTAGTCGTCGTAATCCTCGATTTCCCTTGGAACTTTGGAACTGTTAAAATACTGTTCAAAATGGGTTACCAAAAACCAATAACTTTTGTGAAGGTTGGCATCGAGCTTTTAGTGAATCAATTGGTGCACATCATACAGTAATATGAAAGTTTATTACCGCATTAAAAACAGAACAAAGTTCCAATTGTGGAAAAATTGAACAATACATAGGTGGTGCTAATCCCGAGGTTGCACGTAAGAAATATCGTGATTGCGCACAACGGATAGAAAACATTGTAAATGACTATGCAAATCGAACATTAGTGGAATATTTGCGTGGCATAGCTCACAACTACAACTTTTAAATTTTTGATTTATTAGCAAGTATTTTCATATTGTCAAGAACGTTTTGATTTATATTTGTACATATATGTTTTGTATCTGTTTCAGATTTTCTACATTATTTTGATGTATTTGAACTATCTTTAATAATATGTATTTTCGTTAATGGGGTTTATACAATTTTCAATTATCTAGATTTTATGTATCGAAACATGAGTGAATTTGTACCTAATCGTTAAATTTTTGTGTTCAATTGTTTGTTAAATTGTGTTTGTGTTAAATTTATTTATGTAGCAATGGTTTATTTTCTGAAGATGACAAATAAATGATTAAACATTGATTGATATTTTTTTTTGAAAAATAAGTGCCCTTTGGTCTAGTTGTTAATATTACCTGAATATAAATTTACCGGATGGCGAGCAACTGAGTGGCGAGTAAATGTGTGGCGAGCAATTTTCCCGGCGAGCAAATGTGGGCGAGCAATTGTCGGCGAGAAATTGTCGGCGAGCAACTTTCCGCACACGAATTGGAAGAACGAGAACTCGAAACGACAGGGTCGAAAACAGTGCTGTAGAAACGTCTGGAAGAATATTTAACCGACAATGGAGACGACCCTGAAACTTTCGGTTTCGAGGAAGAAGGTGAGCTCATCCTTAACAAAATGGAAAAACTCCATGGCGCATTAGACAACAAAATGGAAAAAACGGCGAGTTGGATAACCAAACAAAGGAGATGAAAGAACTTCATGGCGACTTGGACAATAAAATGGAAAAACTCCACGACGAGCTGGACAGCAACATGGAAAAACTCCACGGTGAGCTGGATAACAACAGAAAAGAACTCCACGACGAAATGGGAAAACTCCATGACGAGTTGGACACAAACTAGGAAAACTCCACGGTGAGTTGGACGACAAATTGGAAGAACTCCACGGAGAACTGGATAGTAGAATTGGAATTCTGGACAACGCACTTCAGACTGAGAAAGTCCAACGAATGGACCTGGAGAACTAACCACGAGAATTGGGGGAACGTTTACAGTCAATACATTTCCAACCCAGTAGGCCAAACATATCGAGTCCAGCTAATCCGTTCAACGACTCGGAGGAGGTAACCAGGATCGAGGCAGTCCCTACTGCGAGCCATCGAGTGAAGCCGCCAACCTTCGACGGGGAAATACCCTGGGGGAACTACCTCCGGCAGTTCGAGGCAGCGGCGAAGGCCAACAACTGGTCGCCAAGGGACAAGGCAGTGGCTCTGACGGTTGCCCTCCGAGGAAACGCCCTCGCCGTGCTGCAGACTGTTCCAGATGGGGAGCTGGACAACTTCGAACTACTCGTCCAAAGGCTGGAGAGGCGGTACGGGCACGCACACCTGGGGCAGGTCTACCAATCCCGAATGAAGAACCGACGACAAAAGCAGGGAGAGAGCCTTCAGGAGTTCGAAGCCGACATCGCGAAAGTAGTCAGATTCGAATACCCGGAAGCGGCGGAGACCATGACGGAGAGTCTCGCGGTCTCCGCCTTCATCGACGGCTTGAGGGTTGTGGAGATGCAGCGGGCGGTACGGCTGTCACGTCCCAAGAGCACATTGGATGCCCTCTCGATGGCCCTGGAATACCAGGCTGCGACGGAGGCGTTAAGGAGCTGTGGCCGCTTTCGGGCGGTGGTCGGGGACGACGCATGCGTGCAAGCCAGGCGGAAGGAGGACGCTCTGGAGCAGGTTGTCCTCAACGCCCTCAAGGGACTGCTGAAGGGAGACAGAAGGGAACCGGCGAAATGCTGGGGGTGTGGAGAGGTTGGCCATATCCGAAGGGAATGCAAGCGCCCTAGGGTGGAGAAACCAACAACGGCCCAGACGTCGGAAAACTAAAGCGGGTCGGCTCCAAGGGGGCAGCTCCGACCCGATACCCGTTCCAAGACCCCCTCATCAAAATAGCTACCCTGAGAGGTGAAGGTGGCAGCCTGTAAGTGGATGGCGAAATTTACGGCAGGAAGCACACTCTACTGATCGACACCGGGGCATCCAAGACGATCCTGAAGCCAGGCCTGCTGAACACGCGAGGGAAGGGAGTGATGGAGTCCAGGTGGAGGGTGCGAACGGCTACGGGCGAAGCTGCCGCCGTCCACGGAGAAATAGACGTCGAGATCAAGATCGGCACTGCACGATTCTCACCACACCGAGTCCTGATCGCCGACATAGAAGAGGACGCCATCTTGGGAATGGACATCATGAAGACCCACGGTTTCGCACTCAATTTGAAACGACAATTAATGCAGGTCGGCCCAGAGGAAATATTCCTGCACACCAAGGGTGAAACGGTCCATCAGATAAAGCTGACAGAAGACACGATCCTGCCGGGTAGGAGCGAATCGATAATGGTGACCCGACTTAAAGGCGTCACCGGAAAAGGAATCCTGCCATAGTGGAACCTTGGAACCACGACGTGGAGGTGGGCCGAGGCGTTCTAGTAGGAAAGACCTTGGTAACGCTGGGTGATGAAATTCCAGTCCGGCTCATTAACATCAATGACTACCCAGTTACCATCCGCAAGGGGACCAAAGTGGGAACCTGCTCACCAGTGACGCCACTGATCCACCAGGTGACGGGAAGCGCTGGCTGCCAAGCCGCGAAAGTGGAGAAAGCTCTAGTGGATGCCTGCGATTCTTTCGCTGGATCCGAGAAGAAGAGGCTTATTGAGCTACTACGGCGATACCAATCGATTTCGTGTCTGACAAGGGACCTTCTGGGAGAACGAGTATTGTTAGACACCAGATCGATACGGGAGACGCGAGACCAATCCGTCAGTCAGCAAGGAGGTTGCCGCAGGCGAAGCGGAAGGTAGCGGAAAAGATCATCCACGACATGGAGAAAGAGGGAGTCATCGAGCCATCTAGCAGTCCTTGGGCATCTCCTGTAGTCTTGGTAAAGAAGAAGGATGGAGACACCAGGTTCTGCGTAGATTATCGTCTACTAAACAACGTGACTACTACTGGCAGGTAGAAATGGACCCTGCAGACAAGGAGAAGACGGCTTTCACAGTAGGATCTGGACTGTGGCAATTCACGGTTATGCCATTCGGGTTGTGTAATGCGCCTGCTACTTTCGAGAGGCTCATGGAGAACATACTCAGAGGGCTCTCCTGGAAACGTGCCTCGTGTACCTGGATGACATAATCGTCGTAGGGAGGACGTTTGACGAACACCTGTCAAACTTGGAGGAAGTCTTCAAGAGACTCCAAATGGCTAACCTGACGCTCAACCCAAAGAAATGCCATCTGTTAAGAACGAGGGTACACTATCTGGGTCACGTGGTCAGCAGTAACGGCGTCGAGGTGGACCCTGAAAAAGTGCGAGCAGTCCAAGAATGGCCAATACCGAAGGACAAGCATCAGTTGCGGAGTTTCCTGGGGCTTTGCACTTACTATCGTCGTTATGTCCGAATGTTTTCTGACATCGCAAAGCCGCTGACACGACTAACTGAGGGGAAACGAACCTTCCTTTGGGATGAAGAATGCCAAACCGCCTTCGACTACCTGAAAAGACGCTTGACAACAGCCCCTGTCCTCGGGTTCCCGACTCAAGAGGGACGCTTCATCTTGGATACAGATGCAAGCAACGACGGAATCGGAGGGGTTTTGTCACAACTGCAAGATGGGCAAGAGCGGGTGGTTGGCTATTTCTGTAAAGTCGAAGCCCGAGAGGAACTACTGTGTCACCAGAAGGGAGCTGTTAGCCTCCGTGAAGTCAGTAGAATATTTCTACAAGTTCCTATATGGGAGGAAGTTCTTGTTGAGAACGGATCACGCGGCGATCAGATGGCTCCTGCGATTCAAGAACCCGGAAGTCCAGGTAGCTCGATGGATTGAGCGTCTTCAGGAATACGACTTCGACATCGAACATAGAGCAGGAACCAGCCACCGTAATGCTGTCGCTCTTTCATGAAGACCGTGTCCGGAGGGATGTTCCCACTGCAGTCGTGCAGAGGTAAAGGAGGCTTCTACTTGCCGCACGACGGTCACCGACGAGGACTGGTCACCAGACGGGCTGCGGCGAGCGCAGGAAGGCGACCCTAAACTCCAACGGATCCTGAGCTAGAAAGAAGAAGGACGTCGGCCGGAATGGCAGGAAGTGGCCCCATCCTCTAGGACCCTGAGATCGTACTGGGCACAGTGGGACTCCCTGGTGATACAGGATGGACTGCTCAAGAGGGTGCTGAAATCCGATAATGGCGCAGAAAGACGATTCCAACTCATCGTGCCCAAGATCAAGGTGGCGGAGGTGCTACGTTACCTCCATGACGGAACCTCAAGAGGCCACCTGGGAGTAAAGAAGACCCTGCCGAAAGTGCGCGAGCGTTTCTATTGGATGGGCTGCTCTGAGGCTGTTCGTGAATGGTGCAGGAAATGTACAGTTTGCTCAGCCAGCAATGGACCGCACCGCAAGCCGAAAGCCCCGATGAGACAGTACAATGTGGGAAGTCCTTTCGAGAGGATCGCCCTAGACATTACTGGGCCATTCCCTGAAACCGATTGCGGCAACAAATACATCCTGGTGGCGATGGACTACTTCACGAAATGGGTAGAGGCCTACGCGATTCCCAACCAAGCAGCAACAACTGTCGCCGATGTCGTGGTGAAGAAGTTAGTGAGCCGCTTCGGAGTCCCGTTGGAATTGCATTCCGACCAGGGGCGTAAATTCGAGAGCGAGCTGTTCCAGGGAGTTTGCGAAAAATTGGGAATTCGCAAAACTAGAACGACGGCGCTGCACCCTCAGTCTGACGGAATGGTGGAGAGGATGAACCGCACCATGGGCAAGTACCTCTCGAAGGTAGTGTCTCAACACCAACGAGACTGGGATCAACACCTCCCCTTTTTCCTGATGGCCTACCGTTCTGCCATCAACGAGTCCACCGGCCAAACACCAGCAATTGTACTGTTCGGGCGAGAGATGAGGCTTCCCTGCGATCTGAGCTTCGGTTGCGAACCGGGAGAAGATCTGGCTGGGGAAGACTACGTCACCGAGCTGCGCAGAAAGATGGACCAGGTTCACGAGATGGTACGGACGAATCTCCAAGTCGCCAGCGACCGCATGAAGGATCACTATGACGTTCGGGCGGACAGCGGCATATATGAAGAAGGAGACCTGGTGTGGCTGTACAACCCACAAAGAAGACGAGGGTTATCACCGAAGCTTCAGAAAGCTTGGGAAGGGCCATATACAGTGAAGACAAAAATAAATGACGTCATCTACCGAATCAGCAAAGTTCCGAATGGGAAGCCCAGGGTCGTGCATTACAACGGATTAGCGCCTTTCGAGGGAGACCACGACCAAGATCAACAGGTGCGCCAACTACGGCCCCAAGAGGATGAGCCCTCCTTTGAAGAGTTTATGGCTGCGTATGGTGGGACCGGAAAGGCCCGATTCGGTGTGACCAGGGAAGAACAACGGGATCTCTTCGGAACACCGGCTGAATATGCGTTGACTCATTGCGTGGCCCAGGACCTGCGGATGTCCCGGGGAATTGCCGCGGAGTTTCGGACGAGGTTCGGCATATCCTCCGGAATAGACCACTCTCGAAGTTTCTTCCTTGATCCGAGTGTAATTCCATGGGTACTCCAAACCGGCAGATCATCTCCTTCACGAGCACATCGGCCACTGTCTCTGCCTCCTGATTAGGGAGAGCGTACGCTTCGACCCACTTCGTAAAATAATCCATTACGATCAGGATGTATTTATTCCCCTTTTCGGTCTCAGGGAAGGGTCCTGCTATATCAAGAGCGATCCGTTCGAAGGGGCTTATATTGTTTCATGGGAGCTTTCGGTCGTCTTTGTGGCCCATTACTTGCGAAGCATGTAGTACATTTCTTGCACCAGTCCTTCACGTCGTCTGAACAATTGATCCAGTAGAATCGCTCCCGTACCTTCTGCAGGGTTTTCTTTATCCCTAAATGTCCACCAGACGGTTCGTCGTGAAGGTGCCGCAAGACCTCCGGGATTTTACTGGAGGGTATTACCACTTGCCGTCATTCCTCCGTTCCGTCATGGCTCTCCAGTACACGTTTTAGTAGTCCATCCTCAACTACTAACGAGTACCACTGTGCCCAATAGCTCTTAAGTTTTGGCGAGCCAGGTGATACCTTTTGCCACTCCGGACGCTGTCCTCCCTCTTTCCATGCCAGGATTTCTTTCAGAACCGGGTCTTTCTCTTGTTCCTGTCGTAACGAGGATGGTGTCCATTCCTCGGCGAACACGGTAGTTCGGTAAACTTTCTCGGACTTTTCCTCGGCTCTATGACAATGAGGACACTCATCAGGGCATGGTCTTCTCGAGAGTGCGTCTGCGTTTCCATGACTCTGTCCGGGCCGATGTTCTATAACAAAATTATACTCCTGAAGCCTCTCGATCCAGCGAGCTATCTGTCCTTCGGGATTCTTGAATTGGAGGGGCCATTTAAGGGCAGCGTGATCGGTCCGGATCAGGAATCTCCTTTCACACAAGTATTTATGGAAGTGTTCGATGGACTTGACGATGGCCAATAATTCACGCCGGGTGACGCAGTAATTCCTCTCTGGTTTGGAGAGTACCTTACTAAAGTATCCAAGGACACGTTCTTGTCCCTCCTGACGCTGCGACAGAACACTTCCAATTCCCACATTACTCGCGTCGGTGTCCAGGATGAACTGTCCTTCTGGCAGAGGAAAACTCAGCACTGGGGCACTGGTCAACTTCTTCTTCAGCTCTTTGAAGGCAGACTGGCATTCCTCATCCCAACAGGAGTTTCGTCCTTCTTCTGTGAGCCTCGTCAACGGCTTGGCGACGTCGGAAAACATCCGGAAATAGCGTCGGTAGTACGTGCAGAGTCCCAGAAAACTCCTCAACTGATGTTTATCTGTCGGTATTGCCCACTCCTTCACCGCACTTATCTTGTCCAGATCAGCGGCGACGCCCTCTCTGCTTACTACGTGCCCTAAGTAAGAGACCTTCCTTCTGAAGAGCTGACATTTCTTAGGGTTCAGTTTCAGCCCCGCACCTCGCAGTCTCTGGAAAACGTCCTCTAAGTTTTTCAGATGTCCTTCGAAGGTCTTGCCCATCACGATGATATCGTCCAAATAGACTAGGCACGTTTTCCACGTCAAACCTATTAGCACGCTCTCCATCAGCCTCTCGAACGTCGCTGGGGCATTACAAAGTCCGAATGGCATGACTGTAAAATGCCACAGGCCGTTACCGAAGGTGAATGCCATCTTTTCCTTGTCGGCAGGGTCCATTCCGTCTTGCCATTAGCCACTTTTTAGATCGAGGGTCGAAAATATTGTGGATCCAGCAAGGGTATCGAGGGTGTCGTCGATACGTGGTAGCGGGTAGCTGTCCTTTTTGGTAACACGGTTCACCTGGCGGTAGTCTACGCAGACTCGAGTGGTCCCATCCTTTTTCTTCACCAGTACTACCGGCGAGGCCCATGGACTGCTTGACGGCTCGATGACCCCGTCCCGCTCTAGGTCCCTGATGATTTGCTCTGCTTCCTCCCGTTTGGCCAAGGGTAGTCGTCTCGCTGTTTGTCTAATGGGTCGTCTCTCGCCCGTGTCAATTTTATGTGTCACGACCTTAGTCTTGCCCAGCTTCCCATTCTCGGTGGTAAATAGGTCCTGGTAATTATTTATTAAATCGTTGGCCTTTTGTTTCTGTGTTGGCGAGAGAAACGCACTGGTCTGGAAAAGAATTTGTTTCAAATCCCGCGGCATGTGTCTGGACCTTTCTTCCTCACTAACGCCCCTTACGATGGCCGAGGCGGCTATACACGTGCCCAGCTTCATACCGTTCTTGATGGTAACCGGGTACTGATTGATGTTGAGTAGCCGTACAGGCACCTCGCTTAAGAGAGAAACAAGCGCCTTCCCTACCAGTACCCCCCGAGCCAGTCGATTGTCATCGTTTTCTGGTTCGATTACGGCTGGAACTCCCTCTTCCACAACACCCCTCAAACAAGCAGAGGTGATCGTTTCGCTTTATTCCGGGAGAATCACATCCTCTGCCATTATTACATCTAACACAAAGTTGTCACGATTGTGTAGCAGTAATTCTTCCTGACCGATCCTCAACAGTCGCTGTCCGAAATCCATCTGGAATCCACGACTCCTCATGACGTCCATCCCCAGTATGACGTCTTCCTCAATTTCGGCTACGATAACTGGATGTTCAAACTTTACTCGCCCCAACGTCATTCTAACTGTTGCCTCGTCGTGTATCACTGCCTTCTCCCCAGTGGCAGTTCTCAATTGCCACCTACTTGGCCTAATCTTACTACGGTCCCTCACAACTTCCGGGCGTACGATCGTCTTCGTAGCTCCCGTGTCAACAAGCATGTTGACAGTAATTTCCAGCTTCCTCGGTGGATAGTGTTTGAAGAACTTCTAACGCTTCTCCACGCAAGGCAACCGTTAGGGAGAGAGCCTTCTCATGTGGGGACCAAGCGTTAGCGTTAGCTTCCTGTAGCTGGCCCACGGAATTTTTCCGTCGAACGTCGGGGGCGTCACACGATTGGTGAATATCGAGTTCTGTTGAACGACCGCCTTTACTTCTCCCTTTGTCTCTCCGCTACCGACCCGCTTTAGTCGTTCTTCCAACTGCTTGATCTTCTGTTCAATCTCCTTACGCTGAGCCTCAATCTGGTCGGTTATTTGCGCAGTAATATCTTCCCTCTGGGCGGCGATTTGAGCAGTGATATATTCCCTCTGGGCGGCGATTTGAGCAGTAATATGAGTAATTATGTCTTCCCTCTGGCCGGCGATTTGAGCGGTGATATCTTTCCTCTGGGCGGTGATTTGAATAGTAATATCTTCCCTCTGGGCGGCGATTTGCTTCGTGATGTCGTCGTCTTCGAACTCGAAAACTTCCGGGTCCTGGCCATTTTCTTTCAAAAACGCCGAGAGTCGGTCATGGAGTTCTGTCTTCTTCCCTACCGTTTCCAATTTTCGTTCCTCGAGTTCTTTTCTTAAATCCGCCACTTTTAATTCGCGTAACTTCTTCATGATCCGCTCTTCTGACACCAATGTAACGTTTATTTTCTAATTTATTTACACTAATACTAATTGTACACTAGACACTACTTAATTTATTTACACTAATACTAAACTAATTTATATAACACACTTCACTACTTAATTTATATCACACTCTTAATCGTTAATTTATTCCACTTCAATCGCTTTCGCTTTCGCTTGTTTTCTGTCGCGGCTTCCGTCTACTAATAATCTCTCGTCCGCCGCGTGCACTTTTATAGCCCTCCATAATGTTTTCCCGAATTTACTAGTATTTGCTCGATGATTCCACAAGGCACTCGATTGTTTTTTTAATAATGTTAACGTAGAAAATGTCCAGAAGGTCATAAATCACTTTTCCTTAAATAATAATCCGGGAGTATTCATGGAGCTGTCTTTTTTTTTATAGAATTCAATTAAGCGTCGCGGCAATTCTTTTGAGGTAGCCGCCCAGGTCCGATACGAGTAAACACGTCTCGCGCTGTTTACTTTTCGCATTACAATATTTATGAAACGCGATTTTAGAGCTTATGTTTCAAGTTGCAAATGATGATTACGATTACATATAAGTTCTTATTGGTTAAGAAGTTTTGCAGTACCTGATAAGGTGATAATAGCGAAAATTTGGATTCATTGCACTCAATTGGTAACAAATAAAAAATATGGCCGAATCTTACGCGGAAAAGGGGTAGAATCTCTTTCTGTTGGTCAATATTACCTAAAACGCTTAAACAGGGTCTTGTTTTCTTATTTCCCCGGTCAAATATGTTGTACAAAATGTTTAACTGTGCTCGCATAAAGTTTAGAATACAATTACAAGTTACTAAATGTTTGTAAGAAAATCGCTCCGACTGGTGGCTTTTAGTCTCTAAAATGAAATCATTTTTTGCTAAAAAAGGAACAAGTGAAGCCATTCGTTTTAGACTAATGACGTTAATTTTATTTTAAATGAAAATTGCCATTTTCGTTACTTTAGATTTATCAACGAGTTGTCTATGTGATCATCAAAAATGTCGAGATGTTATGTAAGAGAGGTTTTGAAAAATGAATAGTTGAACTGTTAAGTAACGTTTTATATTTTGAACATTTGAATCCTGTTTTGGTTTATTTTGGTTTTAAATAAAAGTGGCTAAAAGATTTAGCCATCTTTCAAACATTAATTTTTCAAGAATTTCTTATGTAACAACTCAAAAATTTTTAATGGTCATGCAGACAAATCGTTGATATATCTAAATTAAAGAAAAATTTTGAGTTTTAATATTACAAAAAAACAAGATGTTATAATTATTGCTTTTTTTTGCAAAAAAAGACCTTCATCTGAAACCTAAAATCTCTCCGTGCGATTTGATTATAAACATGTAGCAACGCAGTAATACACTAATATATTCCACACTTTATGCTCACCCTGTATATTTACTATATTATTTAGTCAATTAATTAAACATATTTAGGAGGTATGTAGTTGCACCTCCCAACGGCTCTGCTGAAATACTCAACCCTCAACTCAATTCAGCAAAAAAAAAATAGAGGAACCGTAAGTACTTTCATTTTCTTTTAAGATACGAATAATATATTATTTTAAAAGATGTGTGCTTTATAGTCTAGTCAACATGTTCAGTTTTCAAAAAAATTTTGTATAGTCACCGAAAATAATTGATCAAGGTGTCATTAGATCCGTATAATGTCATGAATAAAGTTTAAGGAAAGGTCCAAAAAGGGGCCCAAAGAAATTGCTACAGTTATAAACAATGAAGTGGAAAAAGTGAGGCTTTTGTTTTTTTTTCCAATATCTCTAAAGTATAAAAGATTTTCGAAAAGATCAGCAAATTTGCTGAAAAACAGTTCCGATTCCCGAAAGTGTACCTTCAATATCTATAATTTTTACAGAGCCCTGACAATAGAGCCAAAAATGGGTAGCCTGGCTTCCGCGCGCATTGCCTCACTCTGACGCAACAACAACAACAAAAATATAACATTAAATATGAACATTAAGGAATAAAAAACTTCAAGTACTATTGGATACATCAATTAACAATAATCCGCGGTTACAAAATTATTATCCCAATTTCTCCATAAATTATGCATTTGTTAATTAACAAATTTTTCTAATCTGAATGTTAACATAAAAACCCCGATAATTATTGAAGTACAACCCTAGGATTTTTTTCACTTAGTGAGGTTATTCTTAATAAGCTTACAAATAAATAACCGTTGCAAAAATTGTACAATTTTTATTTTCTACTTTTTTATTAACAATTGAAAATTGTAAACTAAAAAAAAATAAAATATTTTTATTTGTTTAAATGTCTTTAATATCTCCATTTTTAAGGGTTTAATGCTGCATAATTTTTGTAAATGGTACATATTGTTCTCTCTAATATTTGTTTTCAGATATATATGTACATCCTAAATATTTCTAATACTTTTGTTATACTATTTGGATTTTTAATTCCTAGACAAATAAATATGTTATTCACTTGCACCCTCTGCCTCCTATGGAAGTCCCTACTTACTCATATGAATCCAAGGTATGTATCAAAGTTAAAAGTCGATGATTAAGGCTATGATTATTTCTCTGTATCATCTCTATTGTATACCCAATTATTTTTTACAGTAACGGTTTGAATTTCAAAAAATTGCTGCTATTTATGAAGTTGTGTTTTTTAATAAACATCTGGATAGTTGTTTATTTAGTTTTTCTTTAAGTTTAGTGAACTTTCAAACATTTGTTTATCAAAGTTTTTGTTATATAACATGTAGAAATGTTGTTGAACATGTCAGCAATTCGATGATCTAAATTTCTAATTGAAGGGGGCAGTTTCTATTTAAAAATACATACCTACAGTAACGTCATTACTCTAGAACTAATGAAGCAACTTATAATATATTTAGTAAAAGAAGTGTATCTTTGAAACTGGAATCGACCTGTTCGAGCGATTTTCTTATAAACATTCAATAGTAATGCTGTAATAAATTGCATTCATTTGGTAGGTACTCGCTCGTCACAGCCTACGAAATTCATTCCTCACTGTTCTCAAATATATACAATATCTGAAAGTAATATTATGTGTCTCCTCGGGACGCTGCTGTTTAACCAAGGCCTGGACGAGACACACGTTTATCGAACCGCGTGTAGTAGAATAGGACAAAATGTAGAGATACTGAACGTCTTGGATTATCATCTGATGACGTAGACCTCGGATTTCGAGTGCATTACTGGAGCGCTCTAAGCTTTTCGCCTTAAAATTTTGCAAATGTAAATTTTCCAATTTATGCACATCCTTTATTTTATGGTGTCAAAATTTCATTTGTTTTATTTTAGTAACGTCTTTTGCAGGCTATTTTTATGTTCAGAACTTACTTGTCTTGGAGAAGGAAAGGAAAAATGCCTACTAATTTTCATCCTGTATATTTACAAATGAAAGTGATACAAATTCACAGTTAAACAAAATACAAGACCAATCTCAAAGTTTATTGGAAAAACATACAAAACATGGTTACAAAAAATACTATAGTATTAAATATACAGCTTTTCAAGTCGAATAAAATAATGTGACGTAGGTACATATGTATACTACAAACAATGCTAATATGCCTGTCAAACTCAACAGTTTTAATCAAAAACAATATTATACGGAGAAATACTGAATTCCATGATTTCTGACATTTTTAGATATGAATATATCTTGACATTTTGTACTGAAAAGTATGTTTATTAATTCACAAAACTGTGGCTGAAGACGTAGTTTTGTCTATGAATGTAGGTATTTCTGTTGTCATTTTTGCATTATACGAATATTTAAGAAATTGTTTACAATTGCACGTTACTAGTGCTCCTCAATTTTGAATATTAATAAAAGTATTTCACTGCTACTGTAAAACACAAGTAAAGAATCTGAAACATCATTTAGTGCTGCACTTCTATGTTGATAGTCTCTTATTTGCGATTAAATGTAATCGCTTACAAATCTTATAATGAAATAATTGAAGGCTAAATTTATTTTGATTCATCTCTTTGAAGGCACTGCATATTGTGTTTTGTGTTAGTGTAATTGTATATTGTAAAGGTTATATATTCAATTTACCATAAAAAACGATTGTCAACTATATGTACAAGTAATAATTAAAGGCACCAAAATGGATGGATTTGTTTTATACCCAAAGCATTTATATTAAACACACTTCTGATAAATACATATTATTGACTAACATCAAATGACAGTATACTGTTTTTTTTTTACGAGATAGGACATATAAACACACCATTGATTTGTATTTGGTTACAATAATTTGTATTTACCGATGTTCAAAAGATAATAGAATTGAAAAATACGTACTGCCAGCAGTATGCTAAAAACTACCCTGTAACGCGAAAATGAGAAGTATGTATAATATAAATGACCTACATAGGTTATGAGCATCTTGTTTCTTGATAATGTTAAATTACCAAAAACGATATTGAAATTTTTGCACTTTGGTATGTTCACTGCATGAACAGTAAGTGCTTTAACCTATTAAATAATATTGAACATCAATAAGATATACGTTAGGTATACCTTCACTAAAACTTATAAAACTTAATAAATTGCAAGTATAAAAGTTAATACGATGTGATATATATTTATTACAACTAACTAATTGTGGGTCCGTTATAAAATTTCATAAAAAATAATACATACAAAATCATTTGTCAACTCAACCACATACTAGAATATAACAATAAATAAATACATATTAGAAAAAAATATGCTCAGTTATTTGCTTGCAGTACAGTAAATGATACATTATTTCACAACTATAATCTGAAGAGCTCTTCAAAAATTCGCAAAACATCAGTCAAAAACTTGTTAAACTGTTGTATAACCTGAGCATTACAATTGTTTATTGAAGCCAACAAAATGACATAGGCATTAACAACTAACTTAAATGGTACTTTAAAATCTATATATTTTATAAAAACATACCCAACAGTATATAAATTTCCCATAATTGCGACAAATATTGCAAATGTTACAAGTTTTAAACCTCTCAGTTTGAAATATTGAAAAATATTATTTATAAGCTTCATGGAGAGATAATAACATCACACTTACAAAAGTTACTTAGGGTTCATATTTCAATAATTTAGCATCAAACAATTTACAAATAAACTGCTATAGAAAGACGTGAGCAGGCTTTGAGGCACTTAGATTACAACCAAATAAGTACGTTATCAGGTCTGGTTGTCGAAGGATTAATCAGGGATTGCACATCATCTAGAATGGGAAACTCCTCCCCTAGTTGCAATGTAGGCACTAAGTCATCCGTAGAATCAATATTATCACTTATTGTTGATATATCTGGTGTGTCCATTGTGTGGCTCTCGCTACCGACATCCATGTTATCATCCATGTTTGCTAAGAAATCTTCAGGTGTGTGTGGCACAGAGTATGTTGTACCCATACCTGAAAATATACATACCCCATGTAAATTGAAGTGCAGTAAAGTTACTAGTTAACACAAACTGAATAAGTTTCCATGTACGTAACAGGATTTGACAATAAGCTAATTTCTAAAGTATCAATGCTCTATATTATGAATAATTACGTATGTACAATGCAAAGCATGTCTAAAATAGAAACCAAAATTATATGTTATTTAGTTCGTTTAGGGAATTCTTAAGTCTTACTATTATTGACAATTGTCAGTTTGATTTCTGCCATATCAAACGATCACAATTAATTGTAATTTGAAAATATAAATTTGAGTGTATTATATCTTGATTATTGAGCTTACCAAGTCCACTGTCTCCAGATTCCTGGCGAGAGTGGTCAGTTAAACTGGACAGAAATGGATCCATGACTGCGAGATCACTTTCTCTTCTCATCATAATCTCTTGCTGTCTGGTGATCTCCTGCTGTCTTTGTTTAAGTCTTTCGCGTTCCATTTGCAACTGTTGAAGACGGATCTGTTGAGCTTTAGCGGTTGGAGAGGAAGATAGTGAAGATGAATGCCATGATCCAACTATATTACCACCAGACGACCTCTGCTGAAGGTGAGTGGCTGAAAGAATAAAATATTTCTGATGAATTGGAAGTTTTTAAATGATATAGTGCAGGGTAGGACAGAGACCCCATTGTTTACATAAGGATTAAAAAGTAAGGATATTATAAGCTTTACAAGAGTTCCTCAAGTAAATATGTCGTAAAGAGCAAATTATGAAAGACGTATTTTTCGCTGAGTCTCGTTGGATTAATTTAAAGTTTCGAATCTTGATTCTGTCTTATATTGAAATAATCCTTTGGAACTTACATAATAATTTCTGCTGTTTTTGGAAAATCACTTTATACAACTAGAAATTTCCTTAGACCTTTAAAGCTCTAGCTAATATAATTATTAATATTCATTTATTACACCTTTTGGCCGAGAGTGTGGAAAATAAAATTCTACACTCTAAGTAATTTGCAAAACGCAGGCTGAAAGCAGATTCATATGATGTTATCTGCTGGTTTTGGAGAATGGATCTCAGATCATATCTGAAGCCTCTCAGAGAATTTTCACCTTCGGCCTATAAATCTGTTGCACCATATTATTTTTCTTTGTGTCCTATTTTTGAGCATCACCAACTTGGTCAGTACAGAAATGAAAATTTTTAAAACTGCCTAAATATGTTTTTCTGAAAATTTCCTAAATTAATTCATATTATTATGCTTCATATTAATATTTGTTGAGCACCATCCCTTTGGTCGAAACAAAAATCCTCCTAATAAGAAAACACTTCAATTTCGATAAAATTTCATAATACATAGTATTTCATGTTCGGTCCCCAAGCGTCGAGAATGGGACTGCACATGCACTGTTATATTTACAATAGCATAGTTTAGTGACGATCTAGTCGCGTCTAACTGTTGCCATGGCAGCAAATCCGGCGCAATGTTTCCATGGCGAAATCGATTCAGTTAAAGTTTAAAGTGCAGTTTATGGCACAGAATTCAGTTTTCCGATCAATTACAGATTATAAAAACTATATACTCCTAATAGTCCTCGGACCGCGTTATTATTTCTAAAGTGATTAATATGTATAAGTCCACCTAGAAGTCCATGTATAACTTTACACTGACATTTTCAGTATGTCGAACAGCAAGTAATGGCTTATAAAATTTGTCGGACAAAGTTATTTTAACCGTTTTTATTAAACAATTCTGAAAAGAAATCAGCTTGATGTTAATAAACATGACATATACTACACAGCTCTTCATTTTTGAAGTGTCAGACACGCTACGTGATGCATCATTTTTGTTGAACAAATTTTTTTGCGTTTTTCGTATCTTCTGATTTAGAGTTAAAAAACAGCTGGGGAACTCTGGGAGTTACTGACAGAAACGAAGCTTGTTACGTTAGCTTTGACGAACAGGAGAGAGAAAAAAATGCAGAACTAAAATTAACCACATAACAATTAATATTAATTTTTAATATCCATTAATTTTTCTATCATTTATTTTTATTTTTAAGAATATGACGGATAACGACATGCACGTGTTGTTCAAAATAAAAATTATATGAGATGACTGAGCGGTGGTATTAGTTACTACTAGTGTAAGGAAGATGGAGAACAGTACATTGTGGTTAGAGAAAAATCCGTATATTCATCTAATTGTACCCACAGGTGTTAATAATACGGGTATATACTGTGTAGGTGTTCATTACACTATGAAGGTTCGCCTCGTAATGCCCATGTTGCGACAACCGACAGCGGCCTTGCATTGGAGAATCACTAAAACTAGTTCTCATGCGCGCTAAATAGGAACGAAATAGGGAGAGAAAGTAAAAGAATGAGAGAATCTAGTAGTAGACAGAAACATCAAGATTAAAATTAGGGGAGGGGGCCGAAAGCCCAGAGAGTGCCAATGAGAAGAACAAACTTCCGTTGGGTATTTTGTCTGCTTTTGCGGTTGCTTGCCTTTTTTAGCTATTAATTTTTCTCGGCAAAGCTAACATAAAAAGCTTTACTTCAAAAGGAGTCTTCATAAATTTTACACTTGGCACCATATTAACGACTTCCAGGCGGCTACAAAAAAAAAGCCTCATTTTCAAGAATTTTCTAATCCAGAATGTTGCAAACTCGTAATAATGAAGCCATGCACGAAGTTCTATCCAAATATCATTTTAGAAATGACAGGGGAGCCCAAGGACTATATGGTCTGACACGAAACATCTTTTTGGATATGAATACCACTGTTTTTTATGAAAATTGCATTTTTGTGATCAAGAAAATACGTGTCTCAAAGAGTTTAATGCTCCACAACATATTTCAATTTTACAAAATTCCATTAAAATTTCTGGTAAATTATAAAAAGCAAAACTTCGCTAAAAAACTACATACCAACGTTGATTAAGATAAGTTCTCTACAAATTAAAAATTCGTGCTTTAGTATGTATACACAAAAGGGTTTTCTGTCGGCTGGGTAAATGTACATATATGAAATATTTGGTGGTAATCGAAATTTATGAACTTACGAATTCGAGGGTCAAACCACGAGGTGGTACGAGTTTGATGATTAATGAAATACATTTCTCCCTCGGGAGTCTGTGCTTGCTCCCATCCTTCAGGTAAAGGCCCTAAATCTACATCTGTACTAACTTTGGCAGCTGTAGAAAAAAAATCCCAATTAACAAACTAAACTGAACTGAGCATACAATCCGCAACTGGTAAGAGCTAGTACGATTATTATTGTTGAAGGAAAAGGGAGATAACATTAAGCTAAATACCAACTAATTTTTATATGTAGGTTCTTTGTTGCAAATGAAAGTTGATTTTAAAATTGACCAACCAAACCGAGTTGGAACAATATTAATCTCTTATAACCTTGTTTCACATCAACTACCCTTAACGAATTTATTTCGACTGATGTTTTTGCCCTCGGAAACAGCTTCCCTTTTAAAATCGGGGTTTTTTCTACTGCCAATGTTAAAAACTATTACCGTATAAATAAAATTTCGATTATTTTTATATAAGCTCTGTATCAAATAAAATTTTAAAAAAATGTCCGTAAAGCTATAGGCGTAGCTTTGAGGTTTTATAACTAACCTCAAAGAAGGGTAGAAAGCATTCATTTATTATGTATTAAAAAACTAGTTGGCACAAACAATTCAAGCACATGCAAATTACACAAAAGATTGGAATTACATACGTATTTCAAAACCAAACCACAACGTGATCGTATTCCGAAATTATGAAAAGAAGATCGATAGCATAAGAAGTAAAGACAATTTCGATGCAACAATTAGGCCCACAATTCTGCTTATAATAAGGAAAAAAATAAAATAAAATCCTACCGTTAGAATTCGGTGACTGGGGATGGGATAACTGATGAGTGGTCAGAAGTTGTTCAGCGCTTTGGTGCTGTTGAGTCGCTAGTGACTTCCTGGGATCTTCCCAGGTTGTGGTTCGCGTCGTGTGACTGAAAAAAAAAGAAAAACATAAGTAAATGCATACAAAACACCATGTAGTACATAAACACACAGAGGACAATTTCTAAAGTCCTGCAAGGCATAATGAAATGAGTCGTTTATTGCCTCAGCCACACTATGCTCCTCGCGCTGCTACTCGCTCTGCTCCTCGCGCTGCCGTCGTATTGCCCTATCTGGCCATACTCTGCTCTCCTCGCGCAATTAATTGCCACACAAAAGCAAAATTAAAATTTATTGAAAATATAATTCTACAGTATACATCAAATGACATTTTTAGATTACATTTCATTAAATGTGTATCTAATAGTTCCAGCGCTTGTTTGTGAATTAGGTAAATTATTGACATACACATTTATATGTACTTACAAAAAGTACAATTTTATTTAAATACATAGCTTAATAGCGAATTGATTAATTAAGTTGTGGTAAAATTAATAAAATGTTTTAATGTGAGTATCTACTATAATTTTGACAAAGTATAGGTATTTTACAAATTTCTAGCGATGTGCGATTGTGTCGCCAAATACTCGCGCTCATATTGCCAGTCCTTTGACTCGCGCCCGAAAAACCGACAAAACAGGGAGTGACGGGCATGACGAGGAGCAAGACGTGCGGCAGGACGAATATCGTGGCCACACTACTTCCTACTTCTCTCGTTACTTCCCTCGCTACTTCCCACGCTACTCCACGAGTGTGTGGCAGAGGTATATCATCTCATGCTTTACAGGCGACTTCTTGCTTAAGACAAGAATTAAAACTTACAAAGTTTACATCACAAATCAGTTGCTTTAAAGAGTTAACCAGTAAGCGTGAAACATGCACTTACAAAAAAATACACTTCTGCCTATAATATTATATAATAATAATAATAATAATAATAATAATAATAATAATAATAATAATAATAATAAATAAGTAAACTAAATCGTAACGGGGATGCAGCTATGTTATGTTATGTAGGGCATACTGTTTCAGGGGGGTAGTCTATGTACAAAGGAATGTTTCCAGACAAAAAATTTCTATGTAAAACTTGGTTTACATAGTTAAATAGTATTTTACATACGTGAGACTACGAAATTTCGAGGTAAAGTCTCATAACAACCCCAGAATAACTATCGCATCCCCTGATTTTCGACTTGAAACTGTTTCAGGGGGGTAGTCGATGTATAAAGGAATGTTTCCAGACAAAAATTTTCGATGTAAAAATTGGTTTACATAATTAAATAATTTTTTACATATGTGAGACTACGAAATTTCGAGGTAAAGTCTCATATCAACCACCGAGTGACCATCGCATTCCCAGATTTTCGACTTGAAACTATTTCAGGGGGGTAGTCTATGTATAAAGCAATATTTAGAGACAAAAATTTTTGATGTAAAAATTGGTTTAGATACTTTAATTTTTTTTCCATGCGTCAGAGTACGAAATTTCGAGATGAAGTCTCGTATCAACTCCCGAATGACTATCGCATCCCCTGATTTTCGACTTGAAACTGTTTCAGGGGGTTAGTCCATGTAAAAAGGAACGTTTTCAGACAAAGATTTACGATGTAAAAATTGGTTTAGATACTTAAATATTTTTTCCATATAGAACCTATTAACCCCCGAATGACCATTGCATCCCCTGATTTTCGACTTGAAACTATTTCAGGGGGATATATTATGTAAAAATGAATATTTTCAGATAAAAATTTTACGTGTAAAAATTGGTTGGGATGGTTAAAATAATTTTTGTTTCGATTTTTTGTACATTTACCCCATCTATCAACCCCCAAACGATAGCTAGGGCGGTAAATCATATCGGATACATTTCATTAGTAATAAACAGTCTCTCCTAGGACGTTTCTATCACAAACTTTGATACTAAAAAATAGCACCTATTTTACCGTACCTACTACAAAATTTGTGGATGTGGATATCTTCACACCTGTTAATAGGTTCACAGAACGTACATTAAAGTGGTGCATAGCAGAAAAAATATTAGGAAGAAACTCAATTATTTTTATAAATAGTGTTTCAACATATTCAAAAACAATCTGAGGTAACTGTGATATTCAAAATACAATTTCAAACTAGTGTTTGAGAAGCTAATTGATAGTTATAATGAGGTGTTGATTTAAAGGGGAAAGAAATGCGATTCTGGTGCATGTGATTTATTTGGTGATAAACACCTTATCGATTTTATTTTTGATGCATTTCTTTAAACAGTTTTATTATAAATTTTTCTGAGGAATTTTCTAAGTTGGGTCTGCTCTTTAGGGTAATCTATAAACTAGTCGAGAGTAGAGAGGGTATTGCAGGTGTTCTTTTGAAGACTTAAATTATTGTAAACCGATACTAAATTATATACCATATAGTATCTGAGATTGTGGAGATAACTAGGAAAAATTTTAAAATGAAATTTTAAGACTCACTTAACCCTGGAAAATTTTCATTTGGCACATGATGTAAATCGAGCATCGAGTCATCCTCCGGTTGCCGATATTCAATGAAATGGGCGTCCTTTAAAGGCTAAACGAACTACTTGAACCGGAAATGAGTTGAGCGCGTACAGGAAGTGATTCGTAAAATGAATAATGTTCAACTTATGTTGTCATATCGACCAAATTGAACACAATAATTTTAATCAGCACGCAGATGGACATTTTGTAGTTGACATATAACTGTGGAAGCACACAAACAAGAATGTAGTCCAGAAAAATGTTTTTTTCTGGAGAAAAAAAAAACGAACCTAATCTGATTATGGAAAACGCCATTATAAAATTAACGAAGAGTTGTTAAGAGTCTACCATTCGTTTGAAATGTATCCCGTTTTAACGCAAAGTGCATAACGTTTTTCTGCTAAACGGATTAACTTAGAGACTTGCTTTAAAAAACAATTGAAAGTAGTCTTTGATGTCTATGTCCGTCTAGTAATAGTTTTTTTAATTTTGTTTTTGGCTTTTTGGCAAACGCATGTAAATTCGCTAAAAAACTCACGGTTTTACATAATTATTTATTAAATTATAAGATAAAAAATAGAAAATCGCTTACTAGAGGGACACAGAGCAAACTCTTAGCTTCGCGATGATACCAAATTTTTTAATGTTATGTGAAAATTACTCAAAATTTTATGTAAAATTCCGAATGAAGGCACTACTCCACGAAATATATTAAATGGCGAGGAATCGTGTGCGTTAACATTGCACTGGGAGGAGCATAGCGATTTATCTTCTGGTCAGGGCCGTATTTAGCAGATCAACTAAAAATGACAGAAAATATAATATTGTAGTGAAATGTTATGATATCCAGTCTTGATTGGCATTCGCATCAATGCCGATCCGAAATTCCTGCAGTCAGAAATATGAAATTTGGACAGAAGATTTCTTTCGTGATTTATGAGGCCGATAAGTAGAGATTTTCGAAAATTTAACATCGAAGGGTGTAAATTTGGGTGTGCAAGTTATGTTTTATTTTTCTTTCATAAATTATAGGTTCAGTTATAGGAGTTTTGCTGTTACTGTGAAAGGAGGTTATATATTTCGTCATTGCACATTTTGCTCAGTATTGTTCAGTGAAATTGTACAATAAATAACGAGTTGGGTCACGGATACATGCAAGTGGAATTTGAATGAAATTTTAACATAAAAAACATAACATTCAATGAGGTTCTTTTATAGGAAATTCTCGTAGTGTCACGGCGGTGACGCCTTTGTCGGCGACGCTTTTGTCGGCTGCGTCTGTTTTGGCGGTGGTGTGTTTTAAAAAAGCATGTTGAGAGAGAAATGTATCTTTTTTGTGTTTCATTCTATTGGACGCGTGGTTATATTTTTGGTATTGAGCTCGCTAGTACACTTTTCCCTTTCTTGTGGTATACAGTGATAGTGTATCAGTGAGTTTACTTTTTGCTGTTTCTGTGTGGAAAATACATTTAACTATTATGAAACCTGATTGTCGGAGAAGTACTAAAGGGAGGCTACGCCTGTCAGCAAGGAGACGAAAAGTGACAAACCTTGTTGCATATAATTCGTAAGACGTAAATATTTCTAAAAAACAAATGTAGCCACTCTGCATATTTTTAGAGCTCGCAAATGTGATCTTCCATGCCTTACGAAGGATGTGTTATATAATAACAGTAATAACGTCAGGTTACGGTTAGTATAAAGTGTACAATATTTTTAACGTCCTGTATGGCTCAATGAATAAAACAATTCTAGAAGCAATAATGAAGGCGAGACTACTTCCACGACGAGACTAGTACAAAGTTATATTTCGGAAACCTCAGGTGAATGGTAAGAATTAAATAAATAATGTCAAAAATTGCAGTTATACATTGCAACATAACAACAATCTATGTTAGAGGAGATCTGTATTTTCAAATTATTTTCAGCTCAAGCAACATGATTGACGTCCCTTACATAGACACCTCTAGCCAAGAAAAGGACTCCCCCGAATTACTGTTATTGAAAAAGTAGGTAGTACTTGACAACAATCTAAACTAATAATTATTAATTGCCTACGTTATATTATATATATATATATATATATATATTATATAACGTAGGCACGTAACTATATAGGTATATATATTATATATTTAGAATAGAAAAAGTTACTCCGAGGGCTAATACCGCCACCGGCATTAAATTAAAATCCCATAGAGAACCGTGAACTGTTCTGAATATTTATTCTACATATATATACCTCTATCTAACTTTCTTTTTGTCACACATAATAGGGAATAAATCATATTTCTTTCAGAGATGTAATCATCGAAGGATCAAGGTTGGTATACATTGAGCAATTTATTAAAGATTTAAAAATCATAGCAGATCATTCGCCAAATTTCGGGTGTACGTTTTCAAACATGTCTATTATTAAAGAGAGAAGAATTGGTTTCGAATCAAAGCTTACATTTGAATGCAGCATGTGTAAATTTAGGAAAACTATATCTACATGTCCTGAGCGTCGGGGAAAAGTAGACATTAACACGTCGGCCGTTACAGCAGTAATGAATGTAGGAGGAGGGTACACTCAACTTGTTAACTTCACAGGGGCAATGGACATACCATCATTAAGTTTTACGCTATATAAAAAGGTCCACACAGAAATATGTAATGCCTGGGAGAAAATTGCTTGGGAATCCATGAAAGAAGCTGCCGAAGAAGAGTCCAAAATGGCACTACAATGTGGAAGTGTTGATAGCAATGGGACACCCATGATTACTGTTGTGTGTGATGGAAGCTGGGCAAAGCGATCTTACCGGGGTGGAGGGAACTACAACTCGCTCTCTGGTGTTGCAGCAATTATGGGTGTAAAGTCGAAAAAGATTTTGTACATAGGTGTAAAAAACAAATACTGTTGCGTGTGTCAGAGAGCTCACAACAGAGGTGAAACACCTGCTGACCATTCATGCTATAAAAACTGGCAATCTTCGTCCACTGCAATGGAAGCAAGCATAATTGCTGAAGGGTTTTGCTCCAGTTTAAAAATGTACAATTTAATATATAATAAAATGATTGCAGATGGAGATAGCAGTTGCTACAAAAAAATTCTGGACAGTAGGCCGTATAATACGTGTACCGTTCAAAAAATTGAATGTTCTAATCACCTGCTCCGAAATTACTGCAACAAATTACGGGAGCTTAGTAAAACAAGAGGAGTGCCAGCATCTCTAAGGAGTGTTATATCGAACAACATCTTGCGTTGCCGAACAGCGATTGTGAAAGCCGTTCAGTTTAGAAAAACCGAAATGGGTGTAAGTGTAGATGAAAGAATAAAAAAGCTCAAGAAAGATGTAATTAATAGTGTAAGTCATGTTTTTGGAGAACACAAAAATTGCTTCGAATTGACATATTTTTGCCAAAAAAAGGGACCCGATGACAATAATCATATTCCAGATTTCAGAATGTTTGGAATAGAGGAAAAACTTATGGGAATAGTGCGTAATTTAGCTAGTCATTCTAGAAGTTTACTCGAAAACGTGAACAACAATATTGTAGAACAATTTAATGCTATAATTGCACAAAAAGTTGGGGGTAAACGCATTAATTACACACTTAGAAGATGTTATCAAGGACGTTGCTTTTCTGCAGTAGTGGAAAAAAATACCCGAAAACCATTACAAAAAATTCACAAGGTATTGAGTGGCGGCGGTAGTCCGGGGATAAATGTTAAAAGAATTGAGAAAGCCAAAACCATTACAAAGACAAAACAATATAGGTCAAAAAGAAAATTAACGTTTTCTACTTCACAACGAAGCGAACCAGACGCCAGTTACGGGGAACATTCTGAAAAACCTGATATAGATCGAGAGACGTTTGAAGAACTGAAGGCGGAATTTTTAGAAACATTAAAAAAAACAGATTTGGAATATCGGGAGCTTGAAATGCAAACTCGTTTGCAGGCTGATTCATCAAGATGGAAAGATGAGAGAAAAAAATTATTGACATCCTCCGTCTTTGGAAAAGTGTGCAAAATGCGACCAACAACAAGTTGTGCATCGACAGTAGAAAGCATATTGTATAAAGATTTCTTTTCGTATGCCACTGCTTGGGGAAAAAATAACGAAGACAGGGCTAAAAGATCTGCAGAGTCCAAATTTGGATTAGAAATTTCAGATTGTGGTTTAATGATAAACCGAAATTGGCCGTTTCTTGGTGCTTCGCCAGACGGTTGCGAAATAACTTCTGGATTTCTAGTAGAAATAAAATGCCCATTTTCAGCAAGAAATTGTACAATCAAAGAAGCAATTTTTTCCAAACACATAGAATATTTAGAGCAAGATGTCGATCACTACCAACTAAAAAAGCGTCACAACTATTACTATCAGGTTCAGGGGCAATTGAATATAGCAGGCAAAGAAGCTTGCTACTTTGTTGTGTGGACTCTCAAAGAAACGATATGCATTAAAATTAAAACCGATACCACCTTTTTTTTAAATAACATGTTGCCTAAGCTGGAGAAATTTTATTTTCATTGTCTTCTACCAGAAATTCTGGATCCTAGACATACGAGGAACATGAAAATAAAAGATCCGAGCTATATTACTGAAGCTCAGTCTAAAGAAAGAAGCACAAATCGTTAATCATTAAAAGAACAAAAAAACACTAGGACTAGCCAACAGAATTAAATACTTCCTTGGGGTCTACATTCATTGTTTTTATAAAAATTTATACTCATGCATGCAGTTGCATAAGAAGTATTCACTTCTATGACGGCCAGTTCTGCGACTGCTATTACCCTTTTCATTGTTGATTTGATAGATAAGTACTATTGTGTATATAGTCTATTTCTGTTAGGTCACTATTTGGTATCATTTTTCTTATAAATTGAATGTTACAATTATTATCTTGTTTTTTTTTTGGTCATTGTAAAACCACAGCCTGTCACAAACATGACGAGGATGACCAATAGACTAAGGTGTTGTCAAAGAATTTCCTCTAGATATGTACGACTAACTGTAAAATAGGGAGATTGACCATTTTGTGATTGTTGTATAGTAATTGCTATCTGCGTTTGTAAAGCAATATTTTAAACATTTATTTGTCGAACATACTTTCATACTTGTTTTTTTGCTATTCAGGTTTGGTTAGTTTATGAATAAAAAAACCATTTAACCACGATGTTTATGGTATTGAATTATATATTCATTTTTTAGTAAATTGACTGTGGTAAAACAATTGTTATAAAAACTTTTTTACTTTCATTTAGATACGATAGAGGATGATTTTATAAATTGTTTAAATAAATATAATTTGTTATTTGTAGTGTGTAGTATTAATGACAAATTACATAATATTTATTATACATTATATAAATATATATTACATAATGCTATATTACATACTTAATAACAAAATACATCGAAAGGAAAGCAATATTTCATTTCAAACTTCACAACAATCCACAACCTCTTTACGCCCTTAAAGGTTAACCCTGTTATTTATAAACGCATTTTAACGTTAAAATGGATTTTACCGTAAAACGCGGTTAGAATGTCTCACTGAGAAACTATAGCGTTTTGTAACACAGTCTAAACGCATTTTAAGCTAAAATCCATTTTGAAGTTAAAATGACTTTATAAATAACAGGTTAAATGTTTGAGAATCAATTCCGTATCGAAATTTAAAAGACGAACATAAATAAACTTATGATTCATCTATCCATACTATCACGTTATTCTTTAACACCCCTCATATAATTGACTTCCGCTATAGTAATTAGTAATTGACTATTTTGAACGGGCCCGTTGGGTCAATTATATCTATTCGAGGTTGAAAGATAATTTTTACAATCTTCTTGGAAACTCCGGGATAGATGTTGGAAAATTAAAATTCATTTTGAATGGAATCAATTAATTAACTGCAGCTTTTTGTTGACAGTTTTTACGTAGACTGTATTGTTTTCATCATATTAAAAAACCGTTTTTTTTTTATTTTCACCAACATTGTTCACAATTTGGCTATTGAAACCTTGTCCGCATTTTATCATTTCGTTTATATAGTATTACCATAACAACTAACTGTAAACGCCGAGAATACCTATATTACGAAGATGTCAAAACATCAACCTTTTCTTATACAATGCCTCATGGTTTGATAGAAATTACTCGAGACAATTTTATTTCATAAGGATTTATATTCGTGAGTGCGAGAGAGATATGCCTTTCTGACCGAGCGCGTCAGAGACCCGTTGATACCAATGGTTGATACTTTTCCTTTGCGATTATTCGGTCCGGTGTGCGATATCCGTCCGGGCAATGAATATACGAAATGTAATACCGAGATTTGAAATTTACTTAGTCCGTGCTAGCAAAACAAATACTGTTTGGCCCCGCCTACCGCTACCTCCCGCTTCCCTCTTGTCCCGGAGAGAAACTGAATTCACGGCGAGTGACGGACTCTTAACGCAATCTGACATTGAAGAGAAATTTATTGTTTATACAACTACAAACTAAATTACATTTCCACTATGAATTTAAGAGATTTAAAAATTTATAACATTCGGTAAAGTCAACGGTTTTTGTCAACACCGCTGAGAACAAAGTAAGTTTGTTTAATGTGACTAAAACCAAGCAAGAATTTAAAAGATTAAAGTGTTATTTGTGGAGCTTAATAACAATTTAGTGTCAAAAATTGAACATCTCCGTATCAAATTTAAAGTGGTTATATATTCAACTTTTGCTAAATTAATTTTTCATGCTTCTCATGTGAAACGGACTATCAACTCTGCTTTCGGTCATGTTACACCACACCATTATCATTTTACGCGAAGTAGAAGGTACCTGGTACGAACGCCATATGATAAACTTTCTAAAATAATAAATACCACAATTGTTCGGTTATTATCAACAAAGCGCAAGTACCAAAGTCTTAGGAAATAGTATTAAATTTTCTGTTTTTATTCTGAGGATCAATCAATTCAGATAATATTTTTTTCGAGTTTCGTAAGATAGTCTAGACATTCCTTGAAAATACCCAACCTATTTTCGGGAGCGGTATGTTCATGGCGTATATCGGTGCGTGCGCGCGTGCGGATTTGTGCGTATGTGTCTGTCTGTGAGTGCGGGTGAGCGCGTACGTGCGTGAGTGAGTGTGCATATTTATAAAAGTTATTTAGTCTTGTTGCCAACTTAATTTTAAAATTCACAAGAACCTTGGATATTTCAGACAAAGAACACTTCCTATTAATATAAAATAGAAAGTATTGGTCATGTACTCTGTGTATGTATAGTATAGTATATATAGCAAGAAAATCGAGTCTCGGGATGAAATTCGGGCTGGAGGTTTCTTTTAACATTAGTAATCATCCTACCAAGCGCCAATCCCTTCGGTGCCGCCTGAAGAAGGTAATAGCACTCAACGCGAAGGTATAAATAGTATTAATTGGGGTGCAAAAAAAAATCGCGTCTCGGGATATGTGTATATATATATATATATATATATGCGATGTACAACTAAGGTCATTGTCACTGCATTCAGAAATAAGTAACAGTGGCTCTCTGATGTAGCAAAACCAATTTACTGTTATATCATAATAGATCAATGAAGGCAATGAAAATGCTCGGCGGTAATGTAAAGCTTTATCAAAGCACGGTCTATTCATTAGAGACCGCAAGTCAGGGTAAAAATTTTATCAGTCATTTCCTCCCGGACGATACTTGTAAAATGCTTCAGAGTTGTGCAATGAAGCTCCGTGTAAGTCAATTGCGGTTCGGTGGGTGGGTTTTAAGCAACGGTAGCCTCCCAAACACCTCAAAGAATTTTTTTTCAGTAATTTCCTCCCGATTGAAAATTTCTCAGACTATAGTTAACACAATATCTTAAAGAAAAAAACAAGTCAGCTGACTATACAGTGGTGGATAATACGTCAGCTGACGTATAGCTCGCCTCGTCGATGTTGGCATTTCAGATTCGAGGGAGAGGACCGCCCTGTAGTTGCGTATTGCGCAATGAACACACGTCACCATTCGTTACTATTAACTATTACTATTAGTTTCTCATTCGGAACAGAACTTAGTTGCGATACGAGCATTACCTTTAGAGATTCCTTGTTGTTGACTGCCTTTGAAGATGATATTCACGTCGAAAATCACACATAAAACATTGAGCCATGGCTCCCCTGGGAAAATCAATATTTCAATTTTAAATCTAATCTAATAATTAATAAAACATCTTTTAATGCGGGAGAAAGGTAAATATAATCTCAATATACATATTCCCTACAGGTATAAGTAGCAGGTAGTCTACGTAGACAGACTAATTTATCATTACATATTCCCGTTTGTCCACCCGGACTACCCTGTCCAAAAACCCGGCGAAGTAATAAAACGATTATTTCGCCTGTGACCAGAGGCGTTCTTAAAGAAATGAACGAAAATTAATAAATGAGTTATAATGGTCTATGTAATGTTAAGTTTGCTTAAAACCGTTATAGTAATTGTTTTAATAAAAAGTAGGCATTACGACTGCGAATGTTATCAACGCAGAAACGCTTCCATTTTTACCTGATTTGTTGTTAACTTGTCATTAATATAGTATATTATAATATCAGAACTCGGTATGTATTTATAATATTTTATAGTAATATTTTTTATATCTCTTATTCTTATTTATAACGATGTGTTGGATTTTTGACGTATATGCAAATTTGTCGATTCAGGTATTGGTGATGAAATCAAATCTTGAATTAATATTAATATAGATCTTTGATATTTGTTAGGATTCATTTCTTTTTCGTTGAATCTTCATATTATTATTATTATTATTATTATTATTATTATTATTATTATTAATTTATAGACGTATAATGTACTTAGTAATTATTAGAGTAGTAATTCTTCTACATTATTGATCAAAACTTGTTACAGTTATTTCTTTATATATTATATACTAGTTATTTTACGTTTTCTTTGATATTTTTAGCGTTACTTTGTTTTTTGGTTTGATTGTGCTGATATGGGCACAAATAAAGGGGGATGTGGCGAGAAGAAATACAACTTTTAAATTAGCAGATGTCAAAAACTTGCTTAGGGAAGCAATACGTAAAGTTACCAAGGAAGATTGGCAAAAATGCATTAATCACTTTTTAAAGATAGAAGAGGAAATGTTTCAATTAGATAACATTTCGGAATCGTTGATAGAACCAATTATTATCAACCCAAATGATGATTCTTCTTCAGATTCGGATGTTTGGGGAGAACTCGAGGATGGCGACGACGACGTTTCCTACCCCCCCCCCCCTCTCTCTCTCTCTCTCTCTCTCACAAACACACACACACGCACACGCACACGCACACGCAAACGCACACGCACACGCACACACACACACACACACACACTTTTTCCAGTTACCGATTATTGCGTATGTCCTCAGTTTCCCCGGCCGTACGCCAGTGGTATGTCGGACGGTCCTTCGCCTCATTCATTCTGGACAGACGGATGCACAATAAACTACCTGCTCAAGGAGAATCACTCAAAATAGAAAAGGGTCCCATAAAGGCACCATGCAGGACATTATAAAACTTTCAAAATTTAGTGGATGCCACCTTGTATCGGTTTTGCATTTATAATGAGATTTTATTACTTCGCCGGGTTTTTGGACAGGGTATAAATTTGCGGCATTTGCCAAGAAACGGAATCTTTATACGTAAAACTTCGGGTGCAGGTTGTTTTTTTCTAGGTGCAGGTACTGCTCAAACGAGAAATTATGACAATTCTTCGCCAGAAACTTACTATCGTATAAGTATTTTTATTCCTTATTTGGATTAGTTGATTCAATCTTTAGAAACCAGATTATCTGAAGAAAATAAAGATGCGTACATGTTATTCTGTTTACCATAAAAATATTTCCGGACTTTCCTGTAATTCGGAAGATGCATATATTAGAAGAATCGAAGAACTGTATAATATAGACAATTTTAAAGAGCTAGAAAGAGTATCTGGCAGAATTAAACTTAAACAGTAACATATCTTTAGAAAATGTAATTAAGCATACAAACTTTTACCCATCTATTAGAAGGGCGTTTTTTATTTTGCTAACTTTACGCTCTACTCAATTGAGAGATCTTTTCCACGCTTCGTCATATTAAAAGGGTTGAGATCTACATGTCCCAAGCGATGACTCAGGATCGCTTAGATGGACTAGCGATGAGATTAGAAGTGATAGAGAAAGAATTGCTAGCTATCATGATTTTGCTAAAAAAGATTTAAAAAAATTCGCAAATGATAAAAGGAAGCTCCAACCTTTATTTAAAGATGGTTCTACAACCGTCTAGTAAACTTTATCTACGATACATTGTTTTCATTTACATCTTAGTAGGTACCTACCCACCTATGCTTTATACCAAAAAATAAATAATTAAAAAATATATTATATATCGCTCGTTCCATGCCGAATTTGGAATTTTTTTTAGATGTGGCCAAAAATGAAGGAAAATGGTCCTTTTGGCCCCCGAAACTCTCCCTAAATTTTTAGGGCTCTAAGTGGAATAGAATTCAAGTTATGGACAAATTAAAAATTGAAATTTTGAGGTTCGGCTCCAAAACCAAAAATTTTCAACCATCCATAACTTGTAAAAATACCCATTTTTATGAAAAAAGTTTCAAACAAATGTTGTTTGTAATGGTTTAAACTTTTGGTAACTGCTAAAAAAAAGTTCGTCCGACAAGGTTCACTATTGACGCGTCTAGGCCTTATCAGTCATGAGGCCGCAAAAAAAAAAACATCAGCGTTCCTGACCAAAAAAAATCAGGAGCGTAGCTCGATTTGATACAAAACTTTTGAGCCCTAACAGAAGTTAACTAGACCTATGGGCTCCGAGGGAAAAAATGGTAAAATCCTGCAAAATCGCTTGATATCAATAAAATTCCATTGAGTCCCCAGAAATCCACTGTTTGCTATAAGTCAATATCAAACCATGAGCAACATTTTTTCTAAAAGTTACCTGGGGATCAATGTCACTATGGTTGGCATGGTATTTTCATATAAGTAGAGCATTTCCAAAGTCCCCGGCGGCTCAAAAACTCAAAATTCCCCAAAATACTTGAATTTGGAGCCCAGACGACTCGCTTGGCGCATATCCAAAAAGCGACTTTCACCCAAATTGTAGCTTTTGTTGATGTTTTTGAAGGTACACAACGGTTGAAGACAACGCTGAAGCAACTTTCCACAACAATTGTGCTGGAAATTTGAATTTTCAACATAAATCTTGAAATTTGGTGCTTGGTGGTCTGGCGAACTTCTGTTTAGGCTCAAAAGTTTTGTGTCGGATCCAGTTACGCTCCTGATTTTTTTGGTCAGGAAAGCTGATGATGTTTTTTTTTGGCGCCCAGACTCGTCAACAGTGAATCACGTCGGATGAACTTTTTTTGGCAGTTTCCAAAAGTTTAAAGCATTACAAACAACTTGTGTTTGAAACTTTTTTTCATAAAAATGGGTATTTTTACAAGTTATGGATGATTGAAAATTTTTGGTTTTGGAGCCGAACCTGAAAATTTCAATTTTCAATTGTCCATTACTTGAGTTTTATTCCACTTGGGGTCCTAAAAATTTAGAAGGGGTTTCGGGGGCCCAAAAGGAATATTTTCCTTCAGTTTGGGCTACATCTAAAAAAAAATCCCATATGCGGCGTGGAACGAGCGATATCTTAAATAAATTGAGTAGGAAAATATTAACAAAATAACGTTTGTTAAATTATTGCTACCGTGCATATTATACATATATGTATATATTTGCTGGCTATATAGGTATTTAAACGTAATGTGTGTTAAAGCTATATTAGGTTTAATTGTGGACTGACGTTTCTTCCAAATCTTTAAAAAGGTGTTCGGCATTGTTCGTATATTTTTTATATGACCGCTGAGGAGATCAAGGAAGATCTAGACATGCACTTTTTCTTTTGTAGGTAATTGTTCCATTTTCTCTATATTAGATACAGATTTCTGATTTTTTTTATGAATAAAAATTTGGCCCCCCCTGGAACAAAATCCTGTGGGCGCCCATGTTTGCAAGACCTGGAAAAAAGGCCTAAGTCATCCCCGAAAACAAATTTAGATGGGTTTGATGAGTGCGTACTTAGACGTATTATAATTAACTATACAGTTAGTAACAAAATAATCCCTACCGTTCCTCTTATTCATTAAGAAACCCCAGGACGATATTAATTACACTGGTTGAACCGAAAGCGTATGGAGAATTATGCGTAAAATTAGATTCAAATGGAGAAAAACTGTAACAAACCGTAAAATATTAGCCGAAAAACCTGATATGCAAAAAAGAATAAATTTTTTGAGAAATATAACAAGATATCGTATCGAAAATCGGCCTATAGTTTATACGGATGAGACATACATACATTCGTCTCATACCCATAACAAGTCATGGAACAATGATGATGAAAATGTTCACCACAAATCAACGTCCAAGAGGCAAATAGCGCAGGCGCCAAAGGAAGTTGAGTATGCAAAATGTGAGGACCGCCAACTATGCTCAAATTGTTTTAGCTGAGACCACAAATAAAAAATGAAACCATGTTGCCGGTAGCTGTGCTGGTCCCTTTCCCTTTTTCTCGCCCCTCTCCCCGCTCAGCGCGTTGCTGAGTAATCTAAGTATTGCGCTTGGAATTGTCAGTAGGAAAGAATTCATGTAGCATACCTAACGGTTTATTTTTTTGTAGTCATGTAATATTGTTTAAGTTTTCTTGTAGTAGAGTGTTTAATTACTGTGTTTTATTTAAATAAAAGCGTGGACGATGTCACTACAAGTGATAAATGTAAAGAGGCGAAGACTAAATTAATTGTAGTGTTTGTTTTGTGATAAAACGGGTGATTTAGTGGAAAAGCCAAAACCACTATCGTTCCTAAGTATTGAAAGAGCAGCAGATCGCAGAAAAGATGGCATTAGTGAGAAAATAAAAAGTAATACAGACTTTACTGCACACAATTGTTCATGACATCGAGCTTGTATGGCAAGTTATATTAGCGAAGAGAACATAAGCCTCTTTCGAAATTTTGAATTACTGTAAGTACCTTTTTGACGCAGAAGATTTTTACAGGAAGTCACTGAAATCGGAACTTGCTCATGAAATTGAAAACATTTATAAGTGTGGTACTCACACTCGGCAGGACGTAGTATTAAGTCTACCTAATTTAAAAATTTACATTGTTGATGGTATGGCACTTGTTCATCGAACCCAATTAAAAAAATTCAGCAGCTTTGGCGATTTTGCTGAGGCATTCTTCATGACAATTAATGATCTTTTCTTGCAGCCAAATGTAAAACGAATAGATATTGTATTTGACAGATATGATGATATTCAATTAAATACTTGAAATCAACTTTACGGGGTAAAGGTCAAACGAGGAGAAATTTTATAATTTCAAATGAGCACACCCAAATTCCAGCTAATTGTAATAATTTCTTTTCAAGCATTGAAAATAAGTTACAGCTCGTTCGATATCTATGTACTGCTGCTTCCAGATATGCACAAGTAAAAGAAGATTCCGAGTTATATATTTGTAGAGGAATTGATGATCCAATAAAATGTTTCAAATTACAAGGTATTCTTCATTTCTTGAAGTGCTGACTTAAATACTAACCATTTAGATGATTCATTAGCTGATTAGCTGATTCAAGGATGTTTTGTCATATATTTCAAGCAGTAAAAATCCAATCTGGCCATGTCATAATCTTTAGCGCTGATACAGATGTTTTTATCCTCGGAATTTACTTTTGGAATAATCTAACACATCTAGGCTGTTTAGGTCTATGATTCGACGGTTCTTATAACAAGAAATACATTTCAGGATGTCATTTGCTCAATCCCTTGGAGAAAACATTTGTCGTATTTTCTCAGCATTACACTCTATGAGTGGTTGCGATACGACTAGCAGATTGGGCTCGAAAAAAATGCATTAAAAGCTGCATCGCTGGATTGTGTACAAAAAGCCCCAAGGCATTTGGGAAATTATTTTCTTTTTTGGGAAACTAATTTCTCAAATTATTGGTTTCGGCTTGAATTTGTTTAAAGTTATTTGCACATCAGATGCTCTACACTTACATTTGTTAAGAGCATCATCACAAACATATGTACATATGTATGGATAAATGCTGACCAAACACTACTACAGCCTACTGATTGCACCTTATTAGGTTATGAAAAGAAAGAAGGTAAATTGTAACCACGACAAATGACTAAGCGACCATTGCCAGAATTATGGACTCGCCCCTGTAAATATACATCTAATTGTGAGTCAAAGGCTTGTTCTTGTAAAAAAATTCAGTTGAATTGTATTGTCAAAATAAAGAGATTGATTATTTTTTGTTTTTATTATGACCTGTTTAAATTTGCTTTTTTGCATTACTTTTTTTTTCCAAAATTGTTGGTTTAATTTTAACTTTTTTTTCAGTTCAATAGCTATAAGTATATTCATTATGTAAATTCGGCTAGATCGGGTACGTGCGTCCGTGCCTCTCTGCTGTATATACGGGGAGCGAGAGGAAGAGGGTACCCGAAGACGCCGAATCATCAGGAAACGGGCACCGAGGAACTCGGAACTCGGAACGAACGAGAACGAGAGCCGAGAGCGGCATTACTCTTAATGTATCAAAACAAATAAGACGTTTCTCTCTTCAATATACGGTTTAATTGAATCCTATTACTTTTTACTCTTTTTTTTTTAACATAATCCCTCTTTAAAACTATTTCGTTTACAGTTCAGGTGTAGGGTATAGCCACCTCCCTGTGCTTTTCGGACAATTAAGTTATTTGAGTGACGTAAGTGCGAAATGAGTGCGAAGAAAGCCAATCACCGACGTGAAATAGAGTCAAGCTCGTCTGACACCGACAGTGACGCGACCTATTATCGCGGCCGGCGTTCCAAACGGGTGCATGAGGGTGAATCGAGGAAACGTCCCCGATCACCTGCACCAAGACGTACAAGTGACGAAAATGGTAGTAGGAAACGTTCCGAACCCGTTACGGTGGAGCCCGGTCAACGGAGACGACGACGGTTGTCATCCGACGTACACCCGCCTCCAGAATCTCCGTCAAGAACTCCAGAAGGACACCCTAGCGAGGAACGGTTGAGGCGCTTGGAAACGATGATGAGGGAGTTACGTCGGCAGACTCAATCTACTGAAAGAAGACTCGAATCGACGATACACAGGGTGAGTGTAAGGAGCGATTGCATTCCGGAGTTTTCGCCAGAAAAACAAAGCCTAACCGCAAAACAGTGGTTAGAGAAAGTAGAGCAGTTGAAGACCCTGAATGAGTGGGATGAAATCACCACGATTTACAACATGCAATCACGACTAACTGGGATGGCAAAGAAGTGGTACCACAGTCTGACCAACTATAATTTGACTTGGAACGAATGGAAAGCGTTGGTCAAAAGAAGTTTTCCCGACCATACAGATTACGCAACCTCGTTGCAGGAGATGTTGGGTAGACGTAAAGATCCCGCCGAAACCATGACAGCGTACTATTTTGAGAAAATGGAGATGCTGAGAGCCTGCGATATTCAAGGAAAAAGGGCTGTTTCCTGTATAATACACGGACTGCCGGACAGCGTTATGCAAAATGGAGCCAGAGCAGGGCGATACCAGACGCCAGAAGCACTCTACGAAGAGTATCTATCAGTACTCCAGTCCAATCCAACTTCCGGGACAGTGAGAACTGCCGATAGACGACAGCTACCGGATCTTCGACATACGCTACAAGGAAGAACGCAGAACAACGGCGTCCCTAGGAAGAACATAGGACCACCCACCTGTTTCAATTGCGGAAAACAAGGCCACATCGCAGCGAGATGCATAAAACCACGCCTAGAGTGTCAGAAGTGCCATCGATTAGGTCATGACGTAAGTAGCTGCCCAAGGAAAGGACCAGGTGAGTCTCAACCAGTTTTAACTGTTGATTTTACAAGTACTGATTCTAACACGTGCTATTTCATCGACTGTTCCATAAATGGCAATATTTTACGCGGATACGTTGACTCCGGTTGTAGCGCGGTCACCTTAAGAGAGTCGGATGTTAAAACCTTAAGATTAGAACTCCACCCCGTAAACGTACGGTTAAGTGGATTTGCTGGAGGATCAATTATGGTCCATTACGAAACCTATGTAAATCTACAAGTAGACTTGGCAATAGCACATGTCAAAGCCCTCGTAGTGCCGGACTCGGCACAAAGAGTCTCCGTGATTGTTGGACAACCGTTTATCAATCATTCAAATGTTACGATGGTTGTACGTGGAGGTCAAGTTCGGTTATTTAATGAGGAAAGGGCCCTCCTCCCCGAACTTGATCGGTTGCCAACTCGCAGGGTTACTCTTTGGGCCAAGGAGGCAACCGTTATACCCCCGAATCACATTGGACATATCCAATTAAGTAGTAATGACTACTGTGAAGATGTTTTCGTTGACCTCCAACATAGGCAATGGCCAAATAAATTTCATGTAATTCCACGATGTGTTACAAATTTAAAATCCGGTGGATTCCTCCCTATCCTAAATACTTCTGACAACCCTGTAATATATGAAAAAGGTCGCATTGTAGCTAGAGGCGAGACTTGTCTGCCCTTTACAAAGAGTCCGACACACGACTGTTTATCGGTAACTCGAGACACTATAAAACATTTTACGATGACAGATTTAAACGAGTATACAGATCCTGACCTCAGCCCCGAAAATAAACAAACTTTATTGACCCTCATTAACACATATAGGGATTGTTTTGCCACTCAGCTGTCTGAAGTAGGTAAAACTAATGTTGCCGAAATATCTATTCCCCTAACAGACGATACACCTGTTACTTACCGACCGTACAGGTTAGCACTATCGGAGAGGGAAAAGTTACAAGGAATAGTGAATGACTTACTCGCAAATAACATCATTCAAGAATCCTCCTCACCTTACGCCAGCCCTATTTTACTGGTGAAGAAAAAGAACGGCGAGACGCGCTTATGTGTTGATTATCGGGCCCTTAACCGCAAGACGATTAAAGATAAGTATCCACTGCCACGTATTGATGATTTATTAGATCGGTTGAAAGGGGGTCGGTACTTTACGAGCCTAGACCTTGCATCCGGTTATCACCAGATACCAGTAGCACAAGAATCCATTCCAAAAACGGCATTTATAACTCCCGACGGGCAATTTGAATACCGAGTGATGCCCTTTGGTCTTGTCAACGCCCCCGCTGTCTTTCAACGTGCTATTCATCGCATTTTGGGTTCCCTACATTACACTACGGCCTTGGCATATCTTGATGACATTTTGATACCTTCTCCAGATGTGCAAAGTGGATTTGCGAATCTGGAAGAGGTATTGAAATTGTTACGTGAGGCCCAGATGACATTACGTTTTGACAAGTGCAGTTATTTACGAAAAGAAATAAATTACCTTGGACATGAAATTTCATATGAAGGTATACGACCGGGAAATGAAAAAATTCGAGCGGTGGAAAAATTTCCGACGCCACGAGATGTGCACTCCGTACGACAATTTCTTGGTTTGGCAAGCTATTTTCGCAAATACTTAAGAGGTTTTGCACTAATAGCTAAACCCCTCACGAATCTCACTCATAAGAACGTCGTATTCGTTTGGGGGCCAGAACAACAAAAGGCTTTTGACGATTTGAAAGAGAAATTGACAACACGACCGATACTAGCTATTTATGATCCAAATGCTGCTACTGAAGTACACACCGATGCCAGTAAATGGGGAATCGGAGGAATCATTTTTCAACGGCAGCAAGATTATAACTTAAAACCCGTTCAGTATTTCAGTAGAGCCACGACAAAAGAAGAACAAGTATATCATTCCTATGAATTAGAAACTTTAGCAGTGGTTTGGTCGTTAAAAAAGTTTCGAGTGTATCTTATTGGTAAGGAGTTTAAAGTTATCACGGATTGTAACGCTTTACGCACCACATTGACCAAGAGGGATCTAATCCCGCGAATTGGTCGATGGTGGCTCACGACACAAGAGTTCGATTTTACTATAGAATATCGGGCCGGCGCAAAGATGAGTCATGTCGACGCCCTCAGTCGCAACCCCCTAAGTTCAAACCCTGAACAAGCCCTTAATAGCGAAGAAGAAATCTTACACGTTAATGTTACGAACGAGGATTGGGTCTTGGCGGCGCAATTGCAGGATCAACGTTGTAAGCAACTGCACGAGATATTGTCAAGATCACCAATAAATAACGAAGAAAGGCGAGTACATGACGAATATACGTTGAAAAACAATAGATTGTATCGAAAAACAGTTCATGGTCCACGTTGGGTCGTACCCAAGGCGTCACGCAGACGAATATTGATGTACTATCATGATGCGGCTGGACATTTTGCCGTCGAAAGAACACTAGAAACTCTTGCTAAACGGTACTGGTTCCCTTCTATGAGGAATTACACCAAAAATTATATTGCGGCATGCTTGGGATGTATGTATAACAAGAAACCGAGTGGGAAAATACCTGGAACCTTACACCCTATTGAGAAGAAACCAATTCCTATGGATACAATTCACATAGACCACTTAGGGCCATTTATAAAAAGTACACGCAAAAATAGTTATCTCCTGGTGGCTGTAGACGCATTCACAAAATTTGTGTTTATCAAAGCGGTACCAAATACGAAAACAACGCCAGTCATACAATTTTTAAGCGGAATCATAGAAATGTTTGGGGTTCCTCGTCGAGTAATTTGTGATAGGGGAACTGCCTTCAGTAGTAAAGCCTTCACTGAATTTTGCAAGAGTTTAGGGATTAAACGGGTACTCGTTGCAACGGCAACACCACAAATATTAATAAAATATATAAATATTTTCTATTTACCCCCTCAATATTTCCTTAAGCTTTGATCCTATCATAAAGTATAAAGAATCTTTATTGTAGAGAATTTTATGTAGATTAATTTAGTATATAAGCAATTTTTTTATAGAAGCAGTGGCTTTTGAGTTATTAACGAAAAATTGAAAAGAGAAACTTTCGAGACCCCCGCACCCTTAGCTCCACCCCCACCCCTCAGTACTTTTAGTATGTTATTAAGGACACCTTCCTCCACAACTGTACCAATTTTGGCTTCTACATGAATTATTTCCGCTATTTGGTATTTTTTGGTCTTCGTTGCCTGGACTAACTCTACAGACAAGTTTCGAGAAGTTTTCTGATACGTGAACGTAGTGTGATACGTTCGAAAGTAAGTTGGAAACGCAAGGGGGCAAGGATCAAACATGTAATGGGGGGGGCAATGATCAAACATGTACTCACTGAGCCTAATAGGCATCATCAGAATTTGCTGTAGAATGTGTAGAAAATCTATTGTGTATTGTATATTGTATCTAGAAAATTGTCTTAATCGGTTTAATGCGTTTAAGCCCTAGTGTCGACTTGGCCTGTCAGTTAAGACCACAGGTAGCGACTACCTGTTTTCTGTAGTGTTGAGTTGGCGTATTGACATTTATTACCTTAAAGGTAAAGTGTCGAGATGGCCTGTACCGGAACTGGGCGTATTTAATTTACAGTTGTTGCCGTCATCAACCCAACCACGTTGAATTACTTCATGGGTGTCAAACCATGTTTCGTCTAAATATACAATGTTGCTCCCTGATTCCCGAAATGACTTAATTTGTCTTAAATAATCCTGACGCAAAGCAACAATACGAGGTGACTCCATGATGACCATTCGAGAATCTAATTTTTTATGTTTAAATCCGCAACTTAACAGAATTGAGCTTAAAGTGTCTAAAGATTTATATTTATATTCCTCAAAAGACTGTAATTTTTGAAAAATTGAAAGTAAAGTGGGCACCTCGTTTCTAGCATAAAAATCGTAAACGGTTCTGCGTATAACGTCTTTAGCAGCGTCATCTAATTCTTTGAACTTCCTTTGTTTACCTAATCTACTTTGATGATGATCTACAATTCCTTGCTGAATTATTTTATAAATTGAAGAATATGGAATTAATGTCAAGTCTGAAATTTCTAAAATTAAGCCGCGAACCGATTGTTCGTCTTTGTTGGAGGCGCTTAAACATATTTAAAATTACTGTTTGTAATTGAGGATGTAAATCCTTATTTGCAAACTCCCAAGAAGGAGACGAGGAAGAACAAGAGGGTTGAGTAGTCACGTTTTCCACATCAACTCGCTCTGTTTCTGTCGCCCACGGTCTCCAAAACGCCATTCCGATTACAATTAATCATTATTATAAATATAAAAACGAACGGCAAATTATATGATTATGAAATTAACTTAAAAACAAACAAAATACCTTTATAACCTGTCTCGGTGATGTAAACCGCGCCAACACTGGTAAAAGAAAAGACTGAAGTGAAGACACGTGTTCGAGTCGTCGGAGGAGAAGGAGAGACGTTCCAGGAAAGATCCAATCGTCCAAAACGTTTTGAATCCACTACAGCACAAGCGAGAAGAGTAAACTATTGACAATATTTAGGCGTGTGACTGCTCCGCGTGAATTTGGTGAGGGGGGATTGTACAGGACGAGTTCGCTAAATAACGTATCATGTATCGAGCATGCCGTATATGTTGTTATTGATCGATACCCGTATAAGCTTGTATTATGTTGGTTGTTACATTGGTTTCGTAAAGACTATACATAGCTGGTCGAGCTGCCACTGCCCACTTTATCGAGTACACGCCACGCCGCCACAGATCTCGCTGATCGCTGGTATTTGGAGGATGCAAAACGCTGTTGTTTTTGTGATTAAATATCATGTAATCACCCCGTAGAAGAGACGGGTATCGGATTCCCAACTTGATGGAATAGCGTCCCATGGCCAGCACCGAGACGTGGGACGTGGGACCCAAAATCTGCTGATGAGGCAATGGGGCCCGCCCGCGAGAGTTGGGAAGAGGATTACTCGGATCGTTTTTGAAGAGAAGGGCGGATGAAGTTTCAACCCGACCAGGTGTTTTACGATGGGTTAATGGGAATTCTCGACCTGTTAGCGACGGAGCCCGTTAGGGTACGTTTATAGTGGAGCTTCGATAAGAGCTATGATACTAGCTGTGATTAGTGATACGTGCTGCTCCACTTCTTTATTTGTTTATAGTGAAGCTGCGAGGATAGCGTTGATAAGCGTGTGAAATCTGTTGCATTCTTGATTTGAGAGTTCGAGTGTTCAGTGTACGGACGCAGTGTGCAAGCTACTGAATAATATTCACACATTCACACATAAAGATACTAGATAGATATAATATTAAAAATGTTGGATTCCGACGAAGAAATTCTTTTGTCATTGAATGCTGTGCAGTTTTATATCATGGATGAACTCCGTAAAAAGAAAAAGCGTCGATTTACTACACATCCCATTAATAAAAAGACATAAGTTGACATAAGTTGGCGAATTTCACCATTTATATGAGCATTTACGAGTTTCGACCGCTGACTCATCACGATACGAGCAGAGAATTGTATTTTCGGGGCTTTCTTCGCTCGTATCACAGCTCGCATCGTTTAGCGCAGCTCCACTATAAACACTTCCGTAAGAACCAATGCAACACAGTTCGGCGCTCTGTTCAACGCTAGTATCACAGCTCTTATCGAAGCTCCACTATAAACGCACCCTTAGCGATACCCTGACGAAATTGAGAACCCGCTGAAGGTCTCCCGATGTCAGCATTTCTGAGGACCACTGTGCGACCCGACCGTGGACCGAGTGTTAAAAATAGATTATTCGGTATTCCTCTGTCGCGTTAATTAGACCGCTAATATTTTTTTGCAATTCTATTGTTTAATAATTTTCCTAATACTTTTATAATAAATATTATATTATTGATAATCGACCAAATCAACTCCTTTCTAACATCAGAAATGGGATTCATCCATCGTGCAAAATAAAAGTGCTTTAATAGTGCCACTATGCCCAAAAGAAGAAGACCCAACAGGGAACGAAGCCGTTCCCGCTCCCGCAGCGATAGCAGAAGACGTTCCCCATCTCCACCTGTCCCAAGTCGTCGACCCAGGAACCTTGGGAACGAGTTACGGCCGAGGGTGAGGGGTGAGTCTGCCAGTACCTCTAATAATGAATCGGAGTTAAGCTCCATATTTTTAAGTGGAGTAGAGCGGATTGTTGAGAAATGTGGGAACTCACGGAGTTTAGGCTTGAATTTAAATTCGATGAGCAATGTGATCCCTGAGTTTAACCCGCGTATTCATGATGTGAATAGATGGTTATCAACCATCGACGAATTCGCAAAAATTTATAAATGGGAGGAGTTGACCATAATTCATTTCGCTTTAACTAAGTTGAGTAGTGCAGCGGAGATATGGTATCGCAGTTTAGAGTCACATACCCGGTCCTGGCCCGAATGGCAAATCGTTCTCAAAGAGACGTTCCCAGCAAGACGCGATCTTCACTCATTATTACTAAATATGTTAAATCACCGTCCGACAGATCCAAACGACTTATATAATTACTGTTTCACCAAATTATCCCTCATTAATAATCTAGGTCTACCATTTTCTGATACCGACAAAGTGAATCTAATAATGGGTGGTATTACTGATAGACAAATTCGATTTTCCGTAGAAACGGCGGGTATCAGTAATCCTTCCTTATTAGCAAACCATCTCAGATCCCTTTCCGCCTCGTCATCGGAAAGCGGACCACCTGTTTCTCAAAACACAAATAATTCGAATTCGTCTCGCAATAGCCCTCAACATAATCGATGCTTTACATGTAACCGTTTCGGCCACTTACGACACTCGTGCCCAACAAAACGACACCAAAACAAACCTTATAGAACAAATAAACAATTATCGATTGAACATCATGGTAATTTCATTGGTAGTCAGGTCTCAAATAACAAATTTTTCAAAACCATAAAAATTTTACGTCAATTTCATAAAGCCTATATTGACTTGGGAAGCGAATGTTCACTAATTACTAAACAATTAGCGGATCAATTGAATTTGACACTGCGAAATATCGATGGTACCGTAAAGCTCGTTACATTCTTACCCGACGTATAAATAACACCTTTATCCGTAACAAATGTACCTATCGTTGTAGACGATATTGCAAAAACGATCGAAATGTACGTGATTCCAAACAACGTTATGGATGGGTGTCGACGTGCTTATCGGGCAAAACTTCTCGGAATTATACGATATCCAATACACCAAAAGAGGCGACTCTTTAAAATTCCTCCTAAATGAACAGTCATCAGAATCTAATTCGGTGAAAGACTATTCGGAAATAGATATCTCTATTGTGAATGTAGGAGTTAAAGATGAAAAAGTTGTCGATCGATTGTTTACAATTTTAAACGAATTCAGGAGTTGTATTTCTGTAAACTTGAGTGAAATGGGTAAAACATCTGTCGCTGAGATGCAAATAAAATTAAACACCGAACAACCCGTTGTCCACCGCCCTCGTCGTCTTTCGGAGGCTGAGCGCACTCATGTTCGAAAATTAGTCAGCGATTTAATAGTAAACAAAATTGTCCGTCCATCAGAATCACCTTACGCGAGCCCCGTAGTATTAGCCGACAAGAAAAACGGTGAAAAGCGATTATGTATTGATTTCAGGGCACTTAATAAAATAACCATTAAAGATAAATACCCCCTTCCCCGCATAGAAGACCAAATTGATCGCCTTTCAGGATATAAATATTTCACCACTCTTGATATGTTCTCTGGTTTCTTTCAAATCCCCATGTCGCCCGAATCTATTCCATATACCGCTTTTGTTACCCCGGATGGACATTTTGAATTTTTAAGGATGCCTTTCGGACTAACTAACGCACCTTCTGTTTTCCAAAGAATGATACATAACGTTTTTGCCAAATTAAGATATGACAAAGTATTATTATATTTAGACGATATCCTAATTCCATCAAAAACGGTCGAGGAAGGACTTGCGGTTTTACGCGAAGTTCTCGATCTAATGCAGAAAAGCGGTTTGACTTTAAAATTATCCAAATGTTACTTTTTAGAGACGAAAATTGAATATTTAGGGTATGAAGTTTCGGAAGTAGGTATTAAACCAAGCAAACGAAAAACTGAGGCGGTCCGCAATTTCCCGGTACCGAAGGACGTTCACCAAGTACGTCAGTTCTTAGGACTCACGGGGTATTTCCGAAAATTTATTTATTGCCCCTGCCACACACTCGTCGAGTAGCGAGGGAAGTAGCGAGGGAAGTAACGAGAGAAGTAGTGTGGCCACAATATTCGTGCTGCCGCACGTCTTGCTCCTCGTCATGCCCATCCTTCCCTGGTTTGTCGGTTTTTCGGGCGCGAGTCAAAGGACTGGCAATATGAGCGCGAGTATCTGGCCACACAATCGCACATCGCACGTGTAGTCTAATGAAATCCTCATTGAATTAACATTCGCTTCAATATGAAAAATGAAACATACTATTATGGTTTTGCCCCTCAGGAACCCAAATCTGTCAATATTTTTGACCGCAACCCCCGACAAAGGGATGAAAACGGCAAATAAAATTGTTTTTGCGCGAAATGTCGAAAACTACAACAGATAAGGCAAAAATAACTGCACCAGTTTGTTCCCCGTAATTTTTTACATCGAAATCGACGTATTGCTTATTGATATTTCAAAAGTTTTTCTTGTTTTCTTGAAATTTTTAAATTGGGGTCATACTACGCCCAGCGTGCGAGCGAAGAATGGAGCAACGAAAAAACTAATATTTATTGATTTGTTGGCTGCAGAGCCAGTTATTTGGGATCCAAAACATAAACAACATAAGTTTAAACATATGGTATGTAGCTACCAACCAAAAGATAATGTAATCTGTCCAGTAACCTGGCGGGTACATAATCCGGGAGGTAGTGGCCGGAAGACCTTCGAAAAGGACGTAAAATAAATATTAAATGTATGTAAAAAATATATTACAAGAATTTGATATTATGGGTTAGAAATTTGTAAAATACCTATACTTTGTCAAAATTATAGTAGGTACTCAGAACACATTAAACAATTTTATTAATTTTACCACAACTTATTAAAACATCAATTCGCTATTAAGCTACGTATTTAAAAAAAATGTACTTTTTGTAAGTACATATAAACGTGTATGTCAATAATTTACCTAATTCACAAAGAAGCGCTGGAACGACTAGATACACATTTAATGAATTATAATGTAGAAATGTCATTTGATGCATACCGTAGAATCATATTTTCAATAAATTTTAATTTCGCTTTTGTGTGGCGATTACTTGCGCGAGGAGAGCAGTGTATGGCCAGAGAGGGCAATACAACGGCAGCGCGAGGAGCAGAGCGAGTAGCAGCGCGAGGAGCATAGTGTGGCTGAGGTATATGAATATGCGACAAAATCTAAACCTCTCAGTAATTTGCTGATGAAAGATAAAACCTGGCAGTGGGGGGGACTAGAGAATAATTCTTTCTTGGTATTGAAACATTGTTTAACCTCAGCGCCTGTACTAAGAATCTTTGATCCAAACCTGAAATGTAACGTTTCTACTGATGCGAGTCGATGGGGTATAGGAGGTATCCTGACCCAAACCGCAAACGATAATAACCATGAGTGGCCCATACCCTATTTCAGTCGTCAAACTCGATTGCCGGAACGCCACTATCATTCTTTTGAGTTGGAAACCCTAGCGGTAGTTGAGACCATTAAACACTTTCGCCATTATTTGTTAGGGGTAAATTTTACATTAATTACCGATTGCTCCGCCGTAAGACATGCACTCCTTAAACAAGAAATAAATAGTAGAATTGCGCGTTGGGCCATGATGTTAGGTGAATTTACGTTTGAAATCAAACATAGAGCCGGTACACAAATGAGACACGCAGACGCTCTTAGTCGTAATCCGCCGATTTCGGAAAATGCTGTGTGTGTCAATGTAATTAAAACACAGGATTGGATGTTAGTTGCGCAACAACAAGATAATTCCCTAAAAGAAATACAGAAAATTTTGCAATCTGGTGAGATAAACAAAAATAAGTCGATCTTTAATGATTATACCCTAAAAGGGGGAATCATATACAAAAATACGCCCTTCGGGTTACGTTGGGTGGTCCCCAAAGGTGCCAGGTTTCAGGTGTGTCGAATGAACCATGATGATCTTGGTCATTTCGCAACTGATAAAACGTTTGAAATTATTTCCTCTAAATACTGGTTTCCACACATGCGAAAGTTTATTCGTAAATATACGCAAAGCTGCCTCAATTGTTTATATCTTAAGATTCCTGCTGGACCGAAACCAGGGTATTTGCATCCCATACCTAAACTCCGATACAATTCCACAACATTCACGTAGACCATCTAGGCCCTTTCATTAAGACCAAACAGAGGAATACGCACATTTTCGTGGTGGTTGACGCGTTCACTAAATATATTTTGCTGTATGAAGTTAGGAGCACAAAATCTGAATTTGTAATAAAAAGCCTAAATGAAGTGATAAAGATATTTGGAGTTCCCCACAGAATAATCAGTGAACCAGGCACTGCTTTTACCTCTCATTTGTTTAAAGAATATGTTCAAAAGAATGGTATGACTCACCACCTCAATGCAGTGGCCTTACCAAGGGGGAATGGTCAGGTGGAGCGCTACAACAGGACGATATTACAGTCCTTGGCGGGGATGAGCGCAGGTGGCAGAGAGAAACGCTGGGATGAGTGCCTCCTGAAGTTGCAATTGGGGCTGAACAGCACTATCAACAAGGCACTCGGTGTATCTCCTAGTGAACCTCTTTTAGGTTTTAGACTCTCAATCCACGGTGGTAGAGAACCTCTTATAGATGAGCTTGTGGATGTCACTGCTGTACGCAGGGAAATCGTTAAGAAGTTGAAGGAAGATCAGGCCAAACAGAAGGATCGCTTCGACGCTACTAGATGTCGACCCAGAAGGATACAGGTCGGAGATCTGGTCCTGATCCGAATCACAACATATCCTGCGACAGGGACGAGCAACAAGCTGCTGCCTAAGTGGCGTGGACCGTTCAGGGTCACAAAGGTCCTGGATAATGACCGGTTTGAGGTCGGTGAGATCAAGGGATCCCGAAGGTCTCGAATTCCCTACGTCGGCGTGGCCGGATTGGAAAATATAAAGCCATGGATTCACGTTGCAGCCCATGAAGTTTCGGATCCCTTATCTCCGTGTGGCGGTTCATGTTGTAGCATGTGAACCACGTGAGTTTGCCTATCCTTTCGAGAAGCATCTGTGGCGCCGTTTCTGTAGCAATAGCTTGTGATCGGTTTGCCTGTAAATTCTTGGCGGGCCCGCTAGCATTGAGTTAGTCTGCTGGTCAGGAGGACCATGGGGACGGTAACCGTGCAATGGGGGACGTCCTTCCGGAAGGGGACCTTCACCTTATCCTTCACCCTTTTTTTTACTTTAAAATTTATTTTTTTTTATCGGATACGCAGAACGATTCATTTTGTTAAGGGGACGCCTTTAGCATGATGTATTTGATCGGTATCCATACGTAACGAAAATATTATTTACTACCCCTGTAAGCTCCTTACTTATTATTCGTGTTTTTTTTAGCGGAATCACTCGGTACGGGTTGCTAACGTAATTCATGTTAGCCCAGCACAGGGGTCTTGGAGTGAGGACACTCCCCGAAAGTCAGGAAAGGCCGTGTTAGCGACGGAGCCCGTTAGCGATACCCTGACGAAATTGAGAACCCGCTGAAGGTCTCCCGATGTCAGCATTTCTGGGGACCACTGTGCGACCCGACCGTGGACCGAGTGTTAAAAATAGATTATTCGGTATTCCTCTGTCGCGTTAATTAGACCGCTAATATTTTTTTGCAATTCTATTGTTTAATAATTTTCCTAATACTTTTATAATAAATATTATATTATTGATAATCGACCAAATCAACTCCTTTCTAACAGACCCGATTGTAAGAAAGTGTTCGATTGTGGAAGATATTTATTCAATGTGCAACAGCATGGAGCAAGGTTCATATCGTGTTAACAATTCAACGTCTCGCTAAAACTAAAACATCTTTCCGTACTTTACAACCCAAATATTCCTTTAAAGTAATATAAAACCTGCCTCGAGGCCGACTATTTCGAAGCGGGCCGTTTTGCTGATTGTTGCGAATATTATCTCACATATGATCTCACACGATGACCGAAAATGTGGTTTTATTGTACATGTATTTTCGAGCCAAAAGAAATCTAACCCTGGCGTATTGGTGGTTGAATTAGGAATGGGAAGGGCCAAGGGAAATGGGTAAGGACAAGAGGGCAAGAAAAATTTGCGGGAAATCCCATCTTTACCACGAAAATATTAAAGGGCAAGGAATACGCAAATTACGGAAATCTCATCTTTATCGCGAAAATATTAAAAGGGCTTGAACTTGAACCGTTCCTATCGATACACTGCCTACCTACCTGTCTTAAGTCCGGGTCGAAATTTCTTGTAGGCTTATTTGACCCTTGGATTAAAGCGGGTACTCTCAATATTTCGGGTCAAAAATTCGCCCGCCGGAAGAGAATCATGCATTATGCATCGCTTTTGTTTACTTTTTGATCGGGAGCTTACAGTTCAGGTGTGGGGTAAACAAATCAGTGTTGTGCGTACACATCACTGCTTTGTTTAGTGCCACAAAGACACGAAACTTTTCGGTGCTTGTTTATAAAACACAATGGGACGAGGAAGACATATCGACGAGTCGACAAGCGAGGTAAACGTTTACTTAAGCCACTTGGCGTATTTTTGCAATTTTTTTCGGAATATAGTGATAAGTAATGATGAGCGGAGAATCGGAGGGGTTGCGACGTTACTAAGCGTTACGAGAAATAAGATTTGTCACGATTTGACTCCACTTTGAATAGGGGAAGCGTAGTGTAACGAATGACGTAATCGGCGATGGGCATGTTATGATTATTTTACATTCATCCATTCTCACATTAATATATCATGGTGCGAGATAGTGTAAAGGGATATCTTTTGACACTCGACCGTCCATCCCACTTGAGATTATATAAACCTTCAGATTCTCGAGGGTGGCGGACCTCGAAGAATCTGAAGAGAGGACAGTAGTGTAATACAGACCGTTGTGGTTGTTTCATCGAGTATTATTCCTGACCTTATTAAAGAAATTCTCTTACAGGTATGTAGGGTTTGGATGGTTTCCGATACGTTAATAGTATGTGAAATGCTCGAAAGTGTGTTTTACACGCAAGAGGGCAAGGATAAATCATGTACTGACGGAGCTTAGTAGGCTGGTGGATAAAAAAGTCCGGCAAGCGTCCAGAATTGGTGTAATGTAATGTAATTGGTGCGACACCCACCGCAAATAGGGGTAGTTGGCGGCAATGCAGACGCGTGGAGATGAGAATCGAGGCTGTGACGCAACGTAGATGGCGTTGGACCCGACATTACATTTTTGTCGTAATGCGCGTCTCGAGGCGAAGAGATGAAGTGTTATGTCTACGTAGGCGTTAATGAGAGGTACTCTTAGGGTTGCATTGTTTATGTTACGCGGCCAATGGGAATCGTTCGTTTGGGTGTAGTTCGTTGACCCTTAACATCCAATAAATATTCGATGTTCTTATTCCGAAAAATTGCGTCTTCAATCAATGTTACTGGTGTATACATAAGTGTAAGAGCTGTGGTAAGGTGCAAGAGCAAGCTGAGCAAGCATTCAACATGTGAAAGCTCACGTGTTTCATTGAAGAAGCGACTTACAACGTTGCCACGTGAATCCTTGGAATGTCCTCGATAAATAATGTCGGACAGAGGAGTTGTAATTGTGTGGAATGTAATTTGCGATATTATTAGCGGGATACCAGTGAGATTGAACCGTTTGATGAGACACAAAGTTATGTTCTCCGAATTGACATGTAGCGATCGTTGCTTTACGTGTTATAATCGGGGATATCGCGAGACGTAGTCGCCGGCGACTTTAAAAAAAGCGGCATCGTCGCACAAGTACGACATCAGCATTTGGAGGAAGCGCGATGAATATGGATGAACCCCATGCGCGTAGTTCTCGAGACTTAACCTGGCGTAAGCCGTGGTAATACCGGCATCGCCGCGTACTGACGAACGCATGTGAGACCAATGTAAATGGCGCCCCGGGACGGGAACACATGAAATGAGGTCCTCGGGGTCGTTTTTTTTTTCGGAAAATAATGTCTCCCCCTCGCGAAATGAATTGGGATGCGTGGGACGAACCTACTATAAATTTTTGATAGCCGTCGGTTACTCCTGTACGTAAGTGGTCTAAGTGAAAATTCACCCTTCAAATTGCTGCTGTGAAACTAAATGTCAAGAATTACATCCAATCTTGTCTTGATTGTTTATATAATAAAGTCCCTTCTGGTAAGAAGCCTGGTAGGTTGAATTCGATAGAGAAAGAGAGGATTCCAATGAATACTCTGCATAATGAACATTTGAGTCCATTTGTCACTAGTGTAACGAAAAATGCTTATCTATTAGTAGTAGTGGAGCACTCAAAAAATTTGTTTTACTTAAGGCTGTTCCAAACACAAAAACTCAATCTCTAGTACGGTATCTCGAACAGATCATTGAGATGTTTGGTGTACCGAGAAGAATAAGTTGTGACAGAGGCATGGCTTTTACTAGTAAAAGTTTTACTAATTTTTGTTTAAGTTTAGATATTAAACGTGTGATCTGCGCTGCGGCGACTCCACGTGCAAATGGGCAGGTGGAACGAATGATTCGTACTATCCTGTCTGCGATCACGGCTTCTACGCAGGACGAGACTCGGTGGGATGAGTCCTTGAGCAGTGTCAAGTGGGGAATTAATTCCACAAGAAATTCTACCACCTTACGAAGTTTTCTTTGGTTATCGCCCTCGAGACGTTAATGACGCATTTCTGACAGCCGAGGTGGTAGGTGACATGCACCACGATGTCGACGTGTTCCGAGATGAAGTGTGGAGCGTTACGAAAGCTCAACAAAACCGGCAGAAGAATGTTACTATAAGAGACATGACCCTTTAACGAAGTTTACGGTTGGCCAACACGTATTGGTTCTAATAACGAAAGTCCCCGATAATAACTGATATGTAGTGAGCGAACTACCAGGATCGAAACGTAGTCGGACAACTTATACGAGCATATTAGGTCCTTCAGAAAAGCTGAAACTTTTCGTTTGCAAAGTTTCAGACAACGAGACAACAATATATATATACATAGATGTTGTAAGAAATCAAAGTATATATGTTAGCGTAATCTGCCAACATCCCTCGTACATAAGTCGCGATGCCATTGGTGAGCTAGTACGCATGACCGAGGAAATGATGGAGCAGGAGCAGCTTACAAGAGCGCAAGTTGATACCCACTCAATGCCATTTATTGAAGAGAGTCGTGTCATTAAAAGTAATAGTACGTTTTCCTGAGTCTTAATTAGGGTAAAAACCTCAAATTGACAGCTAAAGCTAACATATATATAATTATATAGACATTGATTTCTTGTATATATATATACAATTATATTATCAAAAATATTTTCTAAAAATGTATAGTGTTTTAAATATGATAATCAGATTTTGAAAGCGAAGTATTTGTGAGGATTTAAACTCAGATTTATAGAACACCCTGCACAATAATTGCTTATTATGGATATGCTTACCGTAATAAGTATACTTTGATACGGCAACCGTATAGTAGGTACGTACTATTCGTTATCATGGAGTAGGCCCAGAGTTTTTTATCTACTTTTCCACTCCACAAGCACAATTCAACACAGTAAAAGTTTATGGCTATATTACATTACAAAATATTTTTAAAACCATTACTTAAGTAATGACTGTAATAATGTAGTGATTACTAATATCAACAGTAATATTTAAAATTGGCACTAATAGCAAAGAATAGGGAAAAACAAGAAGGGAAACAGAGAGAGAGGTCCGATAGTCGCGCAGATCTGTCCGCGCAGGTTAACATTGGGGGAAAATGCACCAGTGGCGTAGGTGTGCAATACATATTTACCTTAATATCATTATGGTAACCAGAGGCGTATGTAGCGAATTTTGTATAAGCATTAGAGTCTTCGCGGTTTTTATTCTAATTTTCATAATGGAATTTAAAAAAACATCGGGACATCACGGCACATACCTGTTTCGTGTGATCACGTTTGTTACACATATATTTAAACATGTTTGAATCAATACCAGTTCGACAATTATTACGGATCTGTGCGCCGACCCTTGCTGTCGCTGCAATAGTTGACAGTCCGGCGCGGTCCCGCCCTGATTTTCCCCCCATATAAGTCTTCAAGGTCATTGAAAACGGTTTGCTCAAAACAATAGAGAGGGTCGGGGCTTTCCCTTCTTGTTATTTCTCTATTCTCTGCTAATAGTAAGTACCATTCATTAGGAAATGAATTCCATGCATACACAAATATCACATTACAGTGAGTTATCACTGTGCCAAATTAATGTGTAATGAATGAAAAATAAGCTGTGCTATAAAGTAACCTTATATAACAAAAAGATGTGTCAAGTGCATTTGTTTTAATGATGTATACGAGGTATATCAAAGTAGATTATAATTTTAACTTTTCCACTTCAAGACATTCATTTTTCGGCCTACTGAAATTTCAGCATTTAATGGCTCTAGAGCCGAAAAACGAACCAAAACTGCGAAGTTATCTGCACTATGTGATAACAGGTAACAAGGGCAATTTTAATATTTAAGGGAATGTTGAAATTACGTTTGGCACGAGAGAATGGAGTGCAAGTTCGTCACAAAATCGTCGTAAGTTCAAATTATCTAATTTTGGGACCAATTCAAAAATAGCCAATATATTATGACTTAAGACGTTATGACTATACAAAGAGCTTTCCTGTTAATTCGAGTTCAAAGTTGGAAATGAAACGCTAACACGGTATTAGTTACTTATTTAAATATGTCGCTTTTAAAAATACACTCGTGCAATTTTAACTGGTGGAAAATGCAAGTATATAATATACCTAGTCAATTTAAAAATGGAATAAAACACTATTATCGCATTTATTCGATGAGCTAGTATGAAATATAGTAACTTATAAATTTGTAGGTTATCATAATATGTTGGAAGTGCTACCAACACATCGTAAACAAGCAATAATACAGGGAGATTTGTTTTTAATGACCTGGTCACAAGTAATGATGGTAGTTTTTTTGACTTTTAAACAGACTTTATAAGACTCATTATAGTATTTATTATGTAGCACTTCACAGCCAACGGTGAAATGAAAAACAAAACACCCTCAATATCAGCATCCCTTTTCTTGTCTTCTTGTGTAGCAAAAATAGAATATGGCAGCCAATCAAAAACCTATTTCAAGGATCAAACCAGAGCACATTCCTGGAACTTTACCCTACTATCACCGTGGTAAACAAACGTTAAGGAGGTATAACAAGTTCCCATTTCATGAAGATAAAGATTACAGGTAAAGATTTCTCTTTCTCAAATATGTAATAATTTCGTCTTTATATTAGTGCGTAGATACACATTTAAAACCATAAAACAATTTGATTTTGTTGGAAATATTTTGAGTTTGGTATCGATTTATAGAGGAAGAAACAACGATCTTAATAAAAATATATTCGCGTTAATCAAAATTCGCTGGAACATAATATTGAATTATAATCAATTTTATATTGTTTGGTAGTACGAATTACCTGAGAACGGCCGACAGGTAAGATCCCTAACGCCACGGGGTGTCTATAATCCCGCTGGTGCACATCAAGCCCGACGGTTACCTTCAGACTGACAACAATAACCATTAACCAGTGGCCACAGGAACGTAGACGCGGCGGCGATTCCCATCTCGGCATAAGAAGCAGGTAAAAGATAAAAGGTTTGTTCCAAGCAGTGTTTTCGGTATGGTTCTGGGACGATTTTGTTACTGTTGGAACTGACTTTACGCACAGTCCTTGACAGTTAAACGGTCCTGGAAGTGTTCTCTAAGATGTGAGCTTGGAACGACTTTGTAATCGTTTGTGTACTATGTTGTTATGGTCTGTGTTCTGTGGTGTCATTTTCCTTAAAATAATTAAAGTGTCAAAATTATCCTTGACGACCATATGGTCCTGGTTGGTTTTTAAAATTAGGGCTGTTTGAATATTGCTCCCCTAAATCATTTGCCACATCTCTCGAAACCCTAAAATGACCGAAGAATACCTCTTCCCTATATTTTGGGACTGTAGTCTCTAAAATTACATTAGATAAATTCAAAACATATTTGCATGATTATAGAATTTAATTTCGAATCAATCAGTTTCAAATAAATTACTTGCCTAAATAATTTTCATTTCTATGCATATATTCATTACCGTCTGATTCTAAATCCTCGTCAGAAATATCGCTTAAACAGTCGCTATAATCATCCATGTTTGAAATCAAATTTGTCGAATAAGTTGCCAATACGTATGTGTAAGCGACCGATCCCCGCGATACTTGGTCTGGGACAAGTACCGAAATTACCGTTCAAGAACGGTTCACGAATCGTTGCAATTTCACTTGGAACATTCAAAGTAAACCGTTCGCGAACTGTAACAGACAACTTGGAACGCTTTTTATCTATTGCGCTTGCGCAGGGCGGTTCCAGTACGGTTCTTTTGGTACTTGGAACAAACCTAAAATTATACCCCAACTCGGCATACATCTAGGCAGGTACTCCATTCTACAGTGCCCATCTCGGCATAGGGTGATGCCCAACTTGGCACACGTCTTAGCAGGTACTCTGTTTAACAGAGCCCAGCTCGGCACATAAAAATTAATACTTATCCGAATAGAATCACTTAAAAAAAAAGAACGGTAAGTTCATAAATGTGTAATCAAATCATACTCTTGTTTCAAATGTATCGTGTAGCTATCTTCAATCATCTTTTATTTCAAATTAAAAAAGGAAATGTTTAACGATACTCAACCTATCAACTCGTAACAAAAATATCGTATTCTTATTTTAATAAAATTATTCAAATACAGATAATATTATACTTACTTGTATTGAAATGATTCCCTTGCCTTTAAACAGCGATTTAATATAGTAGGGTGGGTGCTCATAATGGAATTCAGATTTTTCGTAATACGTTATTTAAAAATTTAACGTAGGTAAATTGACTACCTGCCTTTTAAATAGTATTTATTACGCATAAATATAAACACACATATATAATCATATATATGCCCTAAGCATACTACTAGATACATAATATGTATAATATTATTATTCATTATTACATGGGCCCGGGTCGAGTTCCGCAGAAGTACCTGAAAAATCCCAAAACAGGGATTAGCCGGATTATCCGTTATCGGGTGTTTAATGGGGCGTACCGACATTATAGGTGATTTTTGATTAGGTGTTTCGGTTTTCGTATTTCAGATTTGATTTTCGCAATAATATTTTTATTTTAAGTCATTTTTATTTCTCATATTTTCATAGCTGTGCGTCCTTTCCGAAATGTATAAATATGTGTAATATAATAAACAAAAATTTTTGGACTTTACACACGTGCCTAACATGAAACAGAAGGTTCAGTATATTTTTCGCCAGCATGGAAGCAAAACCAATGCTTATTTTATTCTAGCCATCCTGACATACATATTTTTTAGAAACCTTAGTCAACATACAAATAGATAGTTATTGTAAAATTAGGTCAGTTTTAAATGGAACTGTTAAAGTACAAGATAAGCGTTCAAGGGACAAAGAGCAGTTTTATTTATGTAAAATTAATGAAATGGCCAATAAAAATATTAGCCGTTATTTATTTGTTAAAACTGTCGGTCTCAAATGTTTGTCTCAGTAGTAAAACTGTAATAAAATTGTGAAGAATATATCCCAATAATAATATTGTTAGAAATCGAACAATAAAGTGATTAGAAGTTTATTAAAATCAAAACAAGATTAATTTAAAATTATTCCGAAACGTAATAAGCAGTCGATCTTTCCCAGGCAGCGGTACCAGGAAGACTCCCCGCTGACAGGCGGCGGCCTCTCACCCCGTGTCTTCCCACATGCGGTCAGTGCCATGTGCGGTCAGTGCCATGTGCGGTCAATTCTTTGAAAATCCCAGGACAGGCCAATTTATCGGGGTTCTCGGTACCGGCTCGCTATGAACGGTAGTGTCTTATGCGGTCACAATCAAAAAACGTCCCAGATGTGATCCCTAGAAAATATTTCTACCTGTTGTCTACCTACTTGTGAATAATATTAAGGATAAAAGATCGCCAAGAATCGACCAACGAAAACATAATAAAATATTACGAGCCATAGGCTGTAATTGTTTGAAAGTCCCTGCATTTCGCTTATTACTTTTAAGACGGTTTGCTCTCACTGAAGTACACAGAGATAATGAATCGCAAAGCAAAATATTTACAGTAGCCGCCCGGTTATACGAAATTCGGATTATCCGAAAAGCTAGTTAAAAAGCGATTTCGCCGCCGCAACTTGTGGCTTTGTCGCACGCCGCGGCTAGCCGTCGCCGCATTATTCGATATTGCACGTGTTTCTTTCTTACGCTTTCTTAGAAAAAAATAAAAATTGGATTTGTTTCACGGTTTTCATAGCCCTCCGAACACACTCAAGATTGATTCTATCGTATTGTAACGAAACGGCTCGCCGCGGCATAAACACGCCGGGAGCTACACTAGTTCGCAGTATTCGTGGTTCGGAGAATCCTATGCGGTGCGCACCGACCAGAGCCTTCTCGGCTGTTCGACGCGATGACAACTTCCTCGAATTCTAGAATCCTATCTCGAAGGGACCAGAACGTTCGACCGAATATCTCGAAGGTTCTCGCAAGCGAAAGGCTAGCCATAAAAAGGGAATGTCGGACCCGAGCCCAGGCAGTTGAAGAATCGGTGTGTAAACATTCGGGCGAGAGACCGCGCGCGTTAAAATAAATAAACATCTCTCTGTGTGAAATAAATGTGTTAAGAGTTAGTAATAAATTAATTAGGATAATCGCGTAGTGTTTTAGTTTAGTGTAAATAGTAAAAACGTTACAGTGGTGTCAGAAGTGGGATGAATTAGTGAAATAAATTAGAAACAATGAAGAAATTACGCGATTTAAGAGTGACGGACCTCAAACGCGAGTTAGAAGATAGAGAACTCGAAACGACAGGGTCGAAAGCAGTGCTACAGAAACGCCTGGAGGAATATTTAAATGACTATGGAGAGGACCCCGAAACTTTCTGCTTCGAGGAAGAAGGTGAGCGTCTCCTTGACAACATAAAAAAAGAACTCCATGGCGAAATGGGAAAACTCCATGGCGAGTTGGATAACCAAACGAAGGAAATGGGAAAACTCCACAACGAAATGGGAAAACTCCACGGTGAGTTGGATAACAACAGAAAAGAACTCCACGACGAAATGGGAAAACTCCATGACGAGTTGGATAACAAACTGGGAAAACTCCACGGCGAGTTGGACGAACTCCACGGTGAGCTGGATAGCCGAATTGGAAACCTTGACAGCGCACTTCAAGCCGAGAAAGTCCAACGACTGGAACTGGAGAACCAACTGCGAGAATTGGGGACCCGATTAGAATCCATGCATTTCCAGCCCAGTCGGCAAAACATCTCCAGTCCAGGTAATCCATTCAACGACTCGAGTGAGGTAACCAGGATCGAGGCAGTCCCTACTGCGAGCCACCGAGTGAAGCCGCCAACCTTCGACGGGGAAATCCCCTGGGAGAACTACCTCCGGCAGTTCGAGGCAACGGCGAAAGCCAACAACTGGGCGCCGAGGGACAAGGCAGTGGCTCTGACGGTCGCTCTCCGGGGAAGCGCCCTCGACGTGCTGCAGACTGTTCCAGAGGGGGAATTGGACAACTTCGAGCTACTCGTCCAGAGGTTGGAGAGGCGGTACGGGCACGCACACCTGAGGCAGGTCTACCAATGCCAAATGAAGACCCGACGACAGAAGCAGGGAGAGAGCCTTCAGGAGTTCGAAGCCGACATCGCGAAGCTAGTCAGATTCGCCTACCCGGAAGCGGCGGAGTCCATGGCGGAGAGTCTCTCGGTCTCGGCCTTCATCGACGGCTTGAGGGATATGGAGATGCAGCGGGCGGTACGGCTGTCACGTCCCAAGAGCACATTGGAAGCCCTTTCGATGGCCCTGGAATACGAGGCGGCGACGGAGGCGTCGAGGAGCTGCGGCCGGGTCAGGACGGTGGTCGGGGACGACGCATCCGTGGAGGCCGAACGGAAGGAGCACGCCCTGGAGCAGGTTGTCAACGCTCTCAAGGGACTGCTGAAGGGGAAGAAAAAGGAACCAGCGAAGTGCTGTCCGTGTGGAGAGGTTGGCCGTCTCCGAAGGGACCGCAAGCGCCCCTGGGTCGACAAATCCAAACGGGTCGACTCCCAGGGAGCAGCTCCGACCCGTTGCCCGTCCCAAGATCCCGTCATCAAGATAGCTACCCTGAGAGGTGAAGGTGGCAGCCTGTACGTGGATGGCGAAATTAACGGCAGGAAGCACACCCTACTGATCGACACCGGGGCATCCAAGACGATCCTGAAGCCAGGCCTGCTGAACACGCGAGGGAAGAGAGTGATGGAGTCCAGGTGGAGGTTGCGAACGGCTACGGGCGAAGCTGCCGCCGTCCACGGAGAAGTAGACGTCGAGATCAAGATCGGCACTGCACGATTCTCGCCACACCGAGTCCTGATCGCCGACATAGAAGAGGACGCCATTCTGGGAATGGACATCATGAAGACCCACGGTTTCGCGCTCAATTTGCAACGACAAGTAATGCAGGTTGGCCCAGAGGAAATTTTCCTGCACACCAAGGGCGAGACGGTCCATCAGATAAAGCTGACAGAAGACACGATCCTGCCGGGTAGGAGCGAATCGATAGTGGTGACCCGACTTCAAGGCGTCACCGGAAAAGGGAATCCTGCAGTAGTGGAACCTTGGAACCACGACGTGGAGGTGGGCCGAGGCGTACTAGTGGGGAAGGCCTTGGTGACGCTGGGTGATGAAATTCCAGTCCGGCTCATCAACATCAATGACTACCCAGTTACCATTCGCAAGGGGACCAAAGTGGGAACCTGCTCACCAGTGACGTCACTGATCCACCAGGTGACGGCGAGCGCTGGCTGCAGAGTCGCGAAAGTGGAGGAAGCTCTAGTGGGCGCCTGCGATTCTCTCGCTGGATCCGAGAAGAAGAGGCTTATTGAGCTACTCCGTCGATATCGATCGATTTTCGTATCTGACAAAGGACCTTCTGGGAGAACGAATATTGTTAGACACAAGATCGATACGGGGAACGCGAGACCAATCCGCCAGTCAGCAAGGAGGTTGCCGCAGGCCAAGCGGGAGGTAGCGGAGAAGATCATCCACGACATGGAGAAAGAGGGAGTCATCGAGCCATCTAGCAGTCCTTGGGCATCTCCTGTAGTCCTGGTAAAGAAGAAGGATGGAGACACCAGGTTCTGCGTAGATTATCGTCTACTAAACAACGTCACGAAGAAAGACAGCTACCCTCTTCCCCGGATAGACGACACCCTGGATACTCTGGCTGGATCGAAGCTGTTTTCCACCCTGGACCTGAAGAGTGGCTACTGGCAGGTGGAAATGGACCCTGCAGACAAGGAGAAAACGGCTTTCACAGTAGGATCTGGACTGTGGCAATTCACCGTAATGCCATTCGGGTTGTGTAATGCGCCGGCTACTTTCGAGAGGCTCATGGAGAACATACTCAGAGGGCTCTCCTGGAAAACGTGCCTCGTGTACCTGGATGACATAATCGTCGTTGGGAGGACGTTTGACGAACACCTGTCAAACCTGGAGGAAGTCTTCAAGAGACTCCAAATGGCTAACCTGACGCTCAACCCAAAGAAATGCCATCTCTTAAGAACGAGAGTACACTATCTGGGTCACGTGGTCAGCAGTAACGGCGTCGAGGTGGATCCTGAAAAAGTGCGAGCAGTCCAAGAATGGCCAACACCGAAGGACAAGCATCAGTTACGAAGTTTCCTGGGGCTTTGCACTTACTATCGTCGTTACGTCCGAATGTTTTCTGACATCGCAAAGCCGCTGACACGACTAACCGAGGAGAAACGAGCCTTCCTTTGGGATAAAGAATGCCAAGCAGCCTTCGACGCCCTGAAAAGACGCCTGACGACGGCCCCGGTTCTCGGGTTTCCGACCCAAGAAGGACGCTTCATCTTGGATACAGATGCAAGCAACGACGGGATCGGAGGGGTTTTGTCACAACTGCAAGATGGGCAAGAGCGGGTCGTTGGCTACTTCAGTAAAGTCCTGTCGAAGCCTGAGAGGAACTACTGTGTCACCAGGAGGGAGCTGTTAGCCGCCGTGAAGTCAGTAGAGCATTTCTACAAGTACCTATACGGAAGGAAGTTCTTGTTGAGAACGGATCATGCGGCGATCAGATGGCTCCTGCGATTCAAGAACCCGGAAGGCCAGGTAGCTCGGTGGATTGAGCGTCTTCAGGAATATGACTTCGACATCGAACATAGAGCAGGAACCAGCCACCGTAATGCTGACGCTCTTTCAAGAAGACCCTGTCCGGAGGGATGTTCCCATTGCAGTCGTGCAGAAGTAAAGGAGGCTTCTACTTGCCGCACGACGGTCACCGACGAGGACTGGTCACCAGACGGGCTGCGGCGAGCGCAGGAAGGCGACCCTGAACTTCGACGGATCCTGAAGTGGAAAGGAGAAGAACGTCGGCCGGAATGGCAGGAAGTGGCCCCATCCTCTAGGACCCTGAAATCGTACTGGGCACAGTGGGACTCCCTGGTGATACAGGATGGACTGCTCAAGAGGGTGCTGGAATCCGATAATGGCGCAGAAAGACGATTCCAACTCATCGTGCCCAAGATCAAGGTGGCGGAGGTGCTACGTTACCTCCATGACGGAACCTCAGGAGGCCACCTGGGAGTAAAGAAGACCCTGCAGAAAGTGCGCGAGCGTTTCTATTGGGTGGGCTGCTCTGAAGCTGTTCGTGAATGGTGCAGGAAGTGTACAGTTTGCTCAGCCAGCAATGGACCGCACCGTAAGCCGAAAGCCCCGATGAGACAGTACAATGTGGGAAGTCCTTTCGAGAGGATCGCGCTCGACATTACTGGGCCATTTCCTGAAACCGATTGCGGCAACAAGTACATCCTGGTGGCGATGGATTACTTCACGAAATGGGTAGAGGCCTACGCGATTCCCAACCAAGCAGCAACAACTGTCGCCGATGTCCTGGTGAAGGAGTTAGTGAGCCGTTTCGGAGTACCGTTGGAATTGCATTCCGACCAGGGGCGTAACTTCGAGAGCGAGCTGTTCCAGGGAGTTTGCGAAAAGTTGGGAATTCGCAAAACTAGAACAACGGCGCTGCACCCTCAGTCTGACGGAATGGTGGAGAGGATGAACCGCACCATGGGCAAGTACCTCTCAAAGGTAGTGTCTCAACACCAACGAGACTGGGATCAACACCTCCCCTTTTTCCTGATGGCCTACCGTTCTGCCATCAACGAGTCCACCGGCCAAACACCAGCAAGGGTACTGTTCGGGCGAGAGATGAGGCTTCCCTGCGATCTGAGCTTCGGTTGCAAACCGGGAGAAGATCTGGCTGGGGAGGACTACGTCACAGAGCTGCGCAGAAAGATGGACCAGATTCACGACATGGTACGGACGAATCTCCAAGTCGCCAGCGACCGCATGAAGGATCACTATGACGTTCGGGCGGACAGTGGCATATATGAAGAAGGAGACCTGGTGTGGCTGTACAACCCACAAAGGAGACCATATACAGTGAAAACAAAAATAAATGACGTCATCTACCGAATCAGCAAAGTTCCGAATGGGAAGCCCAGGGTCGTGCATTACAATCGATTAGCACCTTTCGAGGGAGACCACGACCAAGATCAACAGGTGCGCCAACTACGGCCCCAAGAGGATGAGCCCTCCTTTGAAGAGTTTATGGCTGCGTATGGTGGGACCGGAAAGGCCCGATTCGGTGTGACCAGGGAAGAACAACGAGATCTCTTCGGAACACCGACTGAATATGCGCTGGCTCATTGCGTGGCCCAGGACCTGCGGCTGTCCCGGGGAATTGCCGCGGAGTTTCGGACGAGGTTCGGCAAACTGGACGAACTCCATCTGCAGGGACCGGCGGTCGGGCGAGCGCTGAGGATTGAGGAAGATGGATCACGACGGCCGCTCTTCTATCTGGTTACAAAGAGGAGGTCCTTACACAAGCCCACCTATTTGGACCTGTGGGACGCACTACATCACCTTAGGGAGACCCTACTTAGCGAAGATCTAACTAAGTTAGCTATCCCGAAACTGGCTTGCGGATTGGACGCCTTGGACTGGAGGGTCGTCAGGAATATGCTGGAGGTCTTATTTCGCTTCACCGGGGTAGACATTTTGGTGTGTTGTTGGAATCCTGAGAGGAGTCCCCACAAGAAGACCGTGGCATGTTATTTCCACCAAACCTCGCGCTGCAGACAGGGGACCAACTGTAGGTTTCTACATGGGCCTGTCAGAGACACGTTTCGGGACGAAACATCTTTAAGGCGGGGGCAGTGTAACGAAACGGCTCGCCGCGGCATAAACACGCCGGGAGCTACACTAGTTCGCTGTATTCGTGGTTCGGAGAATCCTATGCGGTGCGCACCGACCAGAGCCTTCTCGGCTGTTCGACGCGATGACAACTTCCTCGAATTCTAGAATCCTATCTCGAAGGGACCAGAACGTTCGACCGAATATCTCGAAGGTTCTCGCAAGCGAAAGGCTAGCCATAAAAAGGGAATGTCGGACCCGAGCCCAGGCAGTTGAAGAATCGGTGTGTAAACATTCGGGCGAGAGACCGCGCGCGTTAAAATAAATAAACATCTCTCTGTGTGAAATAAATGTGTTAAGAGTTAGTAATAAATTAATTAGGATAATCGCGTAGTGTTTTAGTTTAGTGTAAATAGTAAAAACGTTACAGTATTGTAACCGAACGACTTGGCCGTAAAGGCACAGTACTTGTTTGATGCATACGAAAAAGCCGGCGTTTTTTTTGCGGTCGTAAAGTAATACAACCATCGTTATCGGAGAGGTGGTGCGGAGTTCGAACTTTGTTTCGAATGTGTCGGATAACCGGGCGGCTACTGTATTTGCAAACCCTATTAATCCTAGTAACGCCCGGTTTCATAATGCAGTTAAAGTCCACTTTAACTTATAGTTGACTTTGACTGTGACGTTAAGTTAAATTGGACTTTAACTGCGAAACCGGGCGTTCTAACGTAGTCAAAGACAACTTTAAGTTAAAGTGGACTTTAACTGCATTATGAAACCGGGCGTAATCAATTTTCCATATCGGCCGAGGGTGTCTACCGAGAAATTCGGTGAATTTAACTGCATTATGAAACCGGGCGTTACTAGGATTAATAGGGTTTGCAAATACAGTAGCCGCCCGGTTAGCCGACACATTCGAACCAAAGTTCGAACTCCGCATCACCTCTCCGATAACGATGTTTTTATTACTTTACGACCATTCGCAAAAAAACGCCGGCTTTTTCGTATACATCAAACAAGTGACCATACTTTAGAATAATTATTATATTACCTTTGATATTACTGTGCCTTTACGGCCAAGTCGTTCCGTTACAATACGATAGAATCAAGTTGATACTAATCTTGAGTGTGATCGGAGATGAAAACAAATCCAATTTTTATTTTTTTCTAAGAAAGCATAAGAAAGAAACACGTGCAATTTCGGATAATGCGGCGACAAGTTTTTAAATTGAAATTATAATGTCAGATATAATTAAATCCATGTACGATTAAATTTTAAAAATTTGAAATTAACTTGCCTACGTTATTTGCATTAATCCTAAGCAAAAGGCAGGGACTTTCAAACAACTACACCCTATGGCTCGTAATATTTTATTATGTTTTCTTTGGTCGATTCTTGGCGATCTTCTGTCCTTAATATTATTCACAAGTAGGTAGACAACAAGGCAGAAATATTTTCGAGGGATCACATCTGGGACGTTTTTTGATTGTGACCGCATAAGACACTACCGCTCATAGCGAGCCGGTACCGAGTACCCCGATAAATTGGCCTGTCCTGGGATTTCAAAAGAATTGACCGCACATGGCACTGACCGCACATGGCACTGACCGCATCTGGGAAGACACGCGGCGATCCTTTTGCGGAATTCGCCTTGGGATTACAGACGCAGGTAAATTTCTGCGGAACTCAACGTGGCTGATTACATGCGTAGTAATTCGAAACTATTTTCACATATTCAAGTTTGGTAAGTTTTTTATTTTTATAGTCTGATATTTTGTTGACCAAAAAATTATGTTTCTTTCTTGCAGCTGATTAACAAAAACGAATAAATGTGGATGTGTTTGATACATAGAATTATTAAAATTGGAATGAAATGATTCACATGCATTCGTTGTCTTGTTAAGGTCTGCAGATGCATTTGCCCAAATATCTGGAGGAAATTTTGAATCATTCGTTAAGTATGTGTTCAAAAGATAGTCGGAAAACTTTTCTAAACTTTCGCTATTGGGTTTTAAATCGTATAGTTCCAGAAAATAAAAATCATCGACTTCTTCCGGTTCCAAAACCAAAAGACCAAAGCAATATATTAGCCATTTTCCAATATCAGAATTTTTATTTTTGTACTCCCCGCTAAGTCCAAATTTTTGAATTTGCCGATACCACGATTGGGTCAAATGAAATCTGCAGCCGGTTATTTTTACATTATTCCAAACTTCCAATACTGCCTTATGGATAGCTATCTCAAAGCCCATTACAACTTCTTGTGGAAACAAGTGAAAGTTAAATTCTGTGCACAAATTTTTAATTTTTAACAAGCACGTTTTATACGTGTTTGCATTCTTATCCTTTAACAGACTAAAAACTAATGGGACATAATTTCCATTGAAATATCCATGAATAGAAAATAACTGCGTAAAAAAATTAGTGCATTACGAGAACGTACTATCTACCTAAATTATTTTTGATTTACAAAAGAATTCCTAATTATTCTTACAATAAAAAATTACTATATTTTCTGTATTGTCATTAATTAGTAAAAACTCTTCATTTCTTGAAGTTTTTGGATTTAGCTTACTTAAAGCTTCGTGAACTTCCTCAGTTGATTTGGGCAAAGCTGGCACCAACTTTCGACGGGCGTAATACATGTTTTTCTTTACGCAATGTAGGTCTTTTGACGTTAAACTCGCCATATTTGTAGGTTGCTCACAAAGTTCTCTTCTAATCACCTTTGTTGGTTTTTCTGCAATGTCCGTCTCTACTTTCCTTTTGGATGCATAGGTTAAGATTTCCCTATCCAACACATTTCTTCTCTCCGGCTCGTGCGTATGATTTTGATAGTTTTCGATAATGTTCCTTGTACTTAGTTATTTAGCACTAATAAAACTTTTTCCCTTTGACTGTACATTTCCGTCAAATCACCAAAACTAGCCATGTCACTGAGCCTAAACTTTTATGTACTCTTTACTCAATAACGAACAAAAAGAAACTGAAGAACAAAACGCCCTTTGCAGCTATTTATTTATTTAAAGGATTTCAAATTCTTATAAGAATCCTCATTTCCGTTGGAAATTCCCTAAACACCCCATTTCGGCTAATACCCTTATTACTAGATGGAATATACAGGATTTTAAAACCTCGTTAAGGGGTTGTAGGCATATCATACTTTCCCAGGTAAATTCTTGGATTTGTGTGCTAATGATCCTACGATAATACTGCAAACAGCCCGAAATTCCGTTGGTTTAGATTTAGACTTCTATAGCATCACAAAATATTGTTTAAATGTAGCCGGAAAAATGTTAGAAGCGGCAAAACTTTGATATGCGCCAGTTCGAAAAGTTGTGTCAAGTTTAGTCCTAAACCAATACTGAAAAAATCCCAAAAAACGTGTCTTTTTATCATTCTTTATTTGTAGTCTGTTCAATAAAAATTTTAGAGAAATAGTACAATACGATTATGAGATATTATGAACTGTTTTCACTCGTATACGGTATGCTGCGTATACTAGGTTTCTTAAATATTATTGTTAGCATAATGCTTCGTCTGCACTAGTCCTGCGGGGAAGACCCGGGGAAGCGCGGAGGGAACGAGGCAGGAGGTCTCGGTACCGCGAGAGCAAACGGCGAACGGGGAAGAAGCGAAGAGACGGTGATCGAGACGTGACGCGAGAGATTACGAAATATAATTGAAGATTAGGAACCCGAATAAACTTTTAATTATTTCGTGTTTCTTTTCTTTTATTTCGAGAATAACTCAAAATTATATTATATTATATTAATTTTGCGCAACAGTGAAGTACCTCTATTTTCGACAATACCGTATTATCAAATATCCCTAGATTTATGCCGAGTTGGGTTATTATTGTAGTGTGTACCTGCTCGACCCGCCGGGCTGGGCATGATCCGTTGTGCCCAGATGGGTATAATTAGAAATGGACCGACAAGCCTGCGCAATATTTCCGGACATACCTGAAAGCAGCATCACTGCATTGGCATTTACGCCCGGTTCATAATGCAGTTAAAGTCCACTTTAACTTAAAGTTGACCTTGACTGTGTTGCTTTCATGACTTTTACTACTTCTAACTTAAAGTTGACTTTGACTGTGAAGTTAGAAGTAGTAAAAGTCATGAAAGCATCACAGTCAAGGTCAACTTTAAGTTAAAGTGGACTTTAACTGCATTATGAAACCGGGCGTTAGTCCGTTTACGAAAACATTGACGATGGCACATAGACTAGTTTAATGTAAACATCTGGAAATATGTGGAAGTGGCACTTAGACCATATAGAAATTATACTCTTTAATTAGTATGACGAAATTGAAATTTATAAATAGTTTACGAAAAAGGACGACGGGAAACTAAGCATGATATTAAAAAATTTTCTTATCGTTTCTCGAATGATTTTACACTAGATGACTAGAATAAGCCATTTCAAAAAGTGCGGCTTTTAAGGGGGCGCAAAAAGTCGTGGAAAGAAAAAAATACGTAACTGTATCACTTAAAAAAATCGGTTAACGCACAAAAAACTCAATGACAATCGCTGGGACTGTACCTTTTCACGAGTATAACCCATCAAATCCGGCGCTGTCACTTTATTAGTTTAGTAGTAAAATTTTCAAAAAAAAAGAAATACGCGTGACCAATATGCGCCTATTATTGTACATGGATATAGACGCTTTCGTATAAAAACAATATAAGCCAGCCTATGAAAGATAAATAAATTAGTTTACTGTCAATTCCTTACCAACTTAGAGAGCTTGAAGCTCTGGTTGTATTAGGCATTTTTGAATATTTTTTTTTGCAGAATGGGCCCTACTAATTAGTACTACTAATCCCAAGTAGAAACCTAAACGATACAAAGTTTGAAAGTTGCCTAATCTTTTTTTGAAATTTATAATCAACATTAAGCTTGAAACGCTGCAGGTAGTAGGGGCAATTTTCGGATATCGAAATTTTCAAAAAAGCATAGCAATCTTTTGGCTAAAAGACAACAATTATATACTAGATCAGATCAAGAACTTTTTCTAACCTATATTACACGTTGGAAATTATACCCCATAATGCAAATTACCAGCCGTTTATATGGCTTAAGTGAATATACTTCTTTTGTGTGACAGGCCTTTCCAGAAAATTATCTTATTTTCATTTCACTTTTCACACGGAAAAAAGTTTTTTGACATGATTGCCACCGATCAGAAAACGTTATTGGTAAAGTGTATCCGAAGAAAAACACTAAGTCTTCGCCAACAAATTTATTGGAAATGAGCGAGCGGTTTCGACTGCTTAACAGTCATCATCAGGCTCTCGAACAAAAGTTTTTAGGGTTCCGGGTATGCGACATGTGAGACAAAGGTTGTCGATCAACCTTTGTATAATGAGGACATTAACATCCTAGGGCTTTCTTCATACACTTGTAGTTCGTGTTTCGATATGTGTTAATTTTAACTGTATTTGTCTACGTTGTTTTACCGTTTGACGTCTCATATGTCGCATACCCGGAGCCCTAAAACCTTTTCTTCGAGAGCCTGATAATGACTGTTAAGCAGTCGAAACCGGTCGCTCATTTCCAATAAATTTGTTGGCGAAGACTTAGTGTTTTTCTTCGGATACACATGACCATGGCCAAATTCGAGCACTTGGACAACCTTCTGTCGTTATTGGTTAAAGTTCTGCTGCAGCTCGGGAATTTTTGTCTCATTTACCATTAATTAAGAGCATACTCGTAGCTATATATTCGTTAATAGTAAACGCAAAAGTCATTTTCGGCAGCTTTAATTCGATTTCTTCAAAAACGAATTGTTTAGGTATTTATTTTTAGTTTGTCACAGCCAATGAAATAAAGGGGGTCGGAGAGAAAAATTTTACTTTAATCAAAATTAAGTCAATACAGGGTGTGTAAAAAGATGATTATTTTATTTCCTGCTGTGAGCTTTTCACCATTATGTACGAACTGTTGAAGAATCAATTGTTGAAATAAAGGGATATCATTTAACAGATTAAAAGTTGATGATCTTTAAGAAACTGGTTGACCAAATTGATATTTACGAACCCGCAGGATTGGGTACTTTAGTATAACTGATTTCAATATCTGAGCAAAAAAGGGAAAAACCTTGTATATATGTTGAAAAAGAAAAAAAACTGCCACAGCTTGTGGACTGTAAAACCAGATGGGCATTAGTCTTATAAATATGATGAAGCGGTTTTCTTTAAGAAAACCAGCGCTAAAAAAGCTCCTAGATCTCAACTACCCGATATGTTCAGAACATTCTGAATTTGACTCCTTAACTAAAGCAAATGGTGTGCTGGCCCCAATTAAATTGACATAAAAAGCACTCTGTAGAAGAGATGCTAAATTTCTCTTAGAACAATAGGGTAGATGATCACGGTGAAAGCAAAAACGACGAAATTTTGTGTTTTAATAATAGATCGAGTTGTGAAGAAATCGAAAAATAGTTTTATTTGGTTGATAACAGTTAAAAGCACGGAAGTTTTCACAAAAAATATAGACATTCAAAAACAGCCATTGACCGCGTGATCTCGAACACCGCGTGACGTTACTGCTCAAAACTCTAGCATATAGGTTCTGACTCAATTAAGCTGAATTGATTTTAGGGTATAATGGAATTTTACTGGTTGCCCCACACTTACCACTTTTAAATTACAAAAGGGGTTGTATTGCGCCTCATTTGAAATATAGTCAGATTGTTTCAGATCAGTTGCAACACGACCTCCCATTGTAAAATAAAAATTTCATCCCACCCCCACTGTCACCATTCTTATTTTCAAAGTACTCACTGTTTAATCAACAAATGGCAATGTAGAACCCTAAAAGGTTTAAGTTAAATGCGTTCTGCATAACACTGCCATCGTAGTTAATAAGGAAAATGTAGCATAGAAAAACTCTAATCATTTGGATCTGAATAAATTTTAGCTTAAAATGTATTTTACAATTTAAAAGTGGTGACGGTGGCCCTACACTTGAAATTCTTAAATTACAAAAGGAGTTGTATTGCTCCTCATTTGAAATGTAGTCGGTTTTTCAGATCAGTTGCAATACGACCTCCCATTGTAAAATAAAAATTTCATCCCACCCCCACTGTCACCATTCCTAAATTGAATAATTTACTGTTTAATTAACAAATGGCATTGTATGACTCTAATGGTGTTAAATTAACTGCGTCCACATCTCCTCCACACTGCCATCGTGGTTAATAAGGAAATTGTAATATAAAAGCTCTCATTATTTGGAGCTGAATTTATGGTAGAATGGTATTATTTTCAACCTTAAAATTGGGGACGTTGGCCCGTCACCTTATGTCAAAGATATACTCTTCTTACTTTTCTTCAAATGAGGAATTTAGACGACCTAGATCGGTGGATATAGATTGGGGGAGAGGGGTTAGTTCTGGTAACCACTGCAATGTGCGAAGTCCTTCAGTATCAGATACAATAAACAATCCATCCGATAGTTGGAACTTAGTTTGTTCCCGTTTCTGAGATGTTGTTATTTGACCTGGTAATTCCATAAAGAAATTTGAGATATTCCTTAACGAGATTTAACTTTTCTGATTCACTTAAACAATCAATGAAAATGTATGACTTTTTAATTATGTATTACTAACAGCAAAAACTAAAAATACCAATGGATGGAATGTGTTCTCGAAATTAATTCAAAGTGATGGTGTATATGAAACACATGTAAATGTAAATGAATCTGAAAATGAAATTTGTGGCTCAGCCGGGATTTGAACCCGGGTCTCCCAATTTCGTTTTCGAAGTTTTGAATGATTCAAAATTTACCGATTATAAAATTCAATTCTACATTTTTGTCTTCCATTTCGCGCACGTAAGTAGTTATTGAATTTGTCCTAGGGGTACTAGATTTTCAAATTTAAATCGATGGCCTAAGTGCAAAACGTGGTATCCCCAATAACTACAATTGTTCAGTGCAAACAAAAAAAACCTTCTGGTTTCGATAGAACTTTATGTGAATCAGCATTGATTATTTCATGTGTTATGTTGAATCGTTTGTAACATTTTCAAAAATCATATTTAATATCATTTTTATTTTTTGAAAAACTTAGTGGGTTACGACATCTCGTACACAATGTGATTGTGGTATACGACCTTTCACATAATATTTTCAAAACATAATTGTGAGCATAAAAACGCAGAATATAATCCTAAACATTATTTATTATAAAAAACGGAAAGTACAGTACCATACTAATTGACATTATTAAACAGGAAAAAAATTAATTGGTTTTCATTTTGGCATAGAAAGGTATGTCGTCGTAAAACTTCTTCACTTCAGCTGGTAAGACTTGGGTCAGTTCCTGTAGATGATCATATTTTTGTATAGATATTGGAACCCTATGTTTATATAAAGGTTGTTTGGTGAAGCGTGCAGTTGAATTTGGCCTTTGTGGAAGTGGTGTATAGCTTTCCTCTAGGAAATCTGTTTTATAATAAATAATGCCATCAGGTGCACACTGCAAACATTTGATAACAGTAAGATCGCCCGCTTTTCTTCCAGGACGAATAGATTGGTATGTGAAACTGTCTTTGATATCAAAGTTGATAAAAAAATCGTGAGTAAGATAATGAACTTCAAAAGGGGAAGGTTTTTTCCGTGCTTCCCTTATCAAAATTGGATATTGACTTGGAATGTGAATTTCTCTCCCTTTCATCCTTCTTTCTATTAACGCATGAGCGGAATCAACTTCCATTTGTGTGTGACCTTTTTCCAAAAATTTTTCGTAAATGGTCACACCATGTTCCACTGCAAAATTGAGAAGTGCGTTTGCTAGTGTAACATTTCTATTCTGGTATCCACAGCCATCCGAATAAATTATCACTGGTTTTTTCTCCGCACGGCAAAAGAAATCATCCAAGTGCTTTACTATACATGTAGTGAATATGGATGCCTCAAGTTTGCCTTCTGTTTCATTCGAACAGTAATTCACACAATGGTGGTCGCTTAAATTATAAATAGAGAAATTGTGAACTTGCAATTTGGATTTGAAATAAAGTTTGCTGGCATATACATTGGACACAGCTTAACTGCCTGCACATCCATAGTAAATACATAACATTTGCCACTTGATGCAGCTTCTTTGTCCTTTCTTTTCTCACTTCTAGCCTGTTCTTTTTTTTCTATGTGATGTCTGTATTCTTCTTCAGAAATTTGTCCTACTTTGTAAGAACAACAAAGATCACATTGATCCTTTTTTGGTTGGTGGATAGAAATATTCATTTCTGTTAATGTCGTCAAAAAGGCACAAATGGAAAGTGGTAACTCTTGTCGTTCCTCACAATGCTTTTTGTATAAATTGTATACCTCTGTATTATTTCTGAAAGATTCTTCAAAGTATAATTTTTTAGTGTCCGCTCTGCAGTAATGTGATGGTAATTTTGGGATTGCGTTTATAAATTCGATCATCAAACCTCTTCGTTCGTTATTCTGTTGCTGTTTATTCGTTCTTTGCTTTTTCACTTCTTTACATTTTTGCATTCCATGGATAGTTGCATTATTTGTCACCCAATCTCTTACCGATCTTTCTTTCAATCCTAGTGTACTGAGGAAAAATTTTTTGCAGACTCTAAATTTCTCATTTCCAACTTGAAGGCGGTAATACAATGTTCCTTTTCTTCTAGAATCAGTCTGCACATAGCATCTCTTCTTCTCCTCATAACTTACAAGAGACCTGACGTAACTTTTTTTATTTTCCCAGTTCAATTTCCAAAAGCCATCAAATATTTCCTGTCTTACTTCTTCACCTATTTTATTACAAGACCTCGCAAGTGAAATGCACTCACAAGCAGGTCCTAATTTCCTAGCAGCCTTCTTCAATTCATTTTGGTGCTCACCTTTTATAGTAGATAAATATTCTTTACCCTCCATTCGTAGTTTTTTATTAATCTGTCTTTTCCATGTTGATGTGTCTTGTTTCTTCTTTCTTTTAATAGATCTATCCTTTCCTAAATTCTCGTTTTCAATATTATCTGTATCAGTACCGTTCGTTTCTCTTTTATCTGGCACATAGTCACTGTGGGTTTCAGAACCGCCTTCATGTTCTTCATCGTCACACTGAAGCATTCCTGTTTCATCAACTTCTTCCCCATTCATAATATTATAGTCGTCTTGTAACTCTTCTTCCTGAAATTAAAAATTATGTTATGGAACACTGCACCAAACAGAAACGCACTTGACTCTTGCTAACACAGTATCTGTTGATACGACATTTTGTTTTAGTGCGTAAAATAAATTTATCAGGTAGCTGTGGCTTAAGATGATTTGCCAGAATGTGAAGGTGAACTCAATGCTTTGAGTGGCGCCAAAATCGGTTTTTTGAATATTCGGTGGGTTACGACGTTTTGCACTTAAGCCATCGAAATACGAAACGTCCATGTCAGTGACGTCAGTGTAACCAATCCACGCAAAATTCCCTAGTGTAATACAAAAATTTGAGCAGCCAAAATTTGGTGAATTAATAAAGCAAAGTAGATAAAGTAGTATATTACACACGTTTAATAAGACATATTGTCACACTCAATCTATTAAAGCTTTCGTGTGACAATACTCCGTCTTATTAAACTAGTATAATAATATACTATTTTTACGTGTTTTCATTCATATCGATAGTTCAGCTCTCTTTCTTTCTTATGATATCTGTACAGTTACTGTAGGTATCTTTATTATTGTGACTTCTGTCATTGTAAAAAATGCTCTCTTGGATAAACAAATGGAATAAAATTTAAACTATTCGATTGATCAATCTGAAATTGAGAGGGTTCACGTAGCAGAATGAAAGTCATATTTTCGCGTACTTAACATAGCTTTTAATGAATTCTTTAAAGATTCATTATTAATTATTACTATTTCTTGGAAAATTGGAATATACCTGTTTTACATCACTAAGATTTTCGCTATGTCAACTAAAATTTTAAAACCCTTTCTAAAGGGTACTTGGGTCGGTTTTTTTAAGGTTGCAAAAAATGCATAAGCAAGCGAAACTCTAGGGCAAATTCTTAATACTTCACCAAAGACCGCATTAATTTTTATTCATTTTTAAAAAAGTTGCGCTCATAATGCGATTTTGATGTGAGAAGAGGCCTCTTAACGGAGATCGACTGGGTTAATGATAATTTAAAAATAGTTGAGGCAGATACAACAAATTAGTAAATATGTAATATAAAAATATAAGAATACAACTATTCAAATTACTAAAAAAAAAAAAAAAATTAACGTGTTAGAAATAGTAGACGGTTTTGCTAAAGAAACGATAATTTATAAATAACCAATTTAGTGTTCCGAACCGCTTTGGAATATTTACTTGTTAAATTACATTTGATTTCAGTAAATAAATTGATAGTTGAAAACAAACCAATTTTCTTTCAATCTAACAGGCCCTAGATTTGCGGATGTGTGTGAAGCACGGCTTATTTATCTCATGACTGGAAGAGAAACTCGCACATTTATATATGTAACAAATCTTGCACATGTTCATTCCACTTCTTTTCACTTAAAGAGTTATTTGTGTTTGTAAACAGTTTTAAGCAATTAAATTCTTAAAACACTTTCAAACACTTTTTGAGCTACTTTTTGATTAATTCAATAGAATTGAGAATTATTTCAGTAGTCCTTTACAATGTGTAGGGCAATTGCATGGGTAAAATAATAATTCAAGTGCTAGTCTATGTTAGCATATAAAAGAAACTAGTAATAGATATAGAATTAAAACAGGTGATAGTGGAAGCGCTTTTTACTTGAATGATATTAGCATTTAAAGTTAGTAAAGACAAGAGCGCGTCACAAGTAATTGCAAATAATACGGTTATAATGAAAATTAGTGAAAAGCAATGAAAAATAGTATATTAAGAAATTAATGGCCACGACTATTTAGGATCAGGATATTTAACTGAATGCATAGGAGCAATTATAAAATATTTTACTAGCTATATAATAAAATATTTGGTTAAATGTATACCTTATGTAAAACGTGCTTTATTCATTCTGCTACTTGAGGGATCACTTGCAAATAACTTATATGCGCAACAGAATCCTCACCTCCATTCATGTTAAATCTGGTGTTTCTCAAGGTTCGCAATGTGATTCGCTTTTATTTAACTTATTTAATAATGATATTAGTGACGGGATAAAATATGGTAAGTTTCTCATGTCTGTAAACAGTTTAAAGATTTTTACGGAGGTACCTGGTCCGAACTGTCGTAGAGTCGAGTCGAGTTTATTGAGCCAAGTGAATAAAATGCAGTAAATGCTTGTACTAGGGAATTTGTGAGTAAATACTTAGAAATGACTGAATAAAATAAAGCATTTACTTCTTCTTGTAGTAATTACTTAGCTTATGTAGTAAAACCTTAGTTTTTCCAAGTATTTCTTTAAAATTGAGTGAATAATGCGGAGTTAATACTTTCTGTTAGTAAATACTCGATAATTTGTAAAGTAGGTGAACACTGTACTTACGGTCGAAAATGGCAGCTTTCATGCGTTTACGTGCGGGTAAAACATATCGAAAAAGAAGGAGTGTTAGCCCTGGTCAGTCGAAAAGCTTGTTAAGGTTTGAATAAGAAAGTGTAGATTTCTTATGTAACGAGTTTCTGCCAGAAAACAATTAACGCAGAGGCGGAGCACTATCTGCAAGTAAAAAAATGGAGATATTTCGTCGGTACCTAGGCGATCCAGGTTTTTCAGAGCGGAGTAGCAGAAGATTATGGAATTCATCGCACTACAACCTGAAAAATAATAGGTTGGGTTCTTAATAAAGTGTACCAGAAGGCAGATCACTGGATTAGATTTCCAACAACTGTCATTGAACTTGATGATGTCATTGATGAGAAAGTTAAATGACAATTACGTTTCACGTGATTGGTGCGTTGGATTGCACTTATGTAGAAATAAAAAGCCATGGAAGATTTGCTGACGAGTATGTAAATCGCAAGGGCTATACAAGTATAAATGTACAAGCTACCTGTGCTGCCAGCGAAAAATTCACAAGTATAGATGCGCAGTGGCCAGGAAGTGTACACGACGGCAGGATTTGGAGGCAAAGCACAGTAAATCAAGTATTATCACACTTTAATGGATCATTTTGTCTCCTTGGTGATTTTGGATATGGAATATCTCCATGGCTTTTGACTCCATTTAAACCTGCAAGAAGTAGACAACAAGAAAGGTTCAACACGTTGCATTCTCGGGAAAGGGTGATAATAGAAAGACTATTCGGACAACTCAAAATGCGCTTTCCTATACTCAGCAATACTGTCAGAGTATCAAATGAGAAGGTACCGAAAATAATATTGTGTTGTGCTGTAGGTATTGCAAAATATCGCAAAATATTTGAACGATGACTTTAACCTAGAAGAAGCCTTCGAAGATGATTTTTTGGACAAAGTAATGTATGCAGACGAAGAAGATGATGATGGGAACCGTTTGAGGCGTAGAGGAGCAAGAAAATGCGAGGATATCATTGCAGTTTTAAATTTGTAACGTGTTTGTAGTTTTCTGAATTAAACATATTTCTAACATGGAAACGTTTATTTATGAGAACTGGATACATATAAAAAGATATATTATTTGTCAAACAGTAAATATTGCCCGAGCTCTGTTAAAATGTTACCTTCGAGAACTACTGCCGCTTCTACATTTTCATTTTGAACTGAACGCTGTTTTAATAGCTCAATAATTAACTTGTCTTTTTCTTGTTGCAACCTCGCTGCTGCCAACTGTTGTAATAGTACAAGGCGTTGCAACTCAGTAGTTGTAAGTTTAGATGTTTCCTCTGTTTCGTCTTCCAGAAGACGTTTTCTTCGTTTCTCCACATCACCTTTCTTACGGGGCGCCCTTCTGGTCCCTGTTGGGGCTACATCTGATTGGGAGGGTGCATTTCGGATTGGTACAAGCGATGCATCTGATGAGTTGTCCACTATTACTCCAGCTGAAACGCCTCCGGGAACTTTTGAAAAAACAGGATTCTCTTCAAACTTCACGATTTCCAGAAATTCATTTTCCCATTTATTCACTTTCATTGGTTTATTACCCGTCGCGTTTGTATCGGTTTTCTTCTTAATATTCGTCTTCATGTTGTTCAGGAGTTTTTTCAGTTGTGCTATGGTGACAACTTTGCCAGTCCCTTTACTTTACTCATCTTTTATTTCATTCCAGGCTTTTTCTTTCGATGCCACCATTTTCGGCAACATAGATTTATTTAATATCACTCGATGGCTTTTTATTAAACTCACAAAGAGCATCTTACTTTGGGTAGTATTCGTCTCATCTTTACAGTTTTTATTTTTATTTTTACTACTTTCCTCTTCACTACTAGACAGGGTAGATGGGTAGTACGACTGATAAATATGTTGGAATTAAAATTATTTTCTGCACACGAAGGCCGTGCCGTGATTACGTTTTTTTGCCGGCGTAAAGAATCATAGGACTGGTGTAGAGAAGCAAACACTTAAATTATATTGTTTATAAGTAAATACTTGCTAGTATTTACTTCGACTTTTCCAAGCAAATACTACCTAGTAAAAGGAAACGATTATTCTCTCAAAATTAAGTATTTGCTTTTACTAGACAGACTCTACTTTACTAAATAAATACTTTCCAGTGTTCACTACTTTTTATTCACTTGGCTCATTGTCTTGGTATAGTCTTTACGAAGCCAGTGTAACAACCAAGCTTATACGGGAATCGATCAATAACAACATATACGGCATGCTCGATAATACATGATACGTTATTTAGCGAACTAGTCCTGTAGAATCCTCCCACTCCAGTTCCACGCCGAGCAAGTCACACGCCTAAATATTGTCAATAGTCTACTTTTCTCGCTTGTGCTGTAGTGGATTCATAAACGTTTTGGACGACTGGACTTTCCTAGAACGTCTCGAACACGTGTCTTCAGTCTTTTACCAGTGATGGCACGGTTTACATCACCGAGACAGGTTATAGAGGTATTTTGTTTGTTTTTAAGTTAATTTCATAATCATATAATTTGCCGTTCGTTTTTATATTTATAATAATAATTAATTGTAATCGGAATGGCGTTTTGGAAACCCTGGGCGACAGAAACAGTGCGAGTTGATGTGGAAAACGTGACTACTCGCCCCTCTTGCTCTTCCTCGTCTCCTTCTTGGGAGTTTGCAAATAAGGATCTACATGCTCAATTACAAACAGTAATTGTAAATATGTTCGCTGCTTAATTTTAGAAATTTCAGACTTGACATTAATTCCATATTTTTCAATTTATAAAATAATTCCGCTAGGAATTGTAGATCATCATCAAAATAAATTAGGTAAACAAAAGAAGTTCAAAGCATTAGATGACGCTGCTACAGACGTTATACGCAGAACCGTTTATGATTTTTATGCTAGAAACGAGGTCCACTTTACTATAAATTTTTCAAAAATTACAGTCTTTTGAGGAATATAAATATAAATCTTTAGACACTTTAAGGTCAATTCTGTTAAGTTGCGGATTTAAACACAAAAAATTAGATTCTCGAATGGTCACCATGGAGTCACCTCGTATTGTTGCTTTGCATCAGGATTATTTGAGACAAATTAGGTCATTTTGGGAATCAGGGAGCAACATTGTATATTTAGACGAAACAAGGTTTGACACCCATGAAGTAATTCAACGTAGTTGGGTTGATGACAGCAACAACTGTAAATTAAATACACCCAGTTCTACGGGAAATCGGGAGATAATTTTACATGCAGGAAACGAAAACGGTTTTGTGCCTAATGCTTTGCTTCTTTCCGCCAAGAATATCGATAAGAGTTTCGGCGATTATCATCAGGATATGGATGCCGAATTGTTTGAAAAGTGGTTTAAAGATCGACTTCTGCCCAATATTCCAAATAATACAGTTATAGTTCTTGATAACGCTTCATATCATTCTCGTTAAATTAATAAAATTCCTAATAGTAGTTCCAGGAAATCACTAATCATAGAATTTCTTCACAGCAAAAATATTCCTATAGCTTCAAACATCCGTACAAAAAAACAGCTTCTTGGAATTGTTAAATCGGGTACTTTCAAAAAGGAGTATGCTGTTCATGAGCTTGCTGAGGATAAAGGTCATTGTGTTCTTCGACTACCTCCCTACTACTGTATTTTTAATCCCATAGAATTAATTTGGGCTAACGTCAAGGATCGCTTGCGGAAAACAAACCACAGTCTACTTTCACTAACATTGTTTTTGAAAACATTGAAACCGTCTTTAGGGATGATTCTTACAAACAAATTTGGCAAAATTGCGTTTCGCATGTAATTAAAAAAGAGGAAGAATATCACGTTTTACCACCTATTAACCCCATTGTCATTCGTCCCAGCTCCGAATCTTCTTCTGAAGATTACGATTAATTATTTAATGTTTAAACTCAATTATTGTACAATTCATGTAAAATTATTCTATGAAATTTTACTGACTAAGTGAGTAAAAAATATTCCGCGCGCCTATGGAGCCGGCTCGTTTACGTTCCCCCGTTCTCCTCGGCATTCCGTTGTTACATTGGCCTCGTAAAGACTATAGTAGGTATACCGTCCCGGTCTGGAGCATCCGATTGCCCGAGTGGACCCGAGGTAGATTATTTTTCATCCGAACTGTAGCGCAGGGCATCCGAACTGGGACTAATGATATTTCACATTCTATTCTACAGCAAATTCTGATGAATTTTTAAGTTAAATAACAACAGCGTTGCCAAATCCAACAACGTTCTGTAGTGAACTATATTTATGAAGTTGTATTAAAGTGGCACATTTTGAGTCAAAGTATACAGTAGGTACCTATACTTATATTAACGAGAAAGCAGTTGGTATATCATAAGATTTATAAGAAACTGACAAATTTTAATGCCCTTGTCCCTTGCCCTTAATCCCCTTTGGAGTTTTAAATTGATACATATATTAAAATGAAGAGTGCTTGTCGCATAACAAAGGTGCTCCGTTCGGATATAGAGGAAAAAATAAAATTAAAAGAAGAGAACTACGAGAAGAAAAAAATAGTCAGCTAGAGGTCGATTACTTAGAAAAGAAAGACCGTCATAAGTGCGCAGAGACGAATTTTAGTTTGTTTACCGGGGTTGTCTAGCAACCGTAACGTCACCGCTTGACCTCCATGCTCGTTTATTAATTCGGTTTGTGGAAGTGGCGTAGCGTAATTATTTTGGAGTGTCATTTTTCGTTTTATCTGGTGGTGTTATTAATGTTGGCGATTTTGGATTGTGTAGTGTTTAAACCTTGATTTAAAGAAGAACATACAGAACTATTAAAGGTACGGTATTGACCCAAGTATATTTATTTGAATTTATTAGATCCCTAACCTATAATTCAAACATACGCCACTGATGCTGGTAAAGAGAGATAGCTGTATGATGTGACGTATACCTGCGCGAAGTTGATGACGGTGTTTCTTCTCTAAGTAACAGACCTCTACAATTTATTAAGACGTTGTCAGTTAGGTTTAGATACGAAAATTTGTAATAACAGTAGTATATGTTAAGTATAATTTTTTAATGTCTGATGTAAAGATGATTGATGTTAATAAAGTGTTTCTATGTTCCGGCACTAAAATGACAGCTATTCTAGCACTAAAATGGCCGAAAACAGTGCTTTAATGAGGCTTACTAAAGTATTGTTTTTGGTAGTTTTTTTGTTCGGTAACAAGATATTCAGGTAGCAAATTCCTTACTGCATTTGAAGCCACTTCTTGTAGTTCCGGTGGAGTTAAAAAACCCTCTTGTACTTGATGCGATTCGGATTCTTGAGACATGATTTCGATTATATTTAAATCCGTTCAATTCAATTTAAAAATGGTGTGAAAATTGACAGATGTTTAGGAAATACAGTAATACCAACTTAAATGTCACGATAAAGAAAATTACCCAGATAAGAAATTTTAAATTATTTAAACATAAATAAAAATGAAATGGAAGCAGGAAAATAGAAAATGTTGTAAAGTACTCGTTGCAGACGACATTCCAGCCCTCGTCTGTTCTAAAAGTAATTCAAAATTTATGAGACTTGTCTCCATCTGACAACTACGCGCTTATTTTCGCATAAAATCTACCGGTATAAATTGCAATAAACCTATAGTGGGTCTCGGCCCCAGTTTGGATGGTCTCTTTTTCGGAGCAGGTAAATCTGATCATTTCTGGCCCCAATTCGGATGTGTCCCGCGGTCCTGGCTTAACTTGACCTTGAAATAAAATCCCATATACGTATTGCAAATGGGCCTTCTTCTGCAAGCATGCTCTTTGGGCCCCCTCTTTTTCGGAATTTGAAACTAGCGAAAGTTTCGAGCAGAGCTCCTTGGGCCCCAAACTAAGAAGCAGTAGCCCTAATCCCCCCAGGAGGATATTCCTCCTCAAGTGGGTCCTACACATATCATTAAATTGATTTAAAAAGCTTCCAAAAAACTTTGAACTGCTTTAATCAGCTTTAAACAGCTCTCGAACAGATTCAGAATAGCTCCATGCCGCTCCTCGACAGTTCAGAATAGCTTTTAATAGTTCCCGAACCGCTTTAAACCAAATCAAAACAGTTCCCGAACAGTTCTAAAAACTCTACAAATCTGAAGTAATGAAAATACTTTCAATAGCTATGGAATTTTACTTTATTTCACTTTCCAAGTTCACTCCAGCTCTGTGTAGTCATTACACCCGTGACAGCCACTCAACAGCTTTAAAATATAAGATGTAAATACCTAAATACGAGAAACTTTTTTAGATGAAAACTTAAAACATTTAAAATGAACATTTATTGAAATCTTTTGAAAAGTATTTTAAGTAAGTATATTAATTTTAATGTCAGATTTTAATTTCAAGGAATTTCATTTTTGAATTTTAAATTTGCTATGATTTTGTATTTTGAATTGAAATTCGAACTCCTATTATCTAACCAAAATGTACCCAAATATATTACGTTTAAATGAAATTAGGAGATACATTTTATACTATAAATATCAGTAATATTTATAACAGATAATTATAACATTAAAATTACTTTAATTATTGTCCTCTATTACCATCTTATATTATTATTATGAAGTTATTATTATAATTATTATTATTACCATCTATTGTCAATATCATTGTTTTTGTTCTTAGTACTCTTCTTATGCTTATTTTTTTTATCACTCTAATCTTATTTAATTATGAATATGGGCGATTCCATGTCAACTGTCGTGAGGCTGGTGCGTCATAATTTTTTTCCAACCAAAACTCTTTTATTCTATTGTAGGTTCGACTACAAGTATTATCCCAAATTTTCAGACAAAAATATTACTAATAGCGTTTTTTTATGGCCAATTTTCGTTTCAGGAATATTCGTGTGGATCTCAAGCTCAATCCCCAACGATGAAGTCAGAACATTGTCATTGAATACCAGACCATCTGGAGATTCAATATTGTGAGATTCGTGCAAAAATTCAAGTTTAACGAAATATTTTGGAATGCTCGATGTTTTGATGTTCAGTTTATATGAACTTTGGACCCTAATATCCAGGAACTATGAAGGCAAATGACGTAGAATGACGAAAAATCAACTGATTAAGATATAATATGACAACACCAAACATTTCCTTTTATTAAGGTATAAATACATATTAAAAAAACCATGGCATGCCAGGCTGAAAAGTAGATTTATGGGTAGGATACAGAGTAATATGACACACGATGTGTCAAAAAAATGTATACGAGGTGTTAAAAAAATACAAACGTCAAAATTTCTAATTTTTTGCGTGTAACTTTTTCTATGCAAATTTCTCAAAGATATGCTTTATGCAAAAGTTGTTCGCCTCTATAAGGGCAACAAAAAACCTAAGCAACATTTTTCTCTCAGACGCGAAATAAAAAATGTTGGATTTTTTTAAAATAACTTTTTTCTGTACATTTCTCGAAAAAATATTTTATACAAAAGTCGTTCGCCTGTATAAGATGAACAAAAAAATGTAAGTAAAATTTTTCCCTCAGACGCGAAATTAAAGTTTTTTTTTAAATAACAAGCCGCCATTTTGAAACCGCTGGACCTATTTGACCCATACCAAATTTCGTTATATTCGATATATTTTATATATACATATATATATATATATATATATATATATATATATATATATATATATATATATATATATATATATATATATATATATATCTATATGGTACAACTGTGCGTCCGCCCATGTTAAATTATAGGTTCACGCTGCGTCCAGTGTCACTGAGCGTCCGGATATACGGACGCTCAGTAACCCTACCCTAAAAATTTGTCTATGTGATCCTTAGGATGGTTAGATTACCATGGAGCAAAAAAAAGCCGGAGGTGCTCTGACACCTAAAAATGATCCCTGTATAAAATCGTAGTTCAGAGTTTCACCAAGCGTAGCGTTGTCGGCGTCGAATTATATACGTGTATTCAATAGTTATAGAGAAATTAGTAAAACTTGCGGTGCCGTCATCAATGACGTCACATTTATTGCCAATTGCCGTTGGTGTAAGATAAAAATTTGCTTTAAACAGAGCGCACTGTTATCCCAGTTAAAAAGAGATAGCACACTGTCGGATGTTAGCCGATAAAATATAAGTTGGTAGCCGTGTACACTGTTGCCGAACGATTCACGTATTGGCACGAAACTTTTGTTATGATTTTGAGGTTATACTTCGAAATATTTGCTCGCTTCGGTAAATTGTAAATTAAATACGTGTTTGGGTGTTTTCGAGTGTAAGGAATTGCAATAAGATGCCTAAACCATTGAACAGTCGATGTCAGCAGCTGGTCTCGTCTCTAATCAGTTACTTTGAACTGGAACGAAATAATGGGGGCCCCTTACTCCCGTTAAACTGCGTTAGAGAGGTAAAGTATTGATACTATTGGTTATTAAGCTTCTATGGCCCTTATTGGAAATATTTTTAGCGTGTTTCAGCTGCACTGAAGATCAGTGTGTGTACTGTGAGTAGAATCTCGCAAAAAGTGAAGAGTGATGTGGTCTTAAAGTCGCCGAAGAAAAACCGTCCACATGTGAAGGGAGTCACGAATCAAGATCACCTTGATATTGGTTCTATTCGCAATCAAATTTACGAACTGTATAAAAGAAGTAAGAAAGTTTTTTTACATTGTATCCTTGATTGTATTCACCATATACAATATACTAAAATGAGTGATAATTTAATGTAATTATTTCAGAGAAAACTGTTACTCTTGAAAGTATTCATCAAAAACTTGAGAATATGAAGCTCTTTGAGGGATGTAAATCATCACTTCGTATCCTTTTAAGAGATATTGGTTTCAAATGGAGTAAGGATAATCCACGGAGGGGGCTAATGGAACTTCCAGATATTACATTTAAAAGAATACAATTTTTGAGAATGTATCAACAAATTAAAGAGGAATCCACATTCAATTTTGTTTATTTGGATGAAACTTGGATATTCCAAAATGGAACATTGGCTCACTCGTGGCAAGATGATAACAGAAAGAGTGTAAAGACCACAAAAGTTGATGGGAAAAGGTAAACGTTAGAATGCCATTTGATTAGGTTTTGTTAAAGTCATATTATTTGTTAGTAACTCATCGCAGAATTGCTATGAAAGATTTAAGTATTAATTAATAGTGATTTATTATTGCAGACATATCATTCTTCATGCTGGTAACAAGAATGGTTTTATTCCTGGGGCTGAATTAGTGTTTTCCTCTAAATCCAAAGGTGACTATCATGGGGAAATGAACCAAAACAACTTTTTGCTGTGGTTTGAGAATCAACTTTTGAAAAACTTGGAGGAACCGTCAGTTATTATTATGGACAACGCACCGTACCACAGTACATTGGCAAATAAGGCTCCGACAAGTGGATCGACAAAGCCTGTTATAAAGGATTGGCTTACAAAACATAACTTTCAATTTGAACATACAATGTTAAAGAGTGAACTACTTCAAATTGTTAATCAGTAAGTAGAAATGAAATATAAACATTTGTGTTTGTTTATTTTTTTTTTCTAGAAATAAACCAGAAAAGATATACCTAACGGATCAGATGGCTGAACAATATGGCCATAGAGTGTTACGTCTTCCTCCCTATCATTGTATATTCAATCCAATCGAGTTGATATGGGGCGTGGCGAAAAATTATTATAACCAACACGTAGGTCGAGATGGAAATGCAAACGATAACTGTTTGGACATGTGGAAAGAAGCATTGTCTACCATTACACCTGTGGTCTGGATGAACTCCATCAAGCATACAGAACAAGTAATTGAGAAATGGTGGAATCGTGAACGAATGTTTGATAGAATGGAAGTTAACAACTTAGTGATTGACTTGAACAGTGACTCAGAGAGTGATAGTGATTTTTAGGAAATATTTAACATCTACACGAACATGTCATCTGTAGTGACTGTGAATCTAAAATCGAGCCTGATATGTCTGGTATCGCACTTTTACCTATATCAGATTCAGACTAAAGTAAATACATCTTACTCTAGGTATGTGCACATAATGTATTATTAGAATATTATTATATTGTAACTGTAGTGCATGAATATTTATATAGTAAAACTTTTTTTAGGTAAACATAAAATGAAGGCTCGATGGACACATGTAAAGCTGCCAATAGAGAGTTGATAAGAGACAGCACTTTCGACGGGTTGACCGGGGTGTGTTTCTTTCCGCGACTTTCATAACTACAATATTCTGCTTGAATTCCAGATTCTAGGCCGTTGGACATGCACCTCCCTACAATGTCTCTACGCTCCTCGATCCAATTACACCTGCCAATTTAGTGTACACTTTCTTGATCCAAATGTTGCAGATCAGTTATTATATCACACTTGTAGTTTGTAGCTTATCTTCAGAGCAGTGTTTCCATTTCATTTTCATAGGTGTAAATATTTCTTTTCTGTTTTGGATTTGTCATCTATTAATGTTATTTGTTTTCTTCTATTTTCTACTGTATTCCTTAATATTTTTGGCTCTATACTTATAGTTTTCACAACAATGTCAGTACCGACCTCCATACTTCTCTATTTATTATAAAGAAAAATGCACCTTTAATCCCGAAATATATATTCTTTATAAAAAATCACTGAGATGTTAAACTGAGTTCAGGTGAGAGAAGTTAGGGGTGTAATTCAATGTCGGTAGGGGTATTTGCCCTCGAAGTAGTTGTTTCCTCTAATTGCTCAAAAGTTCAGTTATATTTGAAATTTCTCTATTTATTCTTTTTTAATTGTAGGCTTAATTTGGGTTTCTTTGTTTCAATTGATGGCCACATATATTCTGGCAGCAGATACTTTACTTATTTATTGTTGTTTGTTTCTCACATATTAATTTGTTCTGTGTTGCCCTCTATTCTTTCTCATCTGTATTTGTATTACCTAATATTACATTGTAGGTCATTTTGGTCAACAATTCAATTTCAATCTTGTATTTTCTGTGCTGTGCCAAGTCCATTCTCTACTCGGTTTCACTTTATATGAAAGTGTACACTTCCTGTTCCACTCCTTTCCTGGCAAAGGATACTCACACCTCCCTGTGGTCTTTGCTGGACAGTGAGTTTTTATAACACAGTAATGCATTAAGTCAAAGCACTTGCAGATATGTAATTCAATTAACAAGAATGCATAATGGCAAATTAGAAAAACTTATAAAATGACACTGACTAAGTGAGTAAATTCCATATACCTTACTCATCCTAGAACACATGATCCTACATGAATTGTAATTAGTGTATATAAATGTGTTTGTAATTAAGAATTTCATAATTTCTAATATAATTAATATATTAATATCTATTTTGTTTGTAAATAATAATTGTATAATAGCATTATAGTGTGTAATGTAATATGTATAGGTAATGTAAATGTATGATAATACTAATAAAATCACACTGACTAAATGAGTAAATTCCATGTACCTACTAACTCATCCTAACACATTATGATTTTATTTCATTTCTAATTATTGGTATATACTAATATCTATATATTTTTGATTATTTAAGAATTTCACAATAACCTCAGAGCTAAATTCATGAAAGACGAAGAAAATGTATACTTTTCAGTTATAAATTTACTATCCAAACCAACAGTCATGTCAAGTAAAAAAAATTGCTGTGGCAACATGGCGACGTGGTGACGTCATAAATTTTGATGACGTGCACCGCAAGTTTCGCTAATTTCTCTATATATGGCGTAGGCTTACCAAGCGTCCGAATATATAAATCGTTATGGTGGATTACTTAGCGTCCGATTGTATACTGCGAATAGTGAAACGGTTCACTCAGCGTCGTCTATTTATAGCACATTTATACATATTTAGGTATATTTAAAGTGCCACTCTGCGTCCTATAAAATATGTTTAATGATTGGCTATTTACTGTTAATGAGACTTTCGGGTTTGGAGCAGAGTACTGCTAAGTGGCGGAAAACAATTATTTTTCTGTTTTGTTGGTTAACCGAGTTAACGTATAAACAATGCTACTGCCAGTTAATAATGATGTAACCTAATAATGCCACTTAACAACTTCATTTTCTTCTGGTCGACAGTACTCAAATTAATTTTTTTTCTGTATAACAATTAACTTTTAAATTTTCGGGCTAGAGATTTAAAAAAATTCAAATTCATTAAATAGGCGATAATTCAGTTTAATTCATTTTCCAAAAATTAAATTTTTGGTAACTTACCTTTGTGCGGATAAACTTTTAATTGATTCTGAATAAATCTTGATGTGGAATACTAATTAAAGTCTGGTAGGTTCGTAGTTGAGAATTTTATTTATTTTTAAATAATTAACAATTACGTAGCAAATAGTTTTAATATGCTTTGTAATTCATTACGTTAATTAATAAAGGAATCATTTTGTAAAAACCGCGCGGATTTATTTATGAATGGCAGTGTTACAGGTGATTAGAGATCTTGAATTTTTTTAAATTTTTAGTAGTTTGTGCAGTTTTTGTTACTAGTATTACTAACGATCAAAACTCGATAAACACACTAAAAACATTTTTCGCAGTTCAAGGAATTCCTTACAAATTTTTTTCTTCCATTTTTCCCAAGAACCTTTCCCTCAAAGATATAAGTAAGGTATTAAAGATGAATTATCGATAGTTCCCGATATTTGCCCCTTTAGACCAGGGAAATAAGATTTTCCCGCTTTTCCCGCATTATTAAAATCATTAGTTGAAAATAATTTTGTCTTTAAATATCATTATAAATGGCTCTTAATAGAGTAAAAAATAATAATTTTTTTCATCAATAATTTCACTCTTTATTTAGTTACCAATTTGTTATAAATAACTTTTAAGTGTCCTAATAATATTTTTCTTATACTACTAAAAATTACAAAAACATATTCAACTATATCATATATATAATATATATGAATATATATGAATATGATATAATATATCATATTCAACTGAGATAAAGCTGAGATTTTTTTTATTTTCCACTTACACATAATCGGTTGTTTATGTCTGTTATACGCGGTACATAATGACGTTCGACTCTAGGGCGGAAAAGAACGCCCCCCTGGGGCGAACTAGAACGTCAAAAAACGTCATTTTGACATGATTTTTATCATTTGGTCCAGAATCTGACACATATCACCATAAATACGCTTTACGAGTTTTTTTTTTCAATAACTTCACCATAGATGCACTTCATCGTCATTTTGACATACATGTCATACATGACAACGTAGACGTGATTTCGGTTTTTAACATATACAACCGATTATTTGCAAGTGAGAAATAAAACGTATGCACCTAGGGCATAATTGGGTGTTATTGATCTCGGGAAACCACAGTTTAAAAAGGTCTCGAGACCTATCGGCCCTCGTCCTTTTGAACTGTGGTTGTCCTCGATCAACAACACCTTCATCATGCCCTTGGTACAAAAATAACTATTCTGTAATATTGAATTTTTAAAATAACAGGATATTAATGTTAAGCACTAAACGCTCATAACTTTTAAATAACTAAAGTTACAAAAATGGACATTCAGGATTAGTTTAGAGAGCATTATTTGATCTTTAACATAAAATTTACCCCAAGTCTGTATGTAGAATGGTACATTGTTTACACGCATTTGTTTATAATAAAAATCTTAAAAATTATTGCTAAAGACTAAATTAACAATCTATGTAATTGCCCAGTTATAAGCGTATCAAATTGTTCTGCATGAAAGTAATCGTAACTTCAACAGTTTAAAAAAATTTAAGCAATGAAAGATGCAAATAGAAGGTTATTTTAAAAACAAACGAGGGTAAACAAAGAGCCATTGTAGATAGAGACTTGTAAATTTTATGTCAAATATCAACGAATGCTCTCAAAAATCATCCTGAATGTCCACTGTCTTATCGTTAATAATTCAAAAGTTACGAGCGTTTATTGCTTAATAAGTCAAGTAGACGTGTCACTTTTAATATCGTGTTATTTTGAAAATTCAGTTAAAATTACAGAAACTTTTTTCTCACCTTTGTTGAATATGTTGTTTTTGCAATTTTTAGTTGTATTAGAAAAAAATTATTGGGACACTCAAATATTATTCATAACACATTGTTAACTAAATAATTAATGAAATTATTAATGAAAAAAATTATTATTTTTTACATTCTATTAAGAGCCATTTATAATGATTTTTAAAGACAAAATTATTTTTCAACTAATGATTTAAGTAATGCAAATGTAAAAAACGATTATGAACAATAAAAAAATTGTTTAATGAAAATTTAAAAATCGTCATTGATCCTAAACAAAGAATGGTAAAAAAACTTTTTCCAAACCAATAAAACCATTTGTTGATAAACAATTTATAAACAAATATCGATAAAAGAAATTACCCGCAATAATTAATTCCTATTTAAAATATAAAAACAAGTATACCACAATATGTGAGGAAAAAAAATCTTAACAAAACAATTATTGTAGGATTTTTCATTTTTTGTTAAGTTAGAAAATTCGTTATAAACCAAATAAACAAAATTTAAACAACTTTATGACATCATCTTATTGAGTACACTCATAGAAAGGACTCCAATAGGCGAAAAATTTTTACGGTGATTACCAAGAATTATCCAGCTTTCAATGTAGCCGTGGGTGCCAAAAAAAAATAGGTAATTAACAATAGGTGAGCTTTTTGAAAAAACATTAAAATCTTTTTCCCAACGGGACTTTCTTTCTTCATGTGTTGAAATAACACCATAATTTTTTCAAATTTTTGAATCAATATTTAACGGTTTAAAAAAAGTTTTTAGACAAATGATTATATCATGATTATTTCTACAATTAACCAATAACAAATTGCATATTCTTGATGTACCCGAAAAGCTAATACATGTTGAGAAAAACACCAATTTATGTTAATTAGTTTCTGAGATATAACAAACTCCATCAGTTTGATGATGCAACTTTACTTCAATTTGAGCATCCACAGTGCACGCTCTGGCTGGCTTGAAAAAACCCTTCGTAAATAAAGCTTTGCCAACAGCTCAATTTTAATGGAATCGATTTGAAAATTTTTGTACTGAAAGTTAAACATCTGAACTGCAAAATGGCATTATTTTGTTTCTTAATGTTTATAAACATGATACAAACTACATTGTTAATATTCTATAAGAAAAAATTATACTAAATTTGAATATAAACATGAAAAACTTAATTTTTTAGGGCTAACGTGTCTCTGAACTCCGTTCCTATTGGTCGTAGGGCAACTTTTTTTAAAAATCGTGTAAGAATACCACCCTTTAGGATAAGAGAAAACCATTTCTCTAGAGTTGAAAACAAAAAAGTTATTATAATTTTATTGTTTATTAGCTAAGGAATGCAGTATTTTTGCAGTGAAGTTTTATTATTGTTAAAATTACAATTTATGAATTTTAACATAGTATATTGATAGAGCAAGTCTTCTTTTTCAAACAGCACTCTTTAGAACTGCCCTAACTTTATTCTTTTACGTAGAAATTTAGTGCAAATTTAAGTGTCTGGGATAAACAAATTAATTTTGCAATACCTATTTGGTGAATCGCTTTGAAATTTTTATGGAAACTTTAGCAACACAATACCCTACTTTTCACAAAAAATTAAAACTACTGAGCCCTTTTTGCAATAGTAATAAATAATTTAGGAATTCCGTCTTTTTTTCATTTTCATTGTATAATTAAGCAACAAATACAGTAAAAAACATGTACCATAGCTCAATTTGAAGGTTTTTTTATGCTCTACTAGATTGCCTTTTTTTTAATTACATGCAGCAATTTCACGTATGATTAAAATAAAGTAACAAATCATTCTTTTTGCCATTTATTAGCAATAACTTAATTAACACAAAAAATCTTAGATGGACTCAGCGGGCTTCTCGGGCGGGAAAAGCGGGAATATCTGATTTCCCTGGTCTAGAGGGGCAAATATCGGGAACTATCGATAATAAAATTCTTCTTTAATAACCTAATTATATCTTCGAGGGAAAGGTTCTTGGGAAAAATGGAAGAAAAAATGTTGTCAGGAAACCCTTGAATTGCGAAAAATGATTTTTGTGATCGAGTTTTGATCGTTAGTACTAGTAACAAAAAATGCAAGAAACTACTAAAAAGTTTAAAAACGATTCACGCTGTCCAATCACCTGTAAAACTGCCATTCATTAATAAATCCGAGCGGTTTTTTACAAAAAAGATTCCTTCATTAATTAACGCAATAAAATTCAAATTAGTTTAAATCTATTTGCAACATAATTGTTAATTATTTAAAAACAAATAAGATTCTCAACTACGAACCTACGGGACTTTAATTAGTTTTCGACGTCAAGACTTATTCACTATCAATTAAAAGTTTATTCCAAAAATTAAATTTTTACTAAATGATCGCTTATTTATTGAATTTGAAAAAATTTTAAATTGCTAGACCGAAAATTTAAAGTTAATTTTTATACAGAATAAATTGAAATTTGAGTACCGTTAACCTCTAGAAAATTAAGTAGTTAAGTGGCATTATTAGGTTTCATTGTTATTAACTGGCAGTTGCATTGTTTGTTAACCCAGTTAACCGATCAAAACAGAAAAATGATCGTTTTTCGCGATTTAGCAGTACTCTGCCCCAAACCCGAAAGTCTCATTAAGGGTAAATAGCCACTCATTAAACGTATTTTATAGGACGCAGACTAGCAGTTTAAATATACCTAAATATGTATAAATGTGCTAAAAATAGACGACGCATAGTAAACCCATAGATAGTCAAATACATCAGGACGTTGAGTGACGTATTAAATATACCTAAATATGTATAAATGTGCTAAAAATAGACGACGCTGAGTGAACCTGTCTGTAGTCAAAGACGCACAGTGACGCCGTCAACGTAACCGTTTATATACGCCTCATATACGCCGGACGCAGGGTAAGAACGTTCTTGGTCCGGACGCGGAGTGATACTGCATACAAGTATATATATATATATATATATATATATATATATATATATATATATATATATATATATATATATATAAACTTTTGAGAAATAATTAAGTATGATCTCTAGATACCAAAAACTGAAAACTGCATTTTAATTCCTCTTTTTTCGACTTCGTTAACGAATGCAATATTGGATAAATCTACCAAAATACTACTAATACAGTTTATCACGAAGGTGCAGATTATAAAATAATATAAGCATTAATTTATCGAGGAACTTTCTTTATTAACAAAATTCACCTCTATGGATCTTATTGCTAATTTAATTTGTAGCCCAGAAAACAAGAATTGCATGTTTGGTCTGTGTACCATATGTCTAAAAGATGCTGATTTGCCCTCAGGCCTCCATAAACGGAAATGTTCGGTGTTGTGAGGGTTTAGGGAAAACACGATCTTGGGGTAGTGTATTATCGTATCAAAACGAACTAGGATTGAAGAGATAAAGACTCATTCTACATCGGTCTAGTAACAGAATTTTGAGTTCTGTCTTGATTTGGTCAAATTTTGATCTGAAAATAGTACGTAAAATAAGGCAACTTTAGGGGCGGTTTTAAACAGACAAAAAGAAAATATCAAAAATCCGTTACTAGACCGATGTGTATTTGAGTTTTTTCGCTTTGAGTGGTTTTTATTTGAAAAGATTATTTCAAACGATGTACGAGGTATCATACTTTCCCCCGTACCTCTAAAACCGCTTTAAATTTGAATCAGGCGATGGACTCTTAAGTAAAAAACAAAAAACACGGTAAATTAACGTATGCTTGTCAGTTGGTCATAGTTTTTTTTTTGCTTTTTGGTTCGTTTTTCGCAAAAAAATATTCTAAAATGTATGAAGTACATTCATCAGTACTACTTCAATAAATGAAGAACATTGTTCAATTTCAGTTGAGCACTGACAAATTCAACGAATTAAATTTGAACCCAAAAATATGATACATTTGAGGTTCACATGATGAAAAGCTTTCGACAATCATTTCTTATCCGTAGTGAAACGAATTTGCCAAAAATATTGTCACTTATCGAAAAAAGCTATAAAATTGTGAAAGTAAAAAAAAGTTAAATGAAAATTGTAAGATTTAGTATTATTTTTGTTTTATATTTATACTTTGTAGTTTCTGATTTGCTTGGATTGGAAAATAATATCCCTTGTATTTGTGGGGCCAATAGAAATTTTATAGTATTGTAACGAAACGGCTTGCCGCGAGATAAACACGCCTCGAGCTACCCAAGTTCGTCGTATTCGTAATGCCGAGAATTCTGGACAGTTCGAACAGACGGAATTCGAAACGCCGAGAAAAGACAGGAGCTACGATGCGATAACGAGTTCTTCGAATTCGAGAATCTTCTCCCGAAATGACCAGAACGTTCCAGCAACCACCTGGAATGTTCTCGAAAGCGAGGTGCTAGACATAAGAGGGAGATCGACAGCTGAGAGAGTTAGTTGAAGAATCGGAGTGTAAATATTCGGGCGAGAGACCACGCGATAAATAAATAAACATCTGTGTGTGAAATAAATTGTTTGAGTTAGAAATAAATTAATTAGGAAAAATCGCGTAGTGTTTAGTTTTAGTAGACAGTAAAAACGTTACAGTATTGTAACGGAATAGCCTGCCATAAAGAGAAGCACGTCGAAATGAGTCTCTTCAAGGGAACTCCTAACCAGATAGATTCGGGGAACTGATGGATTTTCCCCGAAGTCGCCGAATCTTCGAGTTAGGACGAGATCTTTCTGGAATTCAGCGAACGGGTGGATTTCCTGTGAAGCCGTATTTTCATTTTGGAAGGGACGAGATGTTTCTGGAAATCCCATGCGGCTAAATAAATAGCAGACGGAGAGCGATACGAGAACAGTCGCTGGTAGTCGTAAACAGTCGCCGGTAGACTGGTCGACGGATGTCGTGTTCCCTAATCAATTCACAAATATGTTTTTCAAAGAACAGTTTGTAAAATTAACAGGTTTTCCGAATGTATTTAAGAGGCTGTTACGGCAGCTACAAAGTTTTACCTGCGGGGCAAAGGGTTGGGACGAGGAAGAGATAAGGCTTGGATGGGGCGTGGTTAACTCAGTGTTTGGTAGATTAGTTTGCAGAACTAATTAGATTAGACGCAACAAGAGCACGACCTTTTGGCGCCAAAATGCAAACCAGCAAACCATACGTAAGATCGTACATGTTTGGTTATGACTTAAAACATAAACATTAGGCAAGATGAAAAGGATATTGGATAAATTAGCTGAGTGAGTAATAATAAAATACGAACAATACGACGTTACGAAAAAAACAACAAAGAATACGAACATGTACTTATATAATAACGGGTGTTCAGTTAAATTCGTAATCTAGCAACCGTTGGAATTTTTATGTCATTTTGACATATCTTAGGTTAGATGTAAACATTTTGACAAATGGTCGATGTGACAAATGTCGAAACACGTCATAGGATGGGTTAAGTATTAAATCTCTAATGTTTTGTTCATTTTTTTACCATTTTTACCTTTTAACGGAGGCGAATTGAAAAATTAAGCACGAAAACACGAAAACAAAGCTATTCCACACCAAGACCCAACGTCACAGCTAACATCAAAAAATTAAAATGTCATTAATTGCGCGCCAGGACAATCTGCGACAGCCATCTCTCGCGCTGTCTTCTTTCATAAAAATTCCAACCGTTGCTACATTACGGATTTAACTGAACACCCATTACATATATTCTGTATGTTAATACAGAATATGATACAGAATACAGAATACAGAATACAGATAATGCCGTAAAGACTATGATATCGCACACACAATAGCGTTTTAAAATTTTTCCGTTACTAATAATAAATAGAATAAAGAAGCACTTTAAGGCTGTTCTCTCAATATATTAGTTATACCGAGTTGAGAGGTTCCCTGTCCATCCCGTAAGAAATAGAATTGATACTGTAACGTTTTTACTGTTTACTAAATCTAAACACTACGCGATTTGTACTAATTAATTTATTTCTTACACTACACTTATAAACTTAACTTAACAATCCCTTAATTTAACTTATATTCGCATACACAGATGTTTATTTATTTTAACGCGCGCGGTCTCTCGCTCGAATGTTTACGCACCGGTTCTTCAACTGTCCTGCCTCGGGTCCGACATTCCCTTTTTATGGCAGGTAGTAGGCTTCTAGACGTTTGCCGGAATATTCCCGAAGTTTCTGGACATCATTCTAGAATTCGCGGAACTTGTTATCGCATCGAAGCTTCTCGAGCTGTCGGCTCTTCGAGCCGTCGGCTTCGACCCGTCCTTCCCGGGATCGCAATTCGGCGAACTTGTGTAGCTCCCGGCGTGTTTATGCCGCGGCGAGCCGTTTCGTTACAATACGATCGAAATATTTTCTTGGACGCCATGCAACGGTATATATAACAAATATAATATATACATTAATGCACACGTTATTGTATGAAATAGCAAGCCGTGAAGAGTGGGCGCTTCTCACCCGCAATTCAAGGGTGTGTTGGAACTATTGTCTTCGAATAATTGATAATTGACGAACAGTATTATAGCTCATGTCAAAACAGGTATTGTTAATTTAAAAAATAGTTGTAGATAAAAGGTTTATTTCTTATCACATTGTATTAAACATATGTTTACTAACTATGCTGTTAGTCTATTCAAGAAGTGCGTTTCCTGCGAATAATAATTAGAAGGCTCCAAAAAATATGAGCGATAGCTCATTCGACACGGAATGCAAATATGAGAAAGTCGCTTTGAGGATTTTTTCTGTCAATAAAAATTGCAATTGTTATTAACAAAAAACGAAGAAAAAAATCTATTTCGATTTTTTGATGCCAACTTAAAAAACATAAGAGAGAGCGGAAATCACAAAAAAGATCATTAAAGAGAAGGATATTTCCGATAAAAAAGTCTGGATTCTCGGATTTCTATCTCTAATATTTATAATTTTAATTTGGTGCTGAAAGCACAGAATAAAAACAATCCAGAATGTCAACTCCTGAGCGCGGGAAAATTACGCGCATCCAAGTCGCGCCGATGCAGTGGCCATATTTTCAGAGGAGAATTCAGTAGCGTAGCAGCGTTCGAGGTAGTGGATTGTGTACCAGTGGTGGTGTTTTTTAATAATATGAATATGAGTAAGCGAAAAGTGGTATGGTTTGTGCGGCAAAAAATTGCGAAAACAAAGCCTACAATTGTAATTTGTCTTTCTTCACTTTTCCAAAAGAAAACAGTGGAGCAAGGTAAGAAACTACCTACCTATCTATTTTAGATAAAATGTTAAACTATATTTTATGTTTACATAATTATGTAAACAATTATAATTAATTATATTATATTAATAATTATGAACATAATTATTGTGTTACATCAGGAAAAACTTGGAATTCCCCTTTAATTCGACCATTGAATTTGGTTTCAAATGCAGCAAAATCTGAAGAACCCATTCCAGGGAATGATGTTGAACCCCCTCAAAAAATAAAAATTCTGTCAGATGTTGTGCTTAATAAGCCGATCTCTTTTCCTGTTTTTTCGCCAACAGAAACACCCGTTCTAGCTGTTAGTCCTCCACGCTCTTCACCCGAATGTACACAAACAGAATTGAAATTATCATGGGGAACACCTCGAAAAGACAAATTAAGGCAGTGTATTAAGAGGTTAAGAAACGAAAGTAGCCAATTACAGAAGAAAAACCAGCAACTTCAGGAGGAGGTCGATAAACATACACATACTGACATAAATAATATTTCTCTGCAGCAGTACATGCAGCTAACCTCTAAATTTTGTCCATCACAAGAACTTGCTACTTTATAAATACTCAAATATCGCAAGTACAAAAACATCCCAAAGGCCGGAGATATTCTTTGGAGTTCAAAAATGAGTGTCTGGCTATGTATTTTGCAGGTCCAAAATTGTACCGAAAAAAACTGATGCGACAATTTTGTTTACCGTCACCAAAAACATTATTGAAGCTGGTGAAAAACATCAAAATGGGAGCTGCAATAAATAATCCGGAACTTTTTAAGATGCTTCACATGAAATATGAAATTTTGGAGAGGAAGATAAACTGTGCGTTTTTTGTGTTGATGAAATGGCTATAAAAGCCAATTTATTTTATGCCACAAATTCGGATAGTATAATTGGTCTATCTAAATTGGTCTAAAAATTTATATATATATATATATATATATATATATATATATAAGACGAATAATTTAGTGGGATGTAACAGCCAATATAGGGCGGGTTAAGAAAAGATAATACTCTTTTAACTTCGGAAGCTTTCGGAATGATTTTATTCCTTCATCAGCCGCAAACTGCAATAATGGAAAAAATAATCAAGTTGGTATATTTTAAAATTAATGAGCATTTACTTACAGTCGGTGAGGTTTATAAACTGAAATTGATTGCATCGATACAAAGAGAATATACTACTAAGATGTGTTACTTCTAAGATGGCACATGTGGAAATGAAAGAATTAACCTTACTAAATGAACTTGACCTTCAATTGGAACGGAACGTACACTAAACAATGTTGACATAGGACCATGGAATGACCTACATTTTAATCACGGTTGGCAACTGTACTATTATATATATATATATATATATATATACTATATATATATATATATATATATATATATATATAGGGGTCTCAAGGCTCTATTTTGGGACCAATATTGTGAAATACTATTTACGATAACGTTATTTGTTTAGAAGTATCTAAAAATGATAAGTAAATGGTATTCACGGATGATTCGGCTACCTCAGTCTAATAAAATCTTGCCCTGAAACTAACTTCAAATAATACGTTGGCGAAGATTTACTACTGGATGCAAAATCATGATGTAGTATTGCCTCTTGAATAAAACAGAAGCAATTATTTTAAAAGGAGGTAGGAAAAGAGATTTTATTATGTTTAAAATTCTAGATATGGAAATTATGTATTTTCTTTTATAAAAAACCCCATGGCATGCCAGGCTGAAAGGTAGATTTATGGGTAAGATATACAGTAATATAACACACGGTGTGTCAAAAAGTGCATACGTCAAAATTTTAAAATACTTGCAAATAACTTTTTCTCTGTACATTTCTGAAAGATATGTTTTATACAAAAGTTGTTCGCCTCTATAAGGGCAACAAAACACCTTAGTAACATTTTTCTCTCAGACGCGAAATAAAAGTTTTTCTTATTTTTATTTATTTTTTGAAAAAAATAACTTTTTTTCTGTACATTTCTCGAAAAAGTGTTTTATACAAAAGTCGTTCGCCTCTATAAGAGCAACAAAAAACCCAAGTAACATTTTTCTCTCAGACGCGAAATAAAAGTTTTTTGATTTTTTTTTGAAAGTAACAGGCCGCCATTTTGAAACCGCTAGACCGATTTGGCCCATTAACGAACTCGACCGAGATTTTCGGCCAACTGATTTTTGTACCAAATTTCGTTGTGATTTTTTAAAAAATGCGACCTGTAGCCTGCCGACAAATTTCGTTATATCCGATATATATATATATATATATATATATACATATATTAGTGAAATTAACGACGGAACAAATGTACAAGAGAAAATTCACGACTTACCCGTCTAAACCCGTTATGAAACGATAACCACCGACACGTGTTTCTGCTTATTAGCTTCGTCAGGGTGGTATAACCAAGCTCTGAATGATAACGATGTTTGACACTTGGAAAAAAATTATACAACTCAAAAAGAACGTCAACAATTGACAGCAAAGCACATTTGCGCCTAACATAGGAAAGACTCTCCATTCGAGAGCAACAAACCTCCGCGTCACAGACGGTTTGTTGCTCTCGAATGGAGAGTCTTTCCTATGTTAGGCGCAAATGTGCTTTGCTGTCAATTGTTGACGTTCTTTTTGAGTTGTATAATTTTTTTCCAAGTGTCAAACATCGTTATCATTCAGAGCTTGGTTATACCACCCTGACGAAGCTAATAAGCAGAAACACGTGTCGGTGGTTATCGTTTCATAACGGGTTTAGACGGGTAAGTCGTGAATTTTCTCTACATATATATATATATATATATATATATAATATATATATATAATATATATAAAAACTGAAAACCGCATTTTAATTCCTATTTTTTCGACTTCGTTAACGAATGCAATACTAGATATAAATCTACCAAAAAAGAGATGGAATATTGTGATGTATTATATAGTACGCAATAAGTTTTGTAACTAGTATCTCCTATGCATCCGTTGAATGACTTACATGTGATCCTTAATATTCAATTTCTTGGCATATTTTAAAATACTCTTCACTGTCTGTCAAATTTTTGTTATCGACATGACTCATGACTCTGTTACTGTTTAAAATGCTAGTAGCACTCAGGATAACACCACTTCTAGTATAAACTTCATTATTATCTTTGTGTGTATTAAGAGTTTTGATATAAACTAGAATTACTATCGTACCCAGACAATTTTCCATATCATTATAATTTTGTATGCTTTTATGAAAATTTAATAAAATATTCTTACACTTTACTGGGGTAAAGTGCAAGTAAAGTGCAAGGTCTTTTATTTGGGTAATTTAACGTTAATTCTCAAAGAAAAATATTTTCTCGCAAAGTTAATAGCTTTGCATAAAATTCGATAAGTAAAACGTAAATACATTTAAAAACAGAAACAAAATTAAAACAACCTTGCGAGTAGGACCAATCTTCTCAGATTTTTTTTCACCTGAAGTCGCAGTGGCAATTGTCGATATTGTCAACAAAAGAGGTACTAGGTACCTACTTTAGATTTGAGCAAAATTTAAATTTTTGAGCAAACTTCATATACGTCTGAAAAGAAATTAATACCTGATGGCTGCACATTAGGTTTTAAATGAAACTAAACGTTTTATAACGAAGAAATTTTTAAATTAAACTTATTAAAAATAAAATTTTCCCTATGATTTCAGCTTTAAATTAGACATTAGATTGTAGTTTTTGAACTAATTCCTTTGGTTCTGGGGCACCGAAATCGTAATGTCTTAGGTAGCGGCTCCATCAAATACCACATACTTCACTTCCAAAATAAGAATGTCACATATGCAGAATTTCATCTGCGCTCTGTCGTGTTGCACGACGAAGAAATGGCCCATTTATAAGAGTATATGTTTGCACAGTTGCGGGCGAGCGTTCCAACACATTTTCATACAACGTGAACGCGCCAGCGATTCGCGACTGGGCGAAGCTACTCTCCGTAAGGCAAGGCGCGCACTGAAGTAGCGTGGTAGTGGTGAGGTATTGGAATGGTGCGAGTCATAGGGATGGTGAACATTTGGCGTGGCAATGGAGTAGTGGCGAAGTGGTATGAAAGTGATTTAATGCGCACTGCAGTGGTAAACAACGCATGGTATCACCGCGATTCAGCAGTTAAAATGTCGTCCTCAGAGGATGAAGATGCTTTTTTATTTGTACAACTTGCTTTTTTATTGCTTACCGCCTTCTCCAATATCTTTCGCAAGTTTGGCCCAGGCCCGCTCTTGCAAATGGCTCATATGATAATCCTCCCTAGTATTGTCATACAAACGGGGATGTGCTTCTACAAGGGTCACAAATTTTATGTTGAATTCTTGGTCGTCTCGCTTGTCTTTAAATTTTCATATATAATTTCACTTCACTTCGGGTAAACAAAAATACGTAGTTGCAATGCAAAAACCACGTCTCCACCATCCGCTTGCCAGTCGAAAATTAAACTTGTTCGAGATTCGAGACTAATGGCACCAGACTGACATCACGCCACCTGCAAAATACCACGCCACCGCTACTCCGTTTTGATGTGCACGTCTTCATTTGTTTACATAGGCTTTGGCAATTCCACCTGCCACTTGGTCACCACGCCACTGCCACGTCACTTGCTGACCACTTCAGTGCGCGCCTTACCTAAGAGTCGCCACAAATCAGTATCATATTAATCAGAATATGTTTTACATGTTGTTTTTTACAAGTGGCTGATCAACAAAAATTTAAATTACCTTGTAAATTCTTAAAAAAAATTCATTTCCTTGCATATTCAATAATTAAGCACAAAATCCGCTAAGTAAAAAATAAATACCTATAAAAAAGGAAAAAATCGTGATGTGTTCATCAGAGTACTTTCTCATATATAGGGTGTTTCAATATGCGTTTGCCAAATCCGAACGGGCAATAGATACGGTTAATTTAAGCAAAAAAAAGGTTTATTTTATACTACTTCAATGGTAGAATATATATTCTAAATTGAAAATAAATTCTTGTAGCAAATTTTGAGAAAAATTCAAAAACCGAAAAACCACAAGTATAAAGTGCTCTTCACAGATGATTTAGCCGAACACGTTACAAACCTTTTTATACATATTTAATTGCACAATAAATTTTCAAAGTTTAAAAAGAATTCTTGGAACGAATTCCGAGAATAATACAAAAAACCCAAAATCGACAAGTATAAAGTATCCTTCACAGAAGATTTAGCCAAAATCATTAAGAAACTTTTTTATAGGTATTTAATCGTACAATAAATATTCAAAGTTTAAAAAAAAACTTGGAGCGAATTTCGAGAAGAATTCAAAAAACCGAAAAATGACAAGAGTAAACAATCCTTTTATCCTGGCCGATTTTAATGAAAAGCTTACTCTGACGTCCTGGTATGGTACAAAGTGTAAATACAAAGTTTTGACCGTTTGTGGTTTTTGGTTTTTGAGAAAATCCTACCACAGACACACATACACACATACATACAGACGGTTTTCCAAAAACATGTTTTTTGGACTCAGGGGACCTCAAAACGTTCAGAAATGCTAATAACTCAATTTCGAAAAATCGACCCGATTACAATACTCTCTCATATATGAGTACCTCATATGAGAAAGTAAAAATTAAACAACTTTGCGAAAAAGACTGTTTTTTTTTAAAAAATTTCCCAGTAGTCACTTTTTAGTAACTTAAAGAATAACGCCGTAATTCGAAAAAAACTAATTCACAAAGATGGCCGCCTCTGAAACAGCCTCTTAACACAAACTATAAAATTAAAATCGAGGAACGTAAACAAGAACAGCTGATCAGAGAATGTGACAGAATCGTATATCAATTGTATACCTAAAGGTCTGTTACTTAGAGAAGGAATATCGTCATCAACTTCGCGCAGGTATACGTCACACCATACAGCTATCTCTCTTTACCAGCATCAGTGGCGTATGTTTAAATTAAAGGTTAGGGAAATTTACTAATTCAAATAAACATACTTGGGGCTATACCATAACTTTAATAGATGTTCTTCTTTAAATAGAGGTTTAAACACTACACAATCCAAAATCGCCAATGTTGGAAATACATATTATTTTTAATGATATAAACAAAAACTGAAGAACGCCGAGTTTACAAAATAGAGGCCTGAGGGATCACGTTCCTTTGACCTTTTTAAACCAATAAATCAGCACCAGCCATCTGGCTGGCTCGCTTTCGGGTTAACGTATTTCTTTTATTTTTTTTCTTTCGCGTCATACAATTGATTTTTATTTTTAGTCTTGTTGTAAACTTTAAGAAGAATAGACGTGTTTAATCTCACTCTGCAATTTTATTTCAAACTCCCAAAACCTAACAGCCAACAATAATAACACCACCAAATAAAACGAAAAATAACACTCCAAAATAATTACGCTACGCCACTTTCACAAACCGAATTATTTAACGAGCATTGAAGGTCAAGTGGTGAAGTTACGGTTGCTAGACAACCCCGGTAAACAAACTAAAATCCGTCTCTGCGCACCTATGACGGTGCACCGTCATCAACTTCGCGCAGGTATACGTCACACCATACAGCTATCTCTCTTTACCAGCATCAGTGGCGTATGTTTGAATTAAAGGTTAGGAAAATTTACTAATTCAAATAAATATACTTGGGGCTATAGCATAACTTTAATGTCTGTATGTTCTTCTTTAAATCAAGGTTTAAACACTGCACAATCAAAAATCGTCAACAATAATAACACCATCAAATAAAACGAAAAATAACACTCCCAAAATGATTACGCTACGCCACTTCCACAAACTGAATTCATAAACGAGCATCAAGGCCAAGTGGTGACGTTATGGTTGCTAGACCACCCCGGTAAACAAACTAAAATTCCTCTCTGCGCACTTATGACGGTGTTTCTTTTCCAAGTAATCGACCTCTACCACCCACTACAGCAGGTATATATATGACGTCACTTAGTCACGTGCATCGAAACAGGTTTTACTTTTCCATCTCAGAGCAAATCTGAAAAATGCTTCATTGGATGTACACATGTATCTTTGTCCATCAATATTTCAACTTAAAAATCGATAAAATCTAAGCCTAAAGTGAGTGGTAATGAAAATTTGTACTCGAGATGTTCCGACTTCCTCTCAAATATACCTACTAACTTTAATAAAACTGAGACATGCAAACGAAGCCTTCTAGAGAAAAAATTATAAATTAAGTCGTCGTGTTAAACAAACATCAAATAGTAAATAAGCTGATCCCATGAAACGTAATAAAATACCAACGAAACTAGTGAAATGTAAATAGCAGCGTGTTTGTGAGAAAACTATGCTCAGAGATAAAATACAATAACCTCAAGCTCGTACTAGAATCTAGGATACTCCTTGCAATGTGTACGTGTCATTTTTATTTATAACTTTCCTTCAAAGACCAGACAAGCTTCTACCAAAATAGAGACCCCAAAGTCATAGAATATCTTAGACTGGCTAGACAGTATCAAGATTACACAATGTTCACCTTTTCAATAATCGAAATGTTTTAATTAGAATTGATTTCTTTTGGCTTTAAGTATGGCCTAACTCACTAAAAACCACACATCTGTATCTCGTCTAGTTTTTTCAACTAGACATTTAACAGAGTACATAATTCGAATAACTAAGTGTGACGGAAAACTGCTGGGAAAATGTGTTTTATGACGGCACTGATAAATTTGTATGAAAATAACTGTTCTGCTTGAAGTCGGTGAAACTATTTTGAAATATTCATATTAGATAAGTTTTCATCCACGAGATGATTGATGAGGATCCAATATTAATTTCCACTATTATAATAAATACCAAATTAATGCGCACTTATTTCCAACTAATAAAGTATCGCCGAATATTAAAAAAAATATTAAACTCATATTCGACCTTTTCAGAATTTTTATTTCACTTTACACCGTTTCAGCTATATTATTATAATAATAGGACATTTGCATTAACGCGCACCTCTTTGAAAAACAACAGGAAAACCCTTCTTTGTTGCTTATCTAAATTTGTTGATACACGGTGTTTCAAAATACATTTTACAAACTTCATTTCGGCCAATTCTTCAGATCATTTTACGCTGCAAAGACTCAAGAAACGTACGTCATAGATTATATAACTTTTAATATACAGGGCATCACAAATTGCAGAAAAATCTTTTTTTCAGACTTTTTCTGCAAATTTTGAAACCATGCATCTCGAAAACTTTCGCAATTTCGAAAAGCATTTGTTCAAGTTAGTATTCTTTCAAACTCAGTTGCAACAGCAAAAAAACCGTTTAAGTCTATGAAATACGCCGCCTTCTATACCTGCACCATTTGCGCTCGTTACCGTTTTACGACTCTAAGACCTCTTTCACGGGTGTATGTATGTTATTCGCAATAGCCGAAATCGGCCACTGCCCGAAATTTTTACCCACAACGCGTTCTGGGTATAGCAGTTTACCCACGATGCGAATGGAAACGTTTTTTCCGAACAGTGGATAGAATGAATTATCCACAACGCGTTGTGGGTAAACTATGTTACCCATGACACGAAATAACGTTCCACGCGCCTTTGTTTTGCATTGTGGAGCATTTCGTGTGCACACGTCGCGTTCTGACTATTGTGGTTTACTAATACTAATACTGAACGCGTTTTAAATAAAACTGTGAATATGAATAAAAATGAAATATTTATTTAAACGCATATAACATAAATTAGATGTTACTGTATTTTAAAAAACAACAAACAAAATTTCAAAAACAACACAAATAAAACTAGAAATAGAGAAACGAGCTTACAAAAACAAACATCACTTATTTTTACAAGAAGAGCTGTTATGCCATTATGAATTACATTTTATATTTAATTTGATGCACCTACATGCCTTCGTTTGACATCCATTCAGGCAATAACGTTGCCATTTAGGTTGCCAACAGGGTTGAAAAACAAGCTGATATAATGCTTACCCAATCGCATTGCAAATGACAACGTTTTGATAAACATACCAGAGATAGATCGTGGACGTCTAGCTCCTTGAAATGTATTAGCAATCATTATGGAAAAAACTGACCAAAGTTTGTATATTCTCGGCACCAAAAATGGAAAATTGAAACAGTTATACGAAATGAGTTTCAATTATCGCCTTCAGTATTTTTATCATTATATGAGATCTCTTCAGGTCATTCTGTAGACGTGCGTGAAGAAGCCAAGTTGTCTTCTGGGTCTAAGCAAGCATTTGTACGATGTACCTAATTGCCTGAAAGGATGTCAAACGAAGGCATGTAGGTGAATCAAATTAAATATAAAATGTAATTCAAAATGTCATAACAGCTCTTCTTGTAAAAATAAGTGATGTTTGCTTTTAAGGTCGTTCCTCTATTTCTAGTTTTACTTGTGTTGTTTTTTAAATTCTCTTCGTGTTGTTTTATTAAAATATAATAACATGTAATTTATGTTACATGCGTTTAAATAAATATTTCATTTTTATTCATATTCACAGTTTTACTTGAAACGCGTCCTTAGTAAACCACAATGCCAGAACGCGACGTGTGCAAACGAAATGCTCCACAATACAAAACAAAGGCGCGTAGAACGTTATTTCGTGTCGTGGGTAGCATAGTTTACCCACAACGCGTTGTGGGTAATTCATGCTACCCACTGTTCGGGAAAAACGTTTCCATTCGCATCGTGGGAATAGTACTATACCCACAACGCGTTGTGGGTAAAAATTTCGGGCAGTGGCCGATTTCGGCTATTGCGAATAACATGTATACTCCGGCGCGGCGGTCAGTTAATCCCAGGATTAAAAAAGGTCGTGGGTGAATTCGCTCCCGGTAGAGCATTATGATAAATAGGCTAGTTTTGCGTGGAAATGAGGTATTTCTTAAGAAAATTTAAAACTATCATGATATTCCTACAAACGCGCTTTGGTTTTGCATGCGGAACGTGCGATGTATTTGCGAGAGAGCAAGGATAAATCGCCCACTGCCCGAAATTTTTGCCCACAACGCGTTATGGGTGTAGTAGTTTACCCACAACGCGTTCTGGTTAAGCCGGAGCGAATTAGTATAATATAAAGTAAGTTTAGTAAGCTTTAAGTATGGTTTCGCTGGCACGTCTGGCGACGGCGACTGGTAGCTGCGTCCTGCGTCTCTGGGAATCGCAGTCGCAGTTGTCGGTCGCTGCGTCAAGTGGTTTGGTTGGCCCGCCCAGGATCGCATTAATGAGCTACTACGGCCTGGCTATCACGGCAGTTGTCGGTTTAATTTTAGAGAGAACAGGTGTTCAAATAGATAAGAATAATTTGTTACTATTAATTTTATTACAAGAGGAAGAAGAGGATGAAGAGCATATGTTACTTCAACATATCTTCCAGAAAAGGCGTGGGCTCCAAAACTTGTTTTTAAAGAGGGCAGAAGAAGGATATTTTAAGCTACTCATTGACCATTTGAAGACGGACGATTCAAAATTCAGAGTGTTTTCGTTTGAATCTCGACCAGTTCCATTTTGTTGTAGCACTTATACAAGACGACCTTACAAAACCAGGAACAAATGCATTTCCACTGCCGATTACTGCGGAGGAAAAACTGGCACTAACATTAAGGTAAGTAGATAGTACAAAACAGAATGAATACTATAATATGTTTGGTATTTGGAAATAACTTTATTTTAGACAACTGTCAAATCTACATTTTGTATGATGGTTGTTGTGGGTGTGGATTGTAAGACTGAAAATAGTGACCTAACTGATTGTTTGCACTCAAGTTATATCTCGAATTATACTGATGTGCTTTATTTTTGATTTGTATGGAAAGACATTGCTCTAGACTCTAAATTGGTCACGAGAGTTAAAATACCCAATTTCGCTTGATTTATTAATGGTTTTGGTAATGTCTTAACTGTTAAGCGTATACTTTTCATAAAGAGATCTATTTCAGCAAGTTCTGGTGCTTCGGTCTGTTTCTCCAAAGCTTGTAAAATTTCAGTTCTTTTCTGAGCCCTGTCTTCAAAACGTTTAAGATAAGCATCCCTGGGATCATTGCTGCGACTCCTCTTCATATTGGGTCTTGCTGATATAGCGGTGAAACTAGCAGCTGAAGAACAACGACTGGCAGTAGTGGTAGATATGATATCGCTTTCTCGAACATGTGGATAAGATTGGTTGTCAGAATCTAATGCACTGGAGGCTGAGGGATTCAGCAATTCTTCAGGACCAGTATCATCGACGGATAAATTTGATTCGTTGTTGTCGACAGATTCACTTTCGATCTCGCTCAATTCGCTTCCATCAAAATTCAGTGTGTTTTTTGAACTTCGTTCTTGTATAACTCTATCTAGAAAGGAGAGGCGTTGGTAAAGGTTCCACTTTACTGGTTTGTTTGACTCAGATGAACCGGTTCCCATTTTGCGGTTTCTTCTACGACGAAAATAAGTATATTTTATACCTTTCCATCGCTTTATACATGCGTCAACTGTAAAAGAACAAAATTGTGAAGTTGATTTAGTTTTGGGAACGTCTTTTGAATTTGAACAATAAATGATACAAATTTAATGACACGTATAGTAATTCTATAAGATACAATATTTTTCCAGATTTATGGCAACTGGAGAGACGTTCAGCTTTCAGATCTTTAGCATTTGCCTTCAGGATATCGCACAGCTATATAAGCACTTTAGTAAAAGAAACTTTATTGAGCATGTGTAAGCATTTAGTACCAATGTTTATACCAGCGCCATCTACGGACGTACTCAAACGAAATGCAGAGGAATTCTGGAAGCGATGGAATTTTCCAAACTGCGTTGGAGCTCTGGATGGCAAGCACATACGAATTTTCGCCCCTGTCAAGTCTAGATCTTTATATTTCAACTACAAAGAATATTTTTCTATCGTTATGCTTGCCCTAGTTGATGAAAATTACAAATTCGTCGTTTTGGATGTTGGTTCGTACGGAAAAGAAGGTGACAGTTCGATATTCAATAAGCGGCGGGCGTAATTTCGGCCGGTAATCTCATCGATCTAGGACGTTTTAACGCGGCCGTTTCGACGCGGCCGTTTGGACGCAGGCCCGTTTTGACGCGAGCCGTTTTGACGCGAACCGTTTTGACGCGAAATATTCGAAACCAGCGATACTAGGATTATAGATATTTTTTTCAAGGAATCCAAACCTAAAATGGCACATTATTTTTTGACTACGATCAGCTTTAATATTACTTTCAATTAAATTTAATTAGTTATGTAATGTAACTTACGGAAATAATTTATCCTTTAGGAAATTCGAGAAATAGGGAAAACACATATTAATTATCTATTTGTAATTAGGATATCTTTATTTATATCATAAATCTATTGAATCCAAATGTTTAAAAGTAAATTGTTTCATTTAAAAATTCGAGTTTATGTTCGGACAATTGGCCTGCCGTAAGGGGTTGCAGTTATCGCTAATCCTTGGTTTGAATTCCAGCAAAAGGTCATCGCGTTTGTTATCGCCATTGTTGCTACAGGTTACTACCGAAATAATTATTTTGGTTACAGGAATGGACACCTTAAATAGGCAAATAGTACTAAAAACATTTCAAGGTCTTTTCGCATAGAAACGTCCCTACGTCAAATCGTCCCTGCGTCAAAACGGCTCGCGTCAAAACGGGCCTGCGTCGAAACGGCCGCGTCGAACCGACCGCGTCTAAACGGCCGCGTCGAACCGGCCGCGTCTAAACGGCCGCGTCAAAACGTCCCTTTCCGTAATCCCATCGGCTATCTGACCATAGGATCTAAATTCGGCCGGGGGTTTAAAGGGTCCTTCTTATCTTATATGTAATTTCGGCCGGGTGAAATAAGATATTGTTAAATTTTATAAGTGATAGTACATTGATACATCACCGGAGAAGAATTCGGACCCACACAGGTTTTTCCTTGCAAATTCTGATAATGCCTATTAGGCTCAATGAATACATATTTGATCCTTGCCCTCTTGCGTCTCTAAACTTTTTTTTTCCTTATTATTTCACCATTTCCAACAATATTAATATGTTTTATGTCAATAAAAATAAATTTCACATTCCTACCATAAACATTACCCTCGGCCGAATTTACACCTGTGATTAGCAGTGCCCTTTACTTTGGGCAGGTACCCAAGGGGATTACCGGCCGAAATTACATCCGCCCTTCTGCGCCCTCAATAAGTCACCTCTAGGAAGAAAAATATTAGTCAGAAGAATTTTTCCCAAAAGATCAATTTTTACCGAATTCAACCAAAAAATTGCCACATGTAGTTGTTGGAGATGAGGCTTTTCGATTACATAAACGCATCATGAAACCTTTCAATAAACTTACGGCAAATTCGGACAAGAGGAAAGCCGTATTTAGCTACAGATTAAGTGGAGCGCGAAGAGTAAGTGAAAATGTCTTTGGATTGATGTGTCAGGTATTTCGAGTGTTTTATACACATATAGCTATAAAACCTGAGGTCTGTGATAATTCAATAATTGCAGCTTGCTGCCTACACAATTTATTACGAGGATATATTTGGAAACAAACCAACGTCCACACTATGCATATGATTCAAGTGAAAAACCATCCATTAGCAAGACGTTTCAGAACTTTTCTAAGCCAGGTGGATTTCGAAATTCTGATGGTTTTCACATTAGAGATGCATTTGTGAATTTCTTCAACCAGGAGGGAGCTCTAGATTGGCAAGAGAATTACATTTCAAAAGAACAATAATTAGGAATATTTCCATACTTTGTACAATTTCATATACATATATCCAGTTAAGTGTACCGTCTGTTCCCTGTAATTCATACCTTATAAAACCATGCATGTGCCCCACCCTGTATATTCAAAATAAATTTATAATTATTTATTCATATTCACTTTCCATCTTTCTTTACTGAAAATGCAATTCTTTTCCATGCATTTTCTTTTACTAATAAGTTCTTATAATTGTCGCTTTCGTAGTCGTATATGACTGAATATTTCTGAACTTCTTCAACTAAGATCTCGCCTTCACTTGTGGAGAATTTCGACATTTTTGTACATTCGGTCGCACGGCAGCGCGTCTTGACTGGTCTACCCAGCAGTCGAGACGCAGACGCGGACTGGCTTGATAGCGACTGCGACGGAGACGCTCCAGCGCCCAGCGGAACCACACACATACACAATCCTATTGAAACAGACACGTATGCGTCCGGACGCAGTCGTGAGTCGCCGCCACCAGACGTGCCAGCGAAACCATACCGTTTAGACCGTGGGCCCATGACACCAAAAGTGTCGATAATCTATGTTCGTATGCCCTTTTAGGGACATACTCAGATAGCCCGGGAAACCGGGAAAAAGTAACTCCGAGCGTCTGTGCCCAGTCCTAGCACCTGCTATGACCTCCACTTCTTGTTGATGCTGGTAGTGTTGCCCACGAGACGAGACGAGACGAGACGAGACTTTGAAATATCTCGTCTTGTCTCGCAAAGAAAGTGGAAAGTCTCGTCTCGAGTCTCGTCTCGCAATAAAAGTATCGTCTCGTCTCATGTCTCGCGCGAGAATCTCGCAAAAGTCTCGCAAGTCTCGCAAATTTTTTATGTTTCCTATCTAAATATAATACACAAATAAAATCAGTACAATTTTTTTAAAGAACAAAAACATAGTATTCTAACAAGATAAATAGAAAAAAAAACGAAAATCGATCATAGGTACATGAAATACAAAAAATAATAAAATCACTTCTAATTTTGATTTCAACGAACAAAAACAAAATACCGAGAAAAAAACATATTCAGTTTATAAAAACAGTATAACAGATTATATCGCCCTAATATCTCAGTTATTAATAATACGATTCATTTCTCAAACTTCGGTGATAATAATTATTGTATGTTGGGAAATAGGAAAATGAATAAATTGCCATAATATACAATTTTTTTTATCATTTGCGTACGGTTCTAAGGAGTAAAAATGGGATAGATTTTTTCCCAACATACGTTACTGAGGTGTTTAGGTGGATTCATGAAAAGTGTACTCATCTAAAATGGGTTGATGTTCTCGGGGAGATGCGTAAGGAACTGCAGGACTGCAGGACCGTTCTTGAATAAACCCCAAAAATTGAAACAACAATCGTTGCTAAAGCAGGGTTTTCTTAGCAGCGCACATTTTACGCGACGTAGAACGTAATTCGGTCGGCGTAACGCAAAATACAATACGCTGCGTAAAAGTGTGTTTTCCTAGGATTGTCAGTTGCGTCCCGGCCGTCGCGATGAATGTATCAAATAAGAAGAAATTAGCTTTGGCTTTATTATTATTACAAGACCAAATTTTGCAAGAAGAGATTGACATAATAACCGTGATTCATAATAGCACTAAAAATTCTACTAGTCAGTCAATTATTTCAAAATAGAAACAGCGAAGGAGCATTTAAATTACTGATCCAAAGACATCTGCTCGACGACGAAGTAAAATTTAAAGCGTACTTAGAGTTACAAGGCAGCAATTCTCATTTTACTATAACACAGTAGCACTTCCTTCGCCAACACGCAGCGTACAACCGAACAGACTGCTCTCGGAGCAGACGTCCAGTTGCGTCGACCGTATTGCGCCAGCGTAAGTCGTTTTTGCGCTGTGTAGGGAAACGCCTCCATTTGATTTTCATTAGACATGTGCCCGACGTTTTACGTCGACCGAATTACGTTCTACGTCGCGCAAAATATGCGTTGCTAGGAAAACCCTGCTTAACGGATTTAATGCCGACGTTTCGTCCGATATTACGGACATAATCATGGCTATTTTAGGTGGAAAAGAGTTGTATGCATTACATAGATTTGACTACTGTATATCGCCAATATGAGATTTATTGGAGGGCCATTATTAAAAATAGAAACCCCTCAAAATTGACGGCGTGTTGAACCAGTGACAAAATACAACTATTTTGCGCCGTTTTCGCGCACTCATATTATTTAATAATCAAAAAACATTACGTTCCGTCCCAAGCAAAAGTAAATTAATACCAAATACTAACATACTGAGTCAAGAAGCGACACGAAGGCCCATATTATTTCATACCACCAACATAATATAATATATTTGAAACCTACGTACCTAATAGCCAAAACAACAATAAAACCATAAAATAATGTCGAAAGCCGACAAAGGGCGGTGCGACGTCGTTTGTTTCCTAAAAATGTCTATGCCAATGCTCCTAAATAGTTTTTTATATTTCAATGAAGTCATAAAATTTATGACTTTATTTAAAAAAATGTTTGTCGTAACTTATTGCGATAACCAAAATTATTATGCCGAATTGCAATTTTAAAATAAATATTAAAATGAGCATCTAATCACCAAATTTCTTTCGTTTGTCCGACGCAATAATTCTAGTATACCTATAAATGGACGATGCCCGATGCCTATAACATCGTCCCTATAATAGTAGTACACGTAGCAATATCTCGGACCGTGAGCCTCTCGGACAGCTCAAAAAGGTAAACATTTCGTAACAGTTATTGTAAACGCAGGCTGCTCGGAATTATGCGGCTTTAAAAAATATGTTTCAATAACATTCGCGATATTTAGAATAATTAATTAATATTTACCATTTTTATCTGCGATATTTCGAGACTTTTGCGAGACTCTCGTGCGAGATTCGAGACGAGACATTCAAAAGTCTCGTCTTGTCTCGCAAGGAAAATTTTAAGTATCGTCTCGAGTCTCGTCTCGAAAACGAGACGAGACGAGACGAGATTCTCGCAAACGAGAATATCGTGGGCATCACTAGATGCTGGCATAAATCGAGATGCCTTCTCCGGAATCCTATGCAAATGTCGGAATATGGTTAATGGGTCGAAAGGAGTCGTTCCACCAAAGGGCATACTTTCCTCGATCATCGTCTATTACCAGTGTCTATCACCGTCCGGTGATCCATACGCCGTGTAATGAGGAAGCGAACTAGCATACGATTAAACGGGGACACCTGACCGCGGGAGCGAACTAGTGTGCCCCTTCACACGTAAATTCGGAATCCCGGATTCGCGAATCTCGCATTCAGAAATATACATACGTTATACTCCTTCAAAAGATATAAGGCGTTTATGACTGTACCTCCTTAAGTGGTTTAGTGCACCCCCTGCCGCTTTTACCGCGGGTTCGCCTACTGCTACACCTTTTAATAGAAATTTAGCCGACCTTGAAGGGACCGTACTCAAAAAATTGAAATAAACATCGAAGTAAGATTACTGGAATGAACCTTACACACTGTCAATTGTAATCCTTTCACAAAAATTTAAGATCATTAAAATGTTAAAGCCATTTATTAACAACCCTTTCTTAGGATTTGAGAAAAATTGCTATACCAAAATCCGTTTTTCTTCACGAGTGACTCATAGTCCCACCAAGTTGCGAGTGGCACACGCAAAACTCATAAAGTCACATACCTAAGTTAGCGCGATTTGCCGCTTTAGCAAATTTCCAACGTAAAGAGAGAGACAGAGAAAAGCGTAGTTGCCAAAATTTAAAAATCCGCTGTATATAACATTGGTCGAAGCCCGTAAAATGGCAATATCGAGAAACTTGATTACACAGTGAACACGTGGTCGGGGCACAGTGTCGGTGCCCGGCGAAATACGCGCTAGTCAGTACACGTGTGATATTCGTTTTTATTTTTCATTAGGCAATATTTCTTCCAGTCATCTGATTTCTGTAGTAGCGCTATAATTATTTCAATATTATAGTTGCAAACTAACTTTGTTTCATTCCATTAAATGATATAACTTCGATTATTTACATTTCGAAGACAAAATGAAACATACACGCCCATGTTTCTACTTTCCCCTCACTTCTTCTTCGCGCGGAGGACTAATTGATTCCAGGTATTTACTCCGAATTGAATCGACACTCGGGATAGTTATGGTTAAGCTTAAAATATCCTGAATACGTTCAGTTTTCGGACGCGTGTCATTTACGACAGGGAACCCTAAGCCACTTGATAATGTATAGTCATAAACGCCTTATATCTTTTGAAGGAGTATAAATGAAGCCGTTCACACGTGGCTACGCTTCGGATTCTGTAGCCGGATTCCAAATTTTAGAATCTCGACGTTCCAGCCGCCGGCGACGAATTTTGTATCTCGCTACTCGCCAGCGACAGATTTTACATTGCGTATTAAGGCTGCTACACACACACACATGCAAGTCGGCAAACTTGGCTTATACAAGCCGAGTCTGCCGACTTACATGTCATATCATTTTGCCTCCACATACACAGATTTTTGTCGACGACTTCAATGTAGCATCGAACATCGAACATAATGGTGTCTGATATGAGATTATAATTGCCACAGCAATTGCTTTATATCCTTTATTTATTTTATTTATTTATATTCTTGTCATTCGGAATATTAGATATTGATGGCCTTGGTTCTTCTTGGTCCACTAAAAATACCACAAGCTAGTTCCCTAACTATCTTCACTGCCGGCACCAGACTTTTCAGATGCTAAACTTTGCGATATTCTTTTCGAAAACCCGTTCGAAATTAATTATTTTTTTTACACTTTTGACATTTTCTTTATTTGCATTTGGTTCGATTTTTTGCAATTTTGTTATTAATTTCTGGTATGCAACTGACTTCTTTTCTTTATTGCTGTACTCCTTGGATTCAATTTGCCAAAGGCATGTGTTTTCTTTATAAATTGCAATAAACTCGACTAAAAAGTCTCTAGGCAAAATTTTAAGATCTGCCATGTTTACTAACATACTGAATTTCCACCCAATTTTCACTACAAATCGGCCGACTTGTACAGATTTCCATATATGCACGGCGACTGTACGAAATCGGCTTTGTCCGATTTAACACCTGCCCAACTTCAGACTAAATTGGAACCTCGACTTCTGCTACACACACTCATGCAAGTCTGCAGACTCGGCTTGTACAAGCCAAGTTTGCCGACTTGCATGTGTGTGTAGCGGCCTTTACGGAACTTTCAGAGGCGCATTTTCTTGCAACTTGTTGCAAGTCGAATCATAGGCGCAGGGCAGCGCCTATGTTCAATCAAGCTCAGTCGCGAGGTCGCGATGGAGCGAAGCGTTGTCGACAACGAAAAATTCATAAATATAATTGAGCCAAAACAGTGTTTGTGGGATACGTCCCATGCCGATTATTGCAATCGGAATAAAAAACAGGAGGCATGTATCGACGTGTGCAGAGAAATGGAAGGAAACTTCGATGAGCTCACATCGGTTAAGCAAAACGATTATAAATATACATAATTTATTATTGGGTAAAATAATGTTAAGTATAACGATTTTGCCACGGCAATACATTGGTATTTACAAAATAATCAGCAAAGTAGTCTCGAACGTTAGTAGCTGACCTTGCACTGTTCAAGACAATCCCGTTTATATCATTATCATATAATCCGTCGTGACCGTCGTAGGACAACGTATTATGGACAAGTCTGTATCCATCCCGCACACGTACAAAATTGTGAAGAACAGTGCAGGCTTTCACACTCAAAAAGTCAATGTGAAGAACTATTTGCTTTAATAGATGTCCCTTTTATTGCACAAAAAACGTATACTCGTAAAACCGTGCAATTAAAAAAGGTAATGTAACCTACTTATATACCTACCTATAACGATGTAGGTATAAATATTGTTTTGTAAGTTATTAAATTTAATATTTTAGGTATGGGAAGGCTATATGTTGCAGCAAATGAAGCAGGCCGGATACGAAGAAAAAAGGATAGCTATAGAAAAGGATAATGTATGTGGAGGTGGGCGGAGGAAGTTTGGGCCGCGACCAGGTGGGGACGATGGGCTGATGGGAATTTTGGGCGGCATGGCAGAAAAAGTGGATTTATTGTACAGGCATTTTGGGCAGCAAAGAAATTTAACCCTGATGCATTGGTGGTTGAATTAGTAATCCTACTAATCTTTATCACGAAAATATTAAAGGGCAAGGAAAATGGGTAGTGGGAATACGCAAATTACGGGAAATCCTATCAAATTTCTTCTAAGATTATTTCGGTACACGAGAGTTGGGCCACGCGGTCAATCGTCCCTTAATCCTACCGTTGAATTGGGCCACGGGTACGTGTCGAAGGGATTAAGCGATTAAAGTAATAGAGAAATCGTTATTTTGCAATATCATTTTAAAATATCTGTTAAGGGCAGTATATATTTTTGAAGTAACCTAGGATGGATCAGTTTTGAGAAAGCTTTTGTGTGCTGCGAAGGTATCAGTAAAATGGAGAGCGGAAAAATCGAAGCAGAAGTAATGACAAGTGAAAAATGTGCAAATTTACTTGTGGTTAATAACTACAAATTTTGTAAGGCGCATACATTCCAAAATGAGACAAGGCGGTGGCGATGTATATCGAAAAAGACAAAATGCCCAGCAGAACTTTTTACGGCAAAAGGTAAGTACCCAAAATTTAGAGGTTGCTACCTTGTATCGGTTTTGCATTTATAATGAGATTTTATTACTCCACGTGTTATTTTGACAGACTATAGTCGAAAATTATATTAGTGAAGATGCGTTATTTCCTCCTCACATTTAGGCGTCCTCTCTATGTAGAACAACCAATACATGTGAATCATTCCATGCAAAATTTAATAACAATTTTCACGCGTCCCATCCCAATATTTTTCTATTTGTGGAAGCTTTATTAAATTTTCTGAGTAAAATTTATATTAAGATTAATTCGACCAATAAATTCAGTAAAGTGCTAAGACGCGATGTTGCCCTACCACAAAATTATATAAATGATAAGATAAATCAGTATAATGAAAATATTATAGATAGATTGATCTTTATAATTTATAAATTGTGTAGTTTGTAAGTATGCCCCTGTAAAACGTACAAATCTGTTATAAAATGATGTATCATAATTTGTCGTATTTTTGTTATTTCTGTTCTTTTTTTTTAATGGTGAAGCATTGAATAACTAAGATTTTACATGCGGCTAAGATCAGTTATCAATGAAGTAATTAATATCGACCTCCCACTGTGCCTCGGTGGCCAAACTCTGCGGTAGGATTAGGAATAGCTTCGGGACCGTCAAATGATAAGCAGGTAAACTGGCCCAACTCCTCTACGTCCTGATTTACTGAACAAACTTACCCTATAAATTCATTTCTTGGTGTTTTCGTAATGGAGGACGTTCGAATACAAAATTCTTCCTGATGTGGTATATATACACACACAGATCAACTTTACACGTCCTGACTTATTGTTTCTCTGGGTTCCCATATTGCATAAATAATATATATTATTTTCGATATAAACTCTGTTATTAATCTTTAAAATTTCTTAGCACAGCAATTACTTCTCATTTACAGCGTTAAGTTGGTGAAAATTCTAGGTTTGTATCGAGTGTCAAAACAAACTTTGCCAGTTCATACCCAATTTCGGGAATGTTGGTTGTTCTGAATTTGCAGTAGTATTTCTTTTAACTTTAGTTGGGTATTTTTCATTTTACTTCAATTAAGCAATATTTCCAGATCAAAACGTTCGATGTAAAAATTGGTTTACCTACATAGTTAAATAATTTTTTACATACGTGAGACTACGAAATTTCGAGGTAAAGCCTCCTATCAACCCCCGAATGAGCATTGCATCCCCTGATTTTCGACTTGAAACTATTTCGTAGGGGTAGTCTATATATCAACGAATATTTCCAGATAAAAATTTTCGATGTAAAAATTAAAAAAATTACCATACGTAGGAGTTCGAAATTCCTAAGTAAGTGTCTTATTAACCCCCGAATGACTATCGCATCCCCTGATTTTCGACTTGAAACTGTTACAAGGGGATAGGTTACGTATAGACAAATATTTCCAGATAAAAATTTTAGAAACAACAAATCGGTTTAGATACTAAATATTTTTTTCCATATAGAACCTATTAACCCCCGAATCACTATTGGATCCCCTGATTTTCGACTTTAAACTATTTCAGGGGGATACTTTATGTAAAGATGAATACTTTCCGATAAAAATTTTCAGTGTAAAAATTGGTTCAGGTAGTTAAAATAATTTTTGTTTCGATTTTTTGTACATTTACCCCATCTATCAACCCCCAAACGAAAGCTAGGGTGAGAATTTTGAGACTAAAAAACAGCACCTATTTTACCAGACTACAGGATTTGTGGATGTGGCCAGCTTCACACCCGTTTAAAATGTATCTCTTCGTTTCTTCTTTTATGATCTTTTAGTTAAGCCGGGTGCAGGAACAAAAATCCAATCTCTAAATGCCTAATTTGAAACATATAATTATACTTTGCCATTTTTCTGATCCCGTAAGTACAATTTTTATTATGTTATATTTTAGAGATACATTTTGTAAAGGATACAATCCAAGGAGGAAGATTACACAAAAATAATGGACAAACAATTTTTTCTGGAAATTTTAAAAGTAATGGAACCAATGATAAGTAAAGCCGACAGGTTGGCATATAATCAAACCACCAATCAAGCGGAAAGGTACTTAAGTTAAAATTCAAAGATAAGAAGTATAGTTTATCCCAATTATTTTTTATAGATATATGTCACTAGTTGCGAAGTGCACCGGTGGTAAACGAGTGAATTTCAGCAGAAGTATATCGTATATGCTGCGGCGATTTCGCATTCTAGTGGACCTGGTTGGCATCTCGGCGCTTGGAGAGGTAAGGTTGATGCAAACACACAAAAAATGTTTCAGAGTAAAACAAGAAAACATAAGAATAGCACAACAAAAAACCCGGGGTTCAAAAACCGAATAGGAAATCTTAAAACGGGCCGACAATAATTACGGTCCAAATGCAGCCAAACCGGATATTCTTGATGAAGACATGGTGGTGCAGAAAGACCTGTTTTTGGAAAAACTCAAGGGTGGGGCCTCCACCCTGGGTGAAATTTTAGAGATTGAAAAAAAGACAAGAGGCCAACACGAAAATCATTATTGGAGGGAACTAAGGCAGGATTACCTAACTGCATCTAATTTTGGCACGATAATTAAAAGAAGACGCAACACCCCATCCCACAATTTTATAAAGTGCTTATTGTACCAAAGAAGAGAGCTGCAACCATCTATAATTTATGGAAGGATGTACGAAAATTCTGCCATCCAAAAATACGAAAAAGAAAAAGGAGTCCAAGTCCAAAAGGGCGGCTTTTTTGTAGATGCAGACCATCCGTTTTTAGGAGCATCTCCAGATGAATTGGTTGGTGATCGGGGTATCATTGAGATGAAATGCCTGCAATCCGTCAAAGGCAAACTTGTTGACTCTTCTCTTCGCAGCTGTTACTTTGTACAAGACAATAAAATTAAGTATGTGCTGTATTAATTAATTTTTATGCTTGTATTATACCTGTACATATTTGTACTGTTCGAAGGTTGAAAACAACGGTGTAATACAGTTCCCCGAGCGGCAATAAAAAGTATTACAATTCCCCGCAGAATCTGCTAGGGTCTCTGTGCCAATTCCCCGCGCCTACCTGGGTCCCGTCTACCTATATACGGATCCCGCCTCTATATACCTGGTAAGTATACAGTGGCATCTTAGTTTTTCGGTTTTCTTATAGTCTGTCAAAATAACCCATGGAGTAATAAAACGATTATTTCGCCGGGGACCAGAGGCGTTCTTAAAGAAATGAACGAAAATTAATAAATGAGTTGTAATGGTACACACACACACACACACGCACACGCACACAATTTTTCCAGTTACCGACTATGGCGTATTTATTCCTATTCCCCGCGAGGGGAATTTCGGGCGAGTCACTCAAAATACGAAACGATTCCGTAAGGCAGCGTGTAAAACATTATAAAACTCCCAAAATTTAGAGGATGCCACCTTGTTTGGCATTTATAATGAGATTTTATTCCTCCACATGTTATTTTGACAGACTATAGTTATTTTTCGTAGTGACTGAGTAGTTTACTTCAATCGATGCTATCATTTACCGGCTATTTAAACATATAATTTTACCTATCTGAGATTATCCTTGCCCCCTTGCGCTTCCCAAGTACTTTCGAGCATATATATAAAGTGTATATTATATAATTCTTCCCAGGTAGGCGCGGGGAATTGGCAGTAACCCTTTCAGATTTTGCGGGGAATTGGAACTTTTTTTGTAAGGGTAAATTTTAATGACGCGGGGAATTGGTATCTAACCGAGAACCAATCACAGCTACTATTATCAGGTTCAGGGACAATTAAATATTTCAAAAAGAGACTTCTGCGACTTCGTAATTTACAGCGACGACGACTTTCACATCGAAAGAATATTTGTTGACAAAGATTTATGGAATGACATAATGTTACCCAAATTAATATCTTTTTATTTAAATTGTATCCTACCGGAAATTGTTGATGGCAGAATACGGAGGGGAATGAGATTCAATCGGTACAGGCCATCTCGACACTTTACCTTTATGGTAATAAATGTTAATACGCCAACTCAACACTACAGAAACCAGGTAGTCGCAACTAATGGCCTTAACCGACAGGCCAAGTCGACACTAAGGGCTTAAACGCCTTAAACCGATTAACACAATTTTCTAGATACAATATACAATACACAATAGATTTTCTACACATTCTACAGCAAATTCTCATGATACCTATTTTAGGTTCAGTGAGTACATGTTTGATCCTTGCCCCACCCTTACATGTTTGATCCTTGCCCCCTTGCGTTTCCAACGTACTTTCGAGCGTATCACATGACGTTCACGTATCAGAAAGCTTCCCGAAACTTGTCTGACCCACCTGAAATCCCCCGAATCGACATTTAACGTTCGGATACAACTCGATGTCGAGATGGTGAATTATACTTTACAACATCGTCCTATCTAGTGAGGGATAATAAAGTGTCGAGATGGCTATGCCGTGGTGGCGAGTTGGCTTGTCGGCGTAGGGTGCTGTGTCGAGTTGGCGTATTAAGCTTTACAACACCTTGGGTAGGAAGAAATTGGGCCCAAAGGAATTTAATTCAAACCAATTTATTAATTATCTCTGATTTTTAATTTTTATAATTTCAGAAAGTGGCGGGAGCCAAAAAATATAGAATTAATATAAATGGTGGAGTTTCTGAAGAAGATAAGTATCAAAATATATTACATTTAATTTTATAATTAGAATAAAAATTCACCTGATTTTTAATGTTTATTGTGTTTAGCAAACGACAGGAGCTAGAAAACAAAGAATATCATAGCTTCTGAAGAAGATAAATAAATAAATATTTCATAATTAAAAAAGGTTAAATTTCTAATTTTTATAATTTCAGAAAACTTCAAGAGCTATTTTACGAAGCAGCATCATCTAACTTTTCCCGGAAAAGATACTGGATACCAATGTAAAAATTGAAATTTTAATTGAATAATAAATTATAGTGTAGGTCTAATGTTAATTTTTATTTCATATTAAATATAGTCATGTATGTATTAAAGTTGTATTACGCGGTACATATGTTTCATTCATTTCATTATCAATTTCACAATTACATTGCATGCGAGCCACATTTTTTTATTCGAGATTCGTTATTTCAAAAATATTCTCGTCTATATAATAACGACGGGATAACAACCGCTGGCCAATAAACCCATTTATGCAAATTGGTGTACATTTATTTAACACTGTTAGCTCGGGGAAAACGACACCATTTTTTCATTTTTTGACGAAAATTTTTCTTTTGGTTCACTCTATAGTGGTTTCGATGCTGACCTACTTTCCTTTTTTGCGTCAGACGTTCTAATTAGCCAAAATCACGCTCGCCGTGATTTTTTGATGTTTTTTTTTCAAAAATCTGCAGTGGCCAAAAAAACACGCCGGAAAATTCAACAAAAAAATATTTTTTTGTTAAATATTGTAAAAACAAATGTGCAATGTTTCATTTAGATGTCTTTTTATTCTTAAAAAAGTGCATTTGAATTTTTTTTATGGTGCACTGTCTAAAACCTTTATGACACTTATATACAAGTACAATGGATTTATAAATACGTTGGTTCGTATTTTTCTTAATGTGTTTACATTCAGAATTTGCGAGGAAAATTCTCGAATTATTCAACTTGTTCGTTGAATTTTTAATTTACATTAAGTATGAAACGTTATAGAATTGGTAATTTTTGAGATATCGAAATTATGAAACGGTCCAAAATACTTCAGGCTTAAAGCTAAGAAACCTTATAGATCAGGTCAGACCTAGAACTTTTTTTGTCCTACATTACATTGAGGCAATGTTCGAAAATTTGTCAAAGGGGAGTACATCAAAAGGGAAACGATATTGTTATTGCACTTGATATTTGAGATCGTGAAAAAATAGCTTCCACACGCAAAATCACATTTTCAGGCTATATCGCCTACATGTACCTACTATGAATATCCGGGTTGCAATAAACCTCACAATTTTCGACCCATCAAAAAACATCTGGTCCCCGTAAAGAATTTCAAATGCAATGCAACGAGCGAAGACGAGCGAAGTGGGGCGGGGTTTTGTCAGCATTATCTACTTTAACAACATTTTCGATTTTACTGACATCTAGCGGAATTCAATTGTCCCTACAAGGTATCAAACAGCCTGAAGTGTTGTACTAAACTTTATCAAGGATATACAACAATAATTGAAGTACCTACGGCTTATTTTTTCAGTTTTCCTTCAGGTAACAGGGTTAAGCCAGAATGAGGTCTTCGGGAGTAATTAAATTCATTATTTTGCCTTTGCATATTCGGTAAGAAGTTCGATGGCCTGGTTAGGCGCCTATAATTTTAAACTCTAAAAATACTCAGACACGTCGACTAATTAGGTACAAGTAAACGAAATAGAAAGGCCTTACTGCCAAAATAAATTTAATGCAAACTCAAGGCATAAACATATTGAATATTTTTTATGAAATTAACACCGTTAATTCATATAGTTACATAATTAATCAGGGCAACGAAGTTCTTCATAATCGCTCTTGGTTCTGCATTATTGAAGTGAAACTTTTATCTTGCGTTGGAGAGATTATTTTCGTAAGATGAAAACCATTACGCCAGCGTGAGGTTTTGTCAGAGCATAAGCCACCTAAGCGCTGTCAAATAACTTCACTGTTATAACTACTGTCTTCGTCGAGAGATGGCACCTGGAAGTCACTTGTCAAAAGTATAATGTGGCACATAAAAAACGATTTTCGATTTTTTGATCGTTTGTGCCATGAATATGAGTGAAGTGTTGCACAATACGATTTAGGTCCCTTTACTTCCACATGTGCAAAAACAATGTCTAACGACAATGAGAATGCCAAAGGCGCATAGATATAAATGTTACTAAAATTTTGATTGAAACTATGTAAGACTTACTTATAAGTATAACTACAATGTATTGCATGTTTTACAGTGTTGCAAAAATGTTTAAATTATTCAATGTAACAATAATAACAGACTAAAATTTTGAGTTGAAGTTTCATTTCAGTCGGCTGTTCCTGGGACGACTACCTTCAATTTTTTTTTGTTTTTGTTTAAGAAAGGTTGATTCATACATTTTCATATTATTGGAAAACAAAAATTCAGTTGAACTAATTCATTTCATATTCATCGTGCTCAATTTTATTATAGATCTTGTGGCCAAGTGCGACGTCACATTTTAAGTCATACTTCGATTTATTTCGGTGTTTGGCTCCAATCTACCCGCGCGTGCTTCACAGGAGCGAAATAATATTAGGAAAGCAAAGTTCGATTTTAGAGGAAAGAGTGATTAATCTATTTGACTTCATCCACAATTTTACGCTCTTAGACGGAGATTTTATTTTGTGACTTTATGAGACATTTCCATAAAAATGTACAATTCAACTTTAATTTAACCTTAAGTCCTTTCAATTGGTTTTTATTAAGAACGTAAGTACCAGTTTGAAGTAGAATGATGGAAGTTTAATTTCTATTTGTTGTTTCAATTCGAAGCTTTTCATTCACGAAAAACTTCGATCAATTCATTGAGTATTAATTGAATACATGGTTAACACGTAACGTTGTGACTTTGTTGCTGGCGTTTAGAAAAACGGTTGCTATAAATAAACCATTACTCATCTTCGCTAATTAAAATGTAGCACCAAGTTAAGGACTTGCGAAACTTTTAAATCTAGAAATGGTAAGGAACCATCACTAGTCTTTTAGAAAAGGGACAAAATGCTTTAATAACTTTTCGGCTAATATGTTTTTTTCAAGAATGCGCCTAATTTAAAATTCTATGAACGAAATCTAAAATAGTTCATTCACGAAAACGGTAAACATTATGCTTAATAATTAATTGAACCTCCTACAAGACATGAACCGTCATATTACATCATACCGAAGTAATATTGAAAGCAAACTAGAATTATTTTCAAAACACCTTTGTATGTGAAGATACTGCATTCAAAATATGTAGACGTTCTTACGGAAAGTACACGTGTTAGCGAACATTATAACTAACATGGCCATCATATGTGTAGACACGTATGTAAGTAGGTAGTGATTGTTGTGAAATCATTAGAAAATGGAAGTGGTTACTTGGCAATTTTCGATCTACTGTCTTCAAATCTAGCAACTTTCTTCCTACTTTTGTAAGGACACGGAAATGTTCCGCATATTTCTGCAATCTTTTCAGAAAAAATCATTTTCAAGATCTGAACCAGTCAATTCGGAAACTTATATGTACATATTCAGAATTACTAGGTAAAGAAAAGGCGACATTAGTCATGTCTCATTAATTAACGATAGTAATAGACAACGCGCATACTCAAACACTTTTCTTGAAGACAATCGGCAAACTCTTCTTGTTATTGCCAAACTATCTGAAGCTGATGTGTGAACACCCGACTGATGATTTGATGACAGCTGGAAACTTCTGTGTCAACATAAAAAAAAATATTGCGCCGAATCCCAGCATCACAGACTGTGTTTCGATGTGAAACAAATTTATTGAGATTGAAATTGAGTTTTGGTGTAGTCGGCATTTTTCGACGTGTCTTCCCAGATGCGGTCAGTGCCATGTGCGGTCAGTGCCATGTGCGGTCAATTCTTTTGAAATCCCAGGACAGGCCAATTTATCGGGGTACTCGGTACCGGCTCGCTATGAGCGGTAGTGTCTTATGCGGTCACAATCAAAAAACGTACCAGATGTGATCCCTCGAAAATATTTCTACCTTGTTGTCTACCTACTTGTGAATAATATTAAGGACAAAAGATCGCCAAGAATCGACCAAAGAAAACATAATAAAATATTACGAGTCATAGGGTGTAATTGTTTGAAAGTCCCTGCCTTTTGCTTAGGATTAATGCAAATAACGTAGGCAAGTTAATTTCAAGTTTTTAAAATTTAATCGTACATGGATTTAATTATATCTGACATTATAATTTCAATTTAAAAACTTGTCGCCGCATTATCCGAAATTGCACGTGTTTCTTTCTTATGCTTTCTTAGAAAAAAATAAAAATTGGATTTGTTTTCATCTCCGAACACACTCAAGATTAGTATCAACTTGATTCTATCGTATTGTAACGGAACGACTTGGCCCTAAAAGGCACAGTAATATCAAAGGTAATATAATAATTATTCTAAAGTATGGTCACTTGTTTGATATACTTATACGAAAAAGCCGGCGTTTTTTTGCGAATGGTCGTAAAGTAATAAAAACATCGTTATCGGAGAGGTGATGCGGAGTTCGAACTTTGGTTCGAATGTGTCGGATAACCGGGCGGCTACTGTATTTGCAAACCCTATTAATCCTAGTAACGCCCGGTTTCATAATGCAGTTAAAGTCCACTTTAACTTACAGTTGACTTTAACTGTGACGTTAAGTTAAAGTGGACTTTAACTACATTATGAAACCTGGCGTTACTACATCTAACGTAGTCAAAGTCAACTTTAAGTTAAAGTGGACTTTAACTGCATTATGAAACCGGGCGTAATCAATTTTTCATATCGGCCGAGGGTGTCTACCGAGAAATTCGGTGAATTCGGATATGACCGCACATGGGAAGACACCTGCACAACAGGTAGAAATATTTTTGGAGTGACCGCATCTGGCACGATTTTTCACATTGACCGCATGAGGCACGACCGCTCGTGGCGCGGAGCCTTTTTCGAGAATTGTTTCTCTTTCAGATATATTATGTATATTGATATCAAAGGGGTCGACGAACAAAAAAAAAATTCATATGACTGCGGGACAATGGTTAAGGAGGTTTAATTCTTTCCGATTTTTTTGGGCCCCCGGAAATGCCCCAAAAATAGTTTGACGAGTTGACTGTCTACGTCACATGCCACATCGCAACAAGCGTTTACAGATGTGGGGTGTTGCCAAATTCTAAAATCTGTCCATAGAATAAGGTAATCATTCGTGAGCGGAGAGTGAATTTATGTTTCAACAGCTCCTCACTAATGCTCCTTCCATAGCGATAATATTTGTAGATTTTTAATACGATGCACCAGCCAATCACGTTGGAATAGCAGAAGGATATTTCTCAACAGCCTTCAAAAATAATGTTTAATAAAGTAGCAAAATGAAGAAACAAAATGTAACGCAGGGAAAGGGACGATACCGCACAACAAAAGGAAAAATAATAAAGCAACAGCCGAAATAATCTAACAATAAAC